>OY982579.1:20104680-20212180 GCA_963859945.1 Euplagia quadripunctaria | reverse complement strand
TAACCTAACCTAACCTAACCTAACCTAACCTAACCTAACCTAACCTAACCTAACCTAACCTAACCTAACCTAACCTAACCTAACCTAACCTAACCTAACCTAACCTAACCTAACCTAACCTAACCTAACCTAACCTAACCTAACCTAACCTAACCTAACCTAACCTAACCTAACCTAACCTAACCTAACCATGAGAGGAAAGCCAGATGCGCCCAGATCCAAAGCTGGAAGGATTTCTGCACCAAGCAGGATAGGGAGGGGGTCTGGGAGGGTATTTACCGTGTGATGGGAAGAACCGCGAAAAGGCAGGAGGACGTAGCCTTGGTCAAAAACGGCGTAACGCTGAACCCCGCCGAATCTGCATCGCACCTGGCTGAAACCTTTTATCCGGAGGACTTATTCGAGTTAGACAGCCAAGACCATAAGGACACCCGGAAACTCGCACAGCGGGTAAACGACCGAGTCCATGATGAGGTGCATGACCCGCCGTTTACAGCGCACGAGATGATGACCGCGGTGTCCAGCTTCAACCCGAAGAAGGCGCCGGGTGCGGATGGTTTTACGGCGGACATCTGCCGTCGTGCCATTCTCCAGGACCCTGATGCTTTCCTTGCTCTGGCCAACAAGTGTCTCACCCTGGGCCACTTCCCTAATAAATGGAAGGAGGCCACGGTAGTGGTGTTGAGGAAGCCGGGCAAGGACTGTTATCAGAGCGCCAAATCTTACAGGCCTATAGGACTTTTGCCTGTACTGGGAAAAGTCCTGGAGAAAATGGTAGTAGCAAGGCTCCAGTGGCACCTAGTACCGAGGCTCAGTACTCGCCAGTACGGCTTTATGCCCCAAAGGAGCACCGAGGACGCCCTCTATACTCTAGTGAACCAAATTAAAGCGGAAGTTAAGTCAAAGAAGCTGGTAACGCTCGTCTCACTGGATATAGAGGGTGCCTTCGACAGTGCATGGTGGCCGGCTATTAGAGTCAGACTGGCTGAGGAAAAGTGCCCGGTCAACATCAGGCGGCTGCTGGACAGCTACCTCGACGGCAGATGTGTAAAATTAAGGTACGCTGGGTCAGAACACCACAGACCTACACAGAAAGGCTGCGTCCAAGGGTCCATTAGTGGACCCATCCTTTGGAATATCCTCCTAGACCCTCTCCTTAAGGGTCTGCACGAACGGGGCGTCACCTGCCAGGCGTTTGCGGATGACGTGGTTCTGCTGTTCGCCGAGTATACAGCGCTAGAGGTGCAGCGACGTGCCAATGCCGCCCTCGACTTTGTTCGGGGGTGGGGTGTTAAAAATAAATTGAAATTCGCGCCACACAAGACCTGCGCCATGCTATTTACGAACAAACTGAAGCATGACACCCCGCTCCTGAGCATGGGCGGGGTCGACATTGGCATGTCCCGAGAGCTGAGGATTTTGGGGCTTACTATAGACGATAAGCTGACATTTAACACCCACGTCAGCAACGTCTGTAGGAAGGCCCTAAACATCTACAAACAGCTCTCGAGAACAGCGAAGATAAGCTGGGGGCTGCACCCCGAAATAGTACGCACCATATACACGGCGGCAGTAGAGCCGGTCATCACATACGCTGCAGCAGCATACGCGCCCGCCACCGAGAAGCTCGGGGTCCGCAAGCTCCTCAACGCTGTGCAGAGAGGATTCGCGCAGAAAATCTGCAAATCGTACCGCACTGTCTCCCTGAACTCGGCCCTGTTACTGGCCGGGTTACTGCCTTTGGACCTCCGCATCCAGGAAGCAGCTCGTTTATACGAAGCTCGCAAAGGGTCAACCCGGCTAGTGCTGGGAGACCGGGAGGTAGAACGTGTGGTGGGATTTGCAGAATTACCGCATCCGGCTCTTCGTATGGACATGAGTTTCCAGAGTCTGGACGACCAGAGCCTGGTAGACCAGCATAACGTGCAGACGCTCCGTATTTTTACAGACGGCAGCAAGATACAGGGCAGGGTCGGTGCCGCGCTGTCCATGTGGGACAGCCGGGCCGAAACCCGAAGCCGGAAACTGTGCTTGCCAGCGTACTGCACAGTCTACCAGGCCGAGCTCTTGGCCATATGCAGAGCTTCGAGCGAGATCCTCAAGTGCAGCGTGGGGAGCTTCGGGATCTACAGCGACTCGAGGGCGGCGCTGCAAACGGTGACGAACCCCGGGACTCTGCATCCCCTCGCGATCCAGGCACGCCGCAACCTCAGCGAAGCCTTGACCCAGCGCAAAGATGTAACTTTGTTCTGGATCAAGGCCCACGCCAACATCGACGGGAATGAGCGTGCCGACTTTCTGGCGAAGGAGGCGGCGCTTTCGAGTCGGAGGAAGCCTGACTACGACCTGTGTCCGCTTTCATTCGTCAAGCGGGAAATTCGCAGCGGCACCCTTGACGAATGGAACCGGAGATATCAGTCGGGACAGACGGCCTCCGTCACGAGAGCGTTCCTCCCAAACGCGAGGGATGCGTATAGTTTGGTGCGAAAGATCCAGCCACAAGGAGTGCTAACGCAGATTTTAACGGGACACGGGGGGTTCTCCCAATACTTGCATCGCTTCAAGTGTCGGGAGAGCCCGTCGTGTATCTGCGACCCAGAGAAGGAGGAAGGAGTGTTGCATATTATTTTTGAGTGTCCAATATTCGGCTCCCGCAGACACGAGGCTGAACAACGCCTAGGAGCGCGAATCGCTAAGGGAGATGCACACACCCTTCTCGCCAATAAGGATACCAGGGCGCAATTTATTAAACTCGCAGAAGAAATATGCAAAATTGTGATAGAGAGAAACAAACAAGCCTAATTTGTTTCTCTCTATCATAACCAAAATATAAAGAAAGTAAAAATAAGAAATAGTAACGCAAAAAAACAGACAGAAAAAGGCTCTTGTTATGCAAGAGGGATAGCTGCATTCATCATTTAAAAAAAAAAAAAAAAAAAAAAAAAAAACCTAACCTAACCTAACCTAACCTAACCTAACCTAACCTAACCTAACCTAACCTAACCTAACCTAACCTAACCTAACCTAACCTAACCTAACCTAACCTAACCTAACCTAACCTAACCTAACCTAACCTAACCAGTCCCCTTTGGTGCAGTGCTCAGGATGTCTGGGCTATGGGCACAGCAAACGCCTCTGTACAGTAAAAGAAAGAGAGGAAACATGCGCCTACTGCGGTGGAGCCCACCAGCGCAGAAATTGCCCGGATGTGCTCGCCAACGCCCTCCCCACTTGCTGCAATTGCTCTAGAGCAAATCTGGAGACGACCGGCCACAATGCATTTAGCATGGACTGTCCGGTCCGACGCAGGTGGGATGCGTTGGCTAGAGCAAAAGTAGCGTACTGCTAAGGGCTCCACCGCAGACACAGGGAGCAGTCCTACCACCAGGACCAAGGCGTATCCGATAGTGCAGGCTAATCTCCAAAGGAAGGAACTGGCGACCGCTGAGTTGTTCGGGGTTGCCGAGGAAAGGAAGGTGGCAATAGCCCTAATCCAGGAGCCGTACGTAGGCAGCATACGGAGGATGCGAGACTATCGTGGGGCGCGTATATTCCAGGCGTCGGAAGACGGAAGTGGAACTGTAAAGGCCGCAATAGCGGTCTTTGGAAAAGACCTCGATGTCATACAGTGTCCGGAACTCACCACTCACAACATCGTAGTGGTGAGGATCCGAACTCGCGCCTGGAACCTCGCGGTGGTCTCCGTCTACTTCGAGCCGGACAAGCCTATAGACGGCTACCTCGAACACCTTCGAGGGATTCAGCGGACGCTAGGACCCCGAGGCCTGCTCATCGGAGGGGATGTAAACGCAAAGAGTTCCTGGTGGGGGAGTAACACCGAAGACAACAGAGGAGAGGAGCTATGTGGCATACTAGAGGAGTTGGATTTGCAGGTGCTCAACAGCGGCACTACACCTACGTTCCATACCACAAGAGGCGGAAAAATACTCAGCAGTCACATTGACCTCACTGCTTGCTCAGCGGATCTAATCGGCATCGTGGAGGATTGGCAGGTAGACGTCGGAATGACGAGCTCGGATCACAACGGCATCGTATTTAACATTCGGCAAATTAAATCCACCGGCATTAACGTCCAAACTACAACTAGACTCTACAATACCAAAAAAGCTAATTGGAACCAGTTTCGTGAGAAACTGGCACAATTAAAAATAGATAATAAAATTAATAAACAAGAAATAGAAAACATAACAGATAAACAAAATTTGGAAATTATTGTAGAGTCATATTTAGATATAATTAAAAAATCTTGCGAAAAAAGTATACCAAAAATAAAAACATATAAAAAACTTACCTTGCCGTGGTGGTCCGACGAACTCGCCGCCTTGAAAAAGGAAGTTGCCACCAAGAAGAGGAGGATCCGCTGCGCCGCACCGGTTCGTAGGGAACATGTCGTTGATGAGTACCTGCAAAAGAAAGATGAGTATGAGAGGAAAGCGAGATGCGCCCAGATCCAAAGCTGGAAGGATTTCTGCACCAAGCAGGATAGGGAGGGGGTCTGGGAGGGTATTTACCGTGTGATAGGAAGGACTGCGAAAAGGCAGGAGGACGTAGCCTTGGTTAAAAACGGCGTAACGCTGAATTCCGTCGAATCTGCATCGCACCTGGCTGAAACCTTCTATCCGGAGGACCTAATAAAGACAGATAGCCAAGACCACAAGGACACCCGGGAGCTCGCACAGCGGGTAAACGATCGGGTCCATGATGAGGTGCATGACCCGCCTTTTACAGCGCATGAGATGATGACCGCGGTGTCCAGTTTTAACCCGAAGAAGGCGCCAGGTGCGGACGGTTTTACGGCGGACATCTGCCGTCGAGTCATCCTCCAGGACCCTGATGCTTTCCTTGCTCTGGCCAATAAGTGCCTCACCCTTGGCCACTTCCCTAACAAGTGGAAGGAGGCCACGGTAGTGGTGTTGAGGAAGCCGGGCAAGGACAGTTATCAGAGCGCCAAATCTTACAGGCCTATTGGCCTTCTACCTGTGTTGGGAAAAGTCCTGGAGAAAATGATAGTAGCAAGGCTCCAATGGCACCTAGTACCGAGGCTCAGTACTCGCCAGTACGGCTTTATGCCCCAAAGGAGCACCGAGGACGCCCTCTATACCCTAGTGAACCAAATTAAAGCGGAAGTCAAATCAAAGAAGCTGGTAACGCTCGTCTCACTGGATATAGAGGGTGCCTTCGACAGTGCATGGTGGCCGGCTATTAGAGTCAGACTGGCTGAGGAAAAGTGCCCGGTCAATATCAGGCGGCTGTTGGACAGCTACCTCGACGGCAGATGCATAAAGTTAAGATACGCTGGTGCGGAACATCGCAGAGAAACGCAAAAAGGCTGCGTCCAAGGGTCCATCAGCGGCCCTATTCTATGGAATATCCTCCTAGACCCTCTCCTTAAGGGTCTGCACGAACGGGGCGTCACCTGCCAAGCGTTTGCGGATGACGTGGTTCTGCTGTTCGCCGAGTATACAGCGCTAGAGGTGCAGCGACGTGCCAATGCCGCCCTCGACTTTGTTCGGGGGTGGGGTGTTAAAAATAAATTGAAATTCGCGCCACATAAGACCTGCGCCATGCTTTTTACGAACAAATTAAAGCATGACACCCCGCTCCTGAGCATGGGCGGGGTCGACATTGGCATGTCCCGAGAGCTGAGGATTTTGGGGCTTACTATAGACGACAAGCTAACCTTTAACACCCACGTCGGCAACGTCTGTAGGAAGGCCCTAAACATCTACAAACAGCTCTCGAGAACAGCGAAGATAAGCTGGGGGCTGCACCCCGAAATAGTACGTACGATATACACGGCGGCAGTAGAGCCGGTCATCACATACGCGGCAGCAGCATACGCGCCCGCCACTGAGAAGCTCGGTGTCCGTAGGCTCCTTAACGCTGTGCAGAGGGGATTCGCGCAGAAAATCTGCAAATCGTACCGCACTGTCTCCCTGAACTCGGCCCTGTTACTGGCCGGGTTACTGCCTTTGGACCTCCGCATCCAAGAAGCAGCTCGTTTATACGAAGCTCGCAAAGGGTCAACCCGGCTAGTGCTGGCAGACCGGGAGGTAGAACGTGTGGTGGGATTTGCAGAATTACCGCATCCGGCTCTGCGTATGGACATAAGTTTCCAGAGTCTGGACGACCAGAGTCTGGTAGACCAGCATAACGTGCAGACGCTCCGTATTTTTACAGACGGCAGCAAGATACAGGGCAGGGTCGGTGCCGCGCTGTCCATGTGGGACAGCCGGGCCGAAACCCGTAGCCGAAAACTGTGCTTGCCAGCGTACTGCACAGTCTACCAGGCCGAGCTCTTGGCCATATGCAGAGCTTCGAGCGAGATCCTCAAGTGCAGCGGAGGGAGCTTCGGCATCTACAGCGACTCGAGGGCGGCGCTGCAAACGGTGACGAACCCCGGGACTCTGCATCCCCTCGCGATCCAGGCACGCCGCAACCTCAGCGAAGCCCTGACCCAGCGCAAAGATGTAACTTTGTTCTGGATCAAGGCCCACGCCAACATCGACGGAAATGAGCGTGCCGATTTTCTGGCGAAGGAGGCGGCGCTTTCGAGTCGGAGGAAGCCTGACTACGACCTGTGTCCGCTTTCATTCGTCAAGCGGGAAATTCGCAGGGGCTCCCTTGACGAATGGAACCGGAGATATCAGTCGGGACAGACGGCCTCCGTCACGAGAGCGTTCCTCCCAAACGCGAGGGATGCGTACAGTTTGGTGCGGAAGATCCAGCCACAAGGAGTCCTGACGCAGATTTTAACGGGACACGGGGGGTTCTCCCAATACTTGCACCGCTTCAAGTGTCGGGAGAGCCCGTCGTGTATCTGCGACCCAGAGAAGGAGGAAGGGGTGTTGCATGTTGTTTTTGAGTGTCCAGTATTCGGCTCCCGCAGACACGAGGCTGAACAACGCCTAGGAGCGCGAATCGCCAGGGAAGATGCGCACAACCTCATAGCAAATAAGGAAACTAGGGCGCATTTCCTCAACTTTGCAGAAGAAATATGCAATATCGTGATAGAGAGAAACAAACAAGACTAATTTGTTTCTCTCTATCACAAACTAACAAAAAATAAATAAATCTAAAGGAAAGAAAAATTAACAAATTGCAAAACAAAAACAAAAAGATAGACAAAGGCTCTTGTAATGCAAGAGGGATAGCTTACAAATTTAAAAAAAAAAAAAAAAAAAAAACCTAACCTAACCTAACCTAACCTAACCTAACCGGAGTCCCGTGCACGTTGCCATTGCGAGAACATTGTTTTCTAGTCGCTCCGCGTCCGAAAAATCAAACGGTCGGGAAAAGTTGTGAAAATCATACAGTGCGACATACCAAAAGTTGCGCAATTGCGAGCGCTACGCGATTGTGAAAACCGCGTGGAAATTGCTTCAAAATTGTGGTTTTTCCTAGAACAAAAACTGTTTTTTAGTGTTTAAGCTAGTGATAAGTGCGTGCTATCTCGGTATCTAGATCGACAACATATACTTTTTCGATTGTGAAAAGGTGCGTCTCGAGGATACCTATCTTCTGAGACCCTTTTCATAATCTTGTGTTAAAAAGCCGAGGTACTAGAACCGAAAAACCGAAAACCACGTGGTGGCACGTGGTGGCATTTTCAGTCATTTCAGCATTCTAGCTGAAACTGAAAGTGGCCCTACAAGGCGGCAAAAACAAGGACACCGTGAGTTTTTAAAAATTGCAAATTGGACCCAAATTGTGGCAAGTGCGATAAACCAAAGTGTGGGGAACTCGGTAAAAAACTTTAGTCTTTTTCACCGAGTCACCATCCAAAAACTAAATCGACGACCTACACTTTTTTAAGCGTGAACCATTAGAGACTTTAATAGCCTAACGGAAAAAACTTAGTTTAGATTTTTAAGATAAGTGGTTCCCGAGCGCCAGACTTTATGCGGTGACTAGTGCGGAAGAGAACAGTACATAGCAAATTGGTCGGTGACAACGGGAAGCGAACCCCTACCCACACGATCCTGACCACCTAGGATCTGCTCCTGGGACCCTCCACGGCCAAACTTGGTTCCGGCAGAATCACCTCCGAGTGATACTGTGGGCTCTGGGGGCTATTTGCAGAAAGTGGTTGCATCCCCCCAATTTCAGCGGCTTCCTGAGGGTGAAAGGCGTGGAAAGCGGTACAAGTGCTAGTGCAGGTGGATGGACACGTAAATGGACTATAAACAAAAATTTTAATTAGTAAGTTAGTTTTAATATTTTATTTTATAAGGAATTTAATGTAAGGATTGGCAAAATTCGCCATTACACAATAAGTTTGTCAACCCCCTAGCGGCTAAACGGCTCGGGATATCGCGAAAATAATGAAAAACTCGTTCACTTACGTGAAACTATTTTAAGGGCATCCTACGAATTGGCACTCCCGGAAACCACCCCCGGGAAGATTTTTTCACAAATCATAAAAATTTTCCGGTTTCCCGTTTTCCGGAAAACTCGTCTGTGCCACTGACGGTAAATTTGGGACGCCCCTTATACCACTAGATTTTAAACGGGCGCGATATCTTTATCCTAAGGGCAAAACCAGCCACTTGAACCTGGCAAAGGGCACCCCCCGTTGTTCCCGGAACCTTACCCCGGTGACGCGCGGGACAAAAAATTAGCTGTAAACAGGAAACACTGGGCTGTTCACTAACCTACAATATATAGTTTATCCCAAGTCTCTAGGACACCTAAATTGGAAACGGTCTAATTCTATAGGAAAGACCCCAAAAATACTAACAGTAAAATATAAGATTGTTTAGATAAGGAATTTCCAAAAACCATTAATTATCTAAGAAACGGGACGTCCTAGCGTAAAAATAACATCATTTTGGCCCCCCCCTCCCTAACCCACCCCCCCCATCCTGCGTCAACAAATCGAACCCTTCCCCACCCACACAAAAATTTTCAACCCCCTACCCCTATATATTGTTGGATGACCAGCCTAGTGAGACCTCTGGTCTTTGAGTAAACTGAATACACTAAGTGTTTTAAAAAAGCTGGAAAAACTTCTAAATTCTCTAACTTGGGAACCAGAGCCCCGATTCTCGTGCGGTTTTCAGCTGAGAGTCTGAAACTTCAGGGACTTTCAGGACAAGTAGACCTAGAGTCTCCAGGTGGAGACAGACGAGGTTTTTCCAGCAGATAGGTAGAGCTTTATATATATAGTCTTAAGAAGTAGTAGTAGGTAGTTGTTAGGACTTTGACATCGCTCCCGCTCTACATAGAGCCAACTGACACCTTTTAATTTTATTATTTTATTTTTATTTTAGCATAGGGACAGGGACTATACATCCCTTCAAACACTGACTACTTCACTGCTCTACATAGAGCCAAAACTGACACTTTTATTTCATAATTTTAGCATAGGGACAGGGACTATACATCCCCTTAAACGCCGACAACTCCACTGAGTGGAGTTAAACGACTCTACATAGAGAAAAATTTCATTTTATTTTATTTTATTTACATTTTATTTACTCTATTTACAACGATCCTTTTGACAAAGCTGAGAGACCAACTCTATATAGAGTCAAAAGTTATTCCCGTTTTTTATGTGTATAGTTCTAGGGATCTTGAGTAATTTTGCTTGAAACTGCACTTTTTATTGTTTTATCTGTTTTATTTTGTTTTACTGTGTTTTATTTTCTTTTATTTTGTTTTACCTTAATTATCGTCCCTTTTGACGCTTTAGTTTTAATAGAAACCGTAGTGCTAATAATTATTATTTACAGGGACACTATACATCCCATTTATCATTAACATACTTATATTACTGTGCTCTCCCCTTGAAAAATGGCCACCTTCCGTACACCTGCCAAAAAGGTGGTGGAAAACCCCCAAATCTCCCCAATCGAAGATGTAGTGAAGGCAGGACCTTTACCAGATCAGGTAGTGAAAATTTCCAACGTGAGACGGAGTATCGGGGAATGGGAATCAGGTAAGAACGATCCCAAACCCTGTGGCTCAGAAATACACCCCCACTCACCTGGAAAATCGATTCCGGCGACGGCACCTGCGGTGCTCCAAAAGCCGAAGCCAAAACAGAAGGCAGCGGCCCCTCAAGAAGCGAAAGCCGGAGCACGTAGAGCTTCTACGGAGGCAGCCGGGACGTCGCCGAAACTAAAACAAGATATGGGAAGGTCAGCAGATAGGATATCCCAGGCGAGGGTCTGGCTCCAGAGAGCAAAAGCCTGCATTGGCGATTCTCGTAACCTGAGGACGGACCTTAAGCAGGGGATTATAGATGCTGTTGACCACCTCTACCAGCTGGTGAAAGAAGCGGAGACTGCGAGGAAAGGCACAGCAGCACGCAAACCAGTACCTGAAACAAAAGAAAAGAGCATAAATACAGAGGAAAAATTGATAGGAACTGAGGAACAGAGAAAGGTAGGGGATAAATTGGGGAAATCAGAAGGAAGGGAAATAATAGAACTTTTGAAAATACAGGGCGAGAAGATTGAAAAGACATACATGGAAATGGAGACTCTAAAAAGTAAAATAGAGAACCAACAAAAGACCGGTGCGACCTATGCGGACGTAGCAGCAGCAACGGTCACGAGACCAAAACCAGAAACAACGGCGCTGCACTCCATCGTAATCGCCTCCAGAGACGAGAAGGAGACTGGGGACGAAGTACTCGACAGGGTACGAAAAACCGTGAACGCCAAAGATGGCTGGGTAACGGTGGAGCGAGTTCGCAAGGTGAAGGACAGAAAGGTGATAGTGGGTTGCAGAACTGAAGAAGCTCGAGAAAAAATCAAAGAGCGATTGAAAGGCGCAGCGAACCACCTCCACGTCGAAGAGGTTAAAAATCAAGACCCTATGGTGGTCCTGAGGGATGTATTATCCTACAACACTGATGAGGACATAATCACAGGACTAAAAAACCAAAATAAGGATGTTTTTCAAAACCTGGAAAAGAAAGACAATAGGGTAGAAATAAGGTACAGAAGGAAGGCAAGAAACCAATATAGCAACCATGTTGTTCTAAAAGTGTCGCCAATATTGTACTGCAGACTGATAGACAGGGGTTACCTTCATATTGACATGCAGAGGGTAAAGGTGGCGGATCAGTCCCCACTGGTGCAATGTTCTGGGTGTCTGGGGTATGGGCACGGTCGCAGGTTCTGCAAAGAACCAGTGCCGAAGTGCAGCCATTGCGGAGGACCCCACATGCGCCACGATTGCGAGGACTGGATGGCCGGAGCGCCACCCTCGTGCTGCAACTGTACCGCAGCGAAGATGCTCGACGTGGAACATAATGCCTTTAGCTCGGAATGCACAGTGCGCAGGAAGTGGGAGGCATTGGCAAGAGCTAAAGTAGCATATTGCTAAGGTGGTTATCAATCGCTCACGGGCAGGCAGCCCCGCCAGAGGATACGCAGTCGCCCAGGCTAACCTCCAAAGAAAGGAGTTAGCAACGGCAGAACTAATGATTGAGGCCAAAGAGCGAAAGATCGCAATAGCATTGATCCAGGAGCCATATGTGGGTGGGGTAAAGAGGATGAAGGATTACCGTGGGGCGAGAGTCTACCAGAGTGCAGCAGTAGGAGATGGGACGGTGAAAGCGGCAATAGTTGTCTTTGACAGCGGTCTTGACGTTATCCCGTGCCCGAAACTCACCAACAACAACATTGTTGTAGTGAGGATCCGAACCAGCGCCTGGGAAATCGCGGCGGTGTCCTTCTACTTTGAACCGGATCAACCCATAGGGCCATACTTGGATCAGCTTAAGAATATCGGCGAAGAACTGGGCTCAAGAAGGCTGCTGCTGGGAGGTGACAGCAATGCTAAGAGTACCTGGTGGGGCAGCACCATAGAGGACCACAGGGGCGTTGAGATGTCCGGGACCCTGGAGGAGTCAGGATGGCAGGTATTGAACACCGGTGATACGCCCACTTTTGACACCATGAGAGGTAACAGGGCGTACACAAGCTACGTAGACATAACAGCATGTACCGACGACTTATTGGGACTAATAGATGATTGGAGGGTAGACCAATCAATGACGAGCTCAGACCATAACACCATAATGTTCACAATTAAGCTTCAGGAGAGCAAGGGTTTCGGAGTTCAGAGAACCACCCGGCTCTATAACACCAAGAAAGCTAATTGGGAACAATTCAACACCACACTAACGGAATTAAAGATACAATCTAACATTAACAAAATAGCTATCGAAAATATCAATAATAAAGCCGATCTAGAAAATGTTGTTAATGAATACACGAAAATAATCACCTCAGCATGCAAGGAGAGCATGCCAATAAAGAAAAATAAGGACACAATAACAGTCCCTTGGTGGAATGAGGAGCTCGCACAGAAAAAGAAGACTATGGTGACCTTCAGGCGAAGGATAAAGAACGCTGCGCCGCACCGTAGAGATAAAGTCGTCGAAGAATACCTGCAAAAGAAAGAAGACTATGAGTGCCACGCAAAGAAAGCCCGTACTGATAGCTGGAAAGAGTTCTGCGGGAAACAGGACAGAGAAGGAATGTGGGAAGGGATCTACAGGATCATCGGAAGAACCGCCAGGAGAGAAGAGGATATGACCCTTAAAACCAAAGAAGGTAAACACTTGAACCCCAAAGAATCGGCAGACTTACTAGCTGAGACATTCTACCCCGAAGACCTAGAGAGCTCGGACAACTCCGACCATCGCCGCACCAGAGAAACGGCAGAGCGGGTAAACGAATGGAACCATGATGAGGAACATGACACACCGTTTACTCCGCTGGAGCTAAAGATCGCGGCGGGGAGTTTTAACCCAAAGAAGGCCCCGGGAGCGGATGGCTTCACGGCAGATATCTGCAGCAGAGCAATCTCCCAGGATCCAGACGCTTTCCTTGCCCTATTCAACAAGTGTTTGCAGAAAGCGCACTTCCCGGACATCTGGAAGGAGGCCACAGTCGTGGTGCTTAGAAAACCGGGCAAGGATGATTATACGAATCCCAAAGCATACAGACCAATCGGTCTACTGCCAGTCTTGGGGAAGATCCTGGAGAAGATGATAGTAGCAAGGATGAAGTGGCAGTTAGTACCGCGGATTAGTACTCACCAGTACGGATTCATGCCCCAGAAGAGCACCGAGGACGCCCTCTATAGCCTAATACACCGAATTAAGGGTAAGGTTGAGCTGAAGAAGCTGGTCACTCTAGTGTCATTGGACATAGAGGGGGCCTTCGATAGCGCCTGGTGGCCGAAAATCAGAGTCCGACTGGCAGAGGAAAAGTGTCCGGTTAACGTAAGGAGGCTACTCGATAGCTATCTCAGCTGCAGAAAGGTCAAAGTAAGATTTGCCGGGGAAGAAAGCACGCGAAACACCACGAAAGGTTGCGTGCAAGGGTCTATTGGCGGCCCAATTCTCTGGAACCTGCTTCTCGACCCACTATTGCGAGGACTTGGGGATAGGGGATGTTACTGCCAGGCTTTCGCCGATGACGTCGTGTTGGTGTTTGATGGTAACACAGCGCTGGAGATACAGGAACAGGCAAATGCCGCTCTCGACTATGTGCAGCAATGGGGTGTAAGAAACAAGTTAAAGTTTGCGCCACATAAAACCTGCGCCATGGTTCTTACTAGAAAACTAAAGTACGACACCCCATTGCTGTCCATGGGGGGGACCGGCATTTGTATGTCCAAAGAAATTAAAATATTGGGGCTCACCATTGACGACCGCCTTACGTTTAATGCTCATGTCGCGGCTCAGTGCAAGAAGGCAATAGCCATATATAAGCAGCTAGCGAAAGCTGCCAGAGTTAGCTGGGGTCTCAATCCCGACATCATTAGGACCATCTATGTCGCGGTTATTGAGCCAATAGTGATGTATGCGGCGGCGGTATGGGCACCTGCAGTTAAAAAACTGGGTATCCAAAAGCAGCTCAACATGGTGCAACGAGGTTTCGTACAGAAACTCTGCAAATCGTATCGCACAGTCTCCCTGCACTCGGCACTGGTGCTGGCTGGGATACTGCCTCTCGACATCCGAGTGCAAGAAGCAGCCGCTCTGTACGAGGCCAAGAGAGGGTTATCTCGGACAGTGCTAGGAGATAGAGAGACCGATAGTGTGGTTAATTTTGCGGAGGCACCTCATCCAGCTGTGCGCATGGCCTTGGAATTCGTATGTCTGGTAGACGAAAACCTTGTTGACAGGTACAATGTGCAGGCGGTGCGAATATTCACCGACGGCAGCAAGCTGGAAGGGAAGGTCGGAGCCGCACTTTCCGTATGGAATGGTGAGGCCGAGACTCGGACTCGAAAGTTCTGTCTGTCCGCGTACTGTACAGTCTATCAGGCAGAACTCCTGGCCATACGCGAGGCGACAAACGAAATCCTTAAAGGGGGGGCGAGAAGTTATGGGGTATACAGCGATTCGAGGGCAGCGCTCGAAACAATTGTGAACCATGGCGCCTTGCACCCCCTAGCCGTGGAAGCGCGGGAGAACCTACGGAAAGCCTTCTCCCAGGGCAAAGATGTTTCTTTGTTTTGGGTGAAGGCACACGCAGGCCTTCAGGGCAACGAGAGAGCGGATCAACTAGCAAAGGAAGCAGCACTTAGTTCGAAGAGGAAGCCAGATTACGACCGGTGTCCGCTATCATACATTAGGAGGCGGATACGTGACCTATCCGTATCCAAATGGGACGAGCGATATCAAGCAGGAGACACCGCGTCTACAACTAAATTGTTCTTCCCAAGTGCGTCCGACGCCTACAGCATCGTCCGAAAAATCCAGCCGGTGGGTTTGCTCACGCAGATCCTCACAGGGCATGGCGGATTCGCCCAGTACCTGAACCGTTTCAGGTGCCGGGATAGTCCGTCATGCATCTGTGACCAGATGAAGGAGGAAACCGTCCCTCATCTGCTGGTAGAGTGCCCAATTTTTAACAAAAAACGTTTTGAACTTGAACAAAAAACGGGAATAGCCATAACAATAGATAATTTAAGTTTATATATAAGCAAAAAAGAAACTCACAAACTGTTTCTAAGCTATTGCTCTGAAATATGTAGAGTAGTTAATAAAAGAAACAAGGATGTATAATCCCTGCTTAGAATATAATTATAGAATATTATATTATTTAAGCTAAATAGTAGTAGATATAAATTAGTAGTAAGTAAGCAATGGTTTGGAAGAAATGTTTAAGTAAATAGTTGTGTAAGTCAAGCAGGACAGCGCTGTAAGTAGTATAGTAGAAATATTAGTTATAATGAGTTTTTGTACATCTTACCTATAATCAATTAGTTGTTAAACATGTATTTAAGATTATAAATAAAATAAAGGTAACAAAGAGCCCTGAAAAATAATATCAGGGGAGAGCTAGAACACCCTGTGATGACGGGTGCCTTTAACAATAAAAAAAAAAAAAAAAAACCTAACCTAACCTAACCTAACCTAACCTAACCTAACCTAACCTAACCTAACCTAACCTAACCTAACCTAACCCTCCTGGTCGAGGAAATGAAGAACCAGGACCCGATGCTGGTGCTCAAGGACGTACTGTCGTACAACAGTAACGACGACATCATCACTGCCTTGAGAAACCAGAACGGAGGGGTTTTCCATGGCCTCGACCAGGAGGAGGATAGACTGGAGTTTAAGTTCCGCCGCAAGGCGAGAAACCCGCTGATGAGCCACATTGTTCTTAAGGTGTCACCGCAAATTTATAATAGGATGTTGGACAGGGGCACGGTCCACGTTGACATGCAGAGGGTGAGGGTAGAAGATCAATCCCCCCTCGTACAGTGCTCCATGTGCCTAGCATATGGACATGGGAGACGCTTTTGCAAAGAGACCGTACCCAAATGCAGCCATTGTGGTGGACCACACATGCGGCAGGAATGCTCGGACTTTCTGACAACAGCAGCGCCAACATGCTGTAACTGTGTGGCCGCGAAGGTAGACACCTCCTTGGACCATAACGCATTTAGCTCTGGGTGCCCAGTACGCAGAAGGTGGGAGGCACTAGCCAGAGCTAAAATAGCGTATTGCTAAGGGCAACGATAGCCGTTCCGGGGCAGGCAACCCCACTAGAAGATATACAGTAGCCCAAGCAAACCTCCAAAGGAAGGAACTGGCAACAACAGAACTCATGATTGAGGCCAGTGAGCGAAAACTCGCATTTGCGCTGCTCCAGGAGCCGTATGTGGGCGGGGTGAGAAGGATGAAGGACTACCGTGGGGCGAGAATCTACCAGAACGCAGGAGTAGGAGATGGGACGATCAAGGCGGCAATAGCTGTCTTTGATGACAGCTTAGACGTCTTCCAGTGCCCGAAACTCACAAACAACAATATTGTTGTAGTGAGGATCCGAACCGCAGCTTGGGAAATCGCGGCGGTGTCCTTCTACTTTGAACCGGATCAACCCATAGAGCCATACTTGGAGCAGCTACGTATCATCAGAGAGGAGCTGGGGTCCACATTGCTACTGATAGGTGGCGACAGCAACGCCAAGAGTACCTGGTGGGGTAGCACCGTAGAAGACCACAGGGGTAAAGAAATGTCCGGGACCCTGGAAGAGTCTGAGCTTCAGGTACTGAACAATGGTGATACGCCTACCTTCGACACCGTCAGAGGTGGAAGAGCGTACACCAGTCACGTTGACATAACAGCCTGTACCGCAGATCTGCTAGATTTAGTAGAAAACTGGAGGGTAGACCAGACTGTGACGAGCTCGGATCATAATACCATCTTATTCCACATAAATCTCCGTAAGAGCAAAGGACTCAAAGTGGAAAGAACCACCAGACGCTACAACACGAAAAAAGCGAACTGGGACACCTTTAATTCCATACTTTTTGAGCAAAAAACAAATAGAAACATTAACGTAGAGAAAATAAACAACATAAGATCAAAATCAGAATTAGAGAATACTGTACTAAACTATACAGAGTGCATCTCGGCCGCGTGCAAGGAAAGCATGCCGGCCAAGAAAAGTACAGAGGTACTCAGAGTCCCATGGTGGAATGACGAGCTCGCGGGGCTGAAAAAGGCTACCACAACCTTCAGGCGCAAGATAAAAAACGCGGCACCGTACCGCAGAGAAATAGTGGTAGCTCAGTACCTAGAGAAAAAGGAAGCCTACGAGTGTCAAGCCAAGAAAGCCCAAATAGAAAGTTGGAAGACGTTCTGCCAGAAACAAGACAGGGAAGGACTCTGGGATGGTATCTACAGAGTCATTAGAGGGACCACCAGGAGACAAGAAGACTTGACCCTAACCAAAGATGGTGCATTCTTAAACCCAAGAGAATCGGCGCAACTGCTAGCGGAGACATTCTACCCAGAAGACCTGAAGGAAACAGATAACGAAGACCATCGCCGGACCAGAATGGCGGCAGAGCGAGTAAACGACCTGAGACATGATGAACACCATGACCCAGCGTTTACTTCGCTGGAGCTAAAGACCGCGATGGGAAGTTTTAATCCGAAGAAGGCCCCAGGAGCGGATGGCTTCACAGCTGACATCTGCAGTCGGGCCATCTCTCAGGATCTGGACGCATTCCTTGCCCTGGCCAACAAGTGCCTCATGTTGGGGCACTTCCCGGACACTTGGAAGGAGGCCACGGTGGTGGTATTAAGAAAACCGGGCAAGGAAGACTACACGAACCCCAAAGCGTATAGACCGATAGGTCTACTGCCAGTCTTGGGGAAGATCCTGGAGAAGATGACAGTAGCGAGAATGAAGTGGCACCTAGTACCGCGGATCAGTACTCGCCAGTTCGGATTCATGCCCCAGCGGAGCACCGAGGACGCCCTCTATACACTAGTGCACCATATCCAGGGTAAGATTGGGCTGAAGAAGCTGGTAACCCTAGTGTCACTGGATATAGAGGGGGCCTTCGATAGCGCATGGTGGCCTGCCATTAGAGTCCGTCTGGCTGAGGAAAAGTGTCCGGTCAATATCAGGAGGCTACTGGATAGCTATCTTGACTGCAGAAAAGTCAGAGTGCGGTACGCCGGGGAAGAATGCACAAGGAGCACGAGTAAAGGATGTGTGCAAGGGTCAATAGGTGGCCCAATCCTGTGGAACATCCTCCTTGACCCTTTATTAAGAGACCTGGATAACATTGGATGCTATGTGCAAGCGTTTGCGGACGATGTGGTAATGGTTTTCGATGGGGAAACCGGTCTCGAAGTCTCGAGACAGGCCAACGCCGCTCTTGCCTATGTTCAGCAGTGGGGTGTACGCAACAAATTGAAGTTTGCGCCACACAAGACTTGCGCAATGGTACTGACGAAGAGACTGAAGTACGACAACCCACTGTTGACCATGGGAGGAGTAAGCCTTAAATTGTCAAAGGAGGTGAAGCTATTGGGCGTCATCATTGATCACAAGATGACTTTTAACACCCACGTTGCGACGCAATGCAAGAAGGCAACGGACGTTTACAAGCAACTGTCAAGGGCTGCGAAGGTAAACTGGGGCTTACACCCAGAAGTCATCAGAACGATTTATGTCGCAACAGTTGAACCTATAATGATGTACGCGTCAGCAGTGTGGGCTCCTGCGTCTGAGAAGATAGGAGTGCGCAAGTTACTCTCCACCGTACAAAGGGGTTTCGCCCAAAAGCTATGCAAGTCTTACCGCACAGTTTCTCTGCACTCGGCACTAGTTCTGGCGGGGATACTTCCTCTCGACCTCAGAATACAGGAGGCAGCCGCCCTGTATGAGGCAAAGAGAGGGTCGCCCCCGCTGGCTCTGGGAGATAGAGAAACCGAGAGTGCGGTGAGATTTGCAGAAGCTCCACATCCGGCGGAACATATAGACCTGGAGTTCGTGAACCTGGTAGACCAACACCTTGTAGACAGGCACAATGTGCAGGCGGTGCGAATATTCACCGACGGCAGCAAGATTGAGGGGAAGGTCGGAGCCGCACTATCCGTGTGGAATGGTGAGGCCGAGATTCGGAACCTCAAACTTAGCTTGTCCGCGTACTGCACCGTCTATCAGGCGGAACTCCTGGCTATATGGAAAGCCTCGGGCTTTATCCTAAAAAGGGGTGAAGAGAGCTATGGTGTTTATAGCGATTCGAGAGCCGCTCTGGAGACGATCGTAAACCATAGCTCACTTCACCCTCTCGCAGTGGAGACGAGGAAGAACCTGCGTACAGCCTCAGACCAGGGTAAAACTGTGTCTCTGTTCTGGGTGAAGGCCCATGCGGGCCTCCCAGGCAACGAGCGCGCCGACGACCTAGCAAAGGAGGCGGCACTGACACTGAGGAGAAAACCAGACTACGACCGGTGTCCGAACTCATACCTGAAGAAAATCATACGTAGTACAACATTATATAAATGGAATACTAGGTATCAAGAAGGTGACACCGCGTCGATAACGAAGCTCTTTCTGCCAGATGCCGTGCAGGCATATAGGTTCGTCCACAAAATAGGACCAACAGGTATGCTCACCCAAGTACTAACGGGGCATGGAGGGTTCTCCCAGTACTTAAACCGTTTTAAGTGCAGGGACAGCCCATCATGCGCCTGTGACCCAGTATGCGAGGAGACGATTCCCCACCTCTTAACAGAATGCCCTATCCACGACCGTGAGCGCTATGAGCTTAGTAGCAAGGTAGAAATGAGTATTACAGCGGAAAATTTACATAATCTATTAACAAGCAAAACTAGCTCAGAACACTTTATTAAGTACTGTCTGAAAATATGTAAAATAGCGAACAAACGCAATAGTACATAAAACTTGCTGTAATATATAACTGATGTTATATGCGTTAGCAAGTAAAAATTAGAAAATAAGATTAGTAAAATAGACAATAAGCAATACAAATAAGAAATAAAAATGTAAAACACCTAAGCTAAGTCTGTAGAATAAATCTAGTACGTAGTAAGACGATAAAAAAGTATTTGAATAAGCCAAAATGTAAATAAATAAAAGCCAGAAAGGCAACAATAAATTAGTCCATAAGAAAGATTAAATAAAGATTCCCTGCACTAGAATCCTTGAAAAATATCAGGGGAAAATAGAGCCTAACGCCCTGTGATGACGGGTGCGTTCATAAAAAAAAAAAAAAAAAAAAAAAAAAAACCTAACCTAACCCAGTCCCGTGCCCTCTGTCAGTGCGCGAACAGTGTTTTTTAGTCGCTCCGCGCTCAAAAATCAAAGTATCGGGAAAAGTTTCGAAAAGTGAATAGTGCGATATATCAAAAGTTGCGCAATCGCAAGCGCTATGCGTTAGTGAAAATCGCGCGAAAATCGCTCTAAAATTGTGGATTTTCTCTCAACAAAAACTGTTTTTAGAGGTTATGTTAGTGATAAATTAGTGATATCTTAGAAATTAGATCGACGACACATACTGTTTTAATTGTGAAATTGAGCGTCTCGAGAGTGCCCACCATTTAACACTGATTTTGGATTTTTACGGTGAAAACTCGAGGAGCTGGAACTCAAAAACCGGAAAACACGTGTGGGCTATTTCAGTTCTTTCAGCAATTCTGCTGAAACTGAAAGTGGCCCTACACGGCGGCATAAATAAGGACTGTGTAAGTGTTTTTAAATCGTAATTCTGACTAAAATTGTGGCAACTGCGAGCTACCAAAGTATAGGGAACTCGGTGAAAAACTTCACACTATTTCACCGGGTCGTTACCGGAAAACAAAATCGACGACCTATACTTTTTTAGGCAAAAAGTGACAGAGACATAATCAGCGTAACGATAGGGCTTAGTGTTAGATTTTTAGGATAAGTGGTTCCCGAGCGCCAGACTCTTAAATTGATTAGTGCATAAGAATTTAGGTGCATCCCCAAGTTGGCCGGAGACACAGGAAAGCAAACCCCTACAGATACGATCCTGATCACCAGGAATCTGCTCTTGGGACCCACCACAGCCAACTTTAGTTCCGGCAGAACCACCTCCGGGCGATACTGTGGGCTCCAGGGGCCATTTGCAGAAAGTGGTTCGCATCCCCTAATTTCGGCGGCTTCCAGAGGGTGAACGGCGTGAGAAGCGGCGCCAGTGCTGGTGTAGGTGATTAGAGGCGCTAATAAACTGTATTAAACATTTTTAATAATTAACCTAGCGTAAAAACTTTAATTTATAAGGATTTAAATGTAAAGATAGGGTAAAATCGCCATTACCAACTAAGTTGGCCAACCCCCTAGCAGCTAAACGGCTCGGGATACCGGGAAAATAACCAAAAATTGTTTCACTTACGTGAGTCTCTCCTAAGGGCAAGTTACCAACAGGCACTCCCGAAAACCACCCCCGGGAAGATTTTCCTAAAAATCTTTAAAAATTCCCGGTTTCCCGTTTTCCGGGAAACTCGCTTAGGCCGGTGACGGTAAATTTGGACCGTCCTATACACCCTTAGAGCTTAAACGGGCCTGGTATCTCGATCCTAAGGGCGAAACCAACCACTTAGATCTGGTAAACTACACCCCTTTTATTCCCGGGACCTCATCCCGGTGACGCGCGGGACTATAATTTAGTATTAAGTGGGAAACACTGGACTGCTCATTGGTCTACAGTATATAAGCTATCCCGAGTTTTTAGGACACCCAAATAAAAAACTGTTTAATCCTATAGGAGAGTACCTAAAAAATTCTAACCGTATTATTTAAGATTGTTTAGATAAGGGAAATCCAAAAAACCGCAAATAACTAGGAAACGGGACGTCCTAGCTCAAAAATAACACTTTTTCGGCCCCCCCCTCCCTAACCCACCTCCCCCATCCTGCGTCAAAAAATTGAACCCTTCCCTACCCACACAAAAAACTTCAACCCCCTACCCTTATATCTTGTCGATCGACCAGTCTAGTGAGACCCCTGGTTTTTGTTAAATCCAAAAATATTCTAAGTGTTTTAAATCTGGAAAACTTTCTAAATTCCATAACTTTTGAACCAGAGCCCCGATCCCCAAGCGGTTTTCGGCTAAGGGTCCAAAATTTTGGGGACTTTCGGGACATATACATCTAGGGTCTCTAGGTAGAGACAGGCAGAAAGTTTTCCAGTAAACAGGCAAATGTTGCATAAATAGATTTAAGAACCTAGTAGTAAGTAGTTATTAAGGACCCTCGACACTGCTCTCGCTCTACATAGAGCTAAAACTGATTCGTATTTTATTTTATATTCCTAGCAAATAATATAGTGACAGGGACTTTACATCCGTATAAACGCTGACAACTCCACTGCGTGGAGTTGAACGGCTCTACTTTGAGCAAATTATATTTTTACTTTTATGATTTACATGTAAATCTTTATTTTCTGTAGTATAAGTACTTAGCAGTAAGCAGATTAGGACCCTAGACACCGCTCCCGCTCTACATAGAGTCAAGTTGACATTTGCTTATTTTAGTCAGCGGGTGAGCTGGATCATCCTAGGAGTGGATAGGGCATCCTTTGACGTGGTGACTCTACATTTTACAAACTTTCTTTGACAAAATTTCCTAAAGCTACTACTCTTTAAAGTGGGCCACAAGGACGGGTTTCAAGGCATAGGAACAAATTGTAGAGTCTCAAAGGTAGAGCAAAAACCTTATTTTATTTATTTATCTTGACATAAAGCAACCGATTACCTGACACTCCGGTGAGCACCCCCCGCCGGAATCGCGACAGAAGACCTGAAAAGAAAAACGCAAGATCAGTCTAAACTATACAAACATATACATATACACACACGCACGACCACACACATACACACACACACACACACACACACACACACACACACACACACACACACACACACACACACACACACACACACACACACACACACACACACACACACACACACACGCCTACCTACGATTTATACATACCACTCGTCTTATCTGCACACGTGAATCGAGTCTATTGACCGATACACCTAGCTTAAGTTTTACCCTTTTACTTGTTGTCTTCTTTTACTTACCTTACTGCACACGTGAATCGAGTTTATTGACCGATACACCTAGTTTAAGTTTTACCCTTTTACTTGTTGTTTTTTTACCTACCTTACTGCACACGTGAATCGAGTTTATTGACCGATACACATAGTTTTAGTATTTACTCCTTTATCTTATATTTATTGTTTTAATTAGTACTATTGTACCATTACGAGGCTCTCCCCATCGAAAATGTATGCCATCGCCCACACTCCCCACAAGAAGACGGCAGACCAGTCTACCGCGTCCCCGACCGAGAAGGAGAGGGCAGGATCCTCCTCTAAAGTAGAGAAGTCAGCCCCTAGCGTGAGGCGTAGTATCGGGGAGTGGGAAAGCGGAAAGACTGATACAAAGACGGGTACATCATCTACACAACCACACCCGCGTTTATTAAGCATATCTCCTCCAACCAAGGCGGCCCTAAAGGCGGCAAGTCAGCCGAAAATTAAGCAGAAAGTAGCGCCCCCTACCGATACTCGGCCGGCGGCGCTTAAAACATCATCGGAGGCACCGGCACTGACGACGAAATCACCAAAGGCCGACTCCACTAAGCCCAAGGACAAGGTACACGAAGGGCGGGTCTGGCTTCAGAGGGCGAAGAATCACCTAGGTGACTCCCGCAATCTGAGGGGAGACCTGAAGGAGGGCATGATCCTGGCCGTGGACAAGCTCTACCAACTCCTGAAAGAGGCGGCCGCCGAATTGGAAGCCGAAAAGAGGAAGAAGCAAGGCGAAAGAAATAGTAATATTATAGAGAATAAAGAAAGGACAGGGGATAAGGAAATTATAGATAAGAATGATACAAACGAAGAGCTGATAAAGCTCATCAAAGAGCAGAATAACAAGATAGAGCAAACAAATGTAGAGATTGTAAAACTTAGGGAATCTATATTAAACAATCAAAGTGTTACCCACAAAGCCACATACGCTGAAGTCACCGCAGATCAAAACAAAAGGAGGATGAGCGATCGGAGCTCTTTACACTCCATCGTCATCACGTCCAGGGACGAGGCTGAAAACAGCGAAGAAGTCCTAAAACAAGTAAGACAGGCGGTTAACGCTAAAGATGGCTGGGTGACCGTAGAAAAGGTCAGAAGGGTGAAGGACAGGAAGGTCATCTTAGGATGCAGAACCGTCGAGGAACGGCAAAAGGTCCAGGAGAGGCTTAGGAGCGTAGGAGATAGACTCCTGGTCGAGGAAATGAAGAACCAGGACCCGATGCTGGTGCTCAAGGACGTACTGTCGTACAACAGTAACGACGACATCATCACTGCCTTGAGAAACCAGAACGGAGGGGTTTTCCATGGCCTCGACCAGGAGGAGGATAGACTGGAGTTTAAGTTCCGCCGCAAGGCGAGAAACCCGCTGATGAGCCACATTGTTCTTAAGGTGTCACTGCAAATTTATAATAGGATGTTGGACAGGGGCACGGTCCACGTTGACATGCAGAGGGTGAGGGTAGAAGATCAATCCCCCCTCGTACAGTGCTCCATGTGCCTAGCATATGGACATGGGAGACGCTTTTGCAAAGAGACCGTACCCAAATGCAGCCATTGTGGTGGACCACACATGCGGCAGGAATGCTCGGACTTTCTGACAACAGCAGCGCCAACATGCTGTAACTGTGTGGCCGCGAAGGTAGACACCTCCTTGGACCATAACGCATTTAGCTCTGGGTGCCCAGTACGCAGAAGGTGGGAGGCACTAGCCAGAGCTAAAATAGCGTATTGCTAAGGGCAACGATAGCCGTTCCGGGGCAGGCAACCCCACTAGAAGATATACAGTAGCCCAAGCAAACCTCCAAAGGAAGGAACTGGCAACAACAGAACTCATGATTGAGGCCAGTGAGCGAAAACTCGCATTTGCGCTGCTCCAGGAGCCGTATGTGGGCGGGGTGAGAAGGATGAAGGACTACCGTGGGGCGAGAATCTACCAGAACGCAGGAGTAGGAGATGGGACGATCAAGGCGGCAATAGCAGTCTTTGATGACAGCTTAGACGTCTTCCAGTGCCCGAAACTCACAAACAACAATATTGTTGTAGTGAGGATCCGAACCGCAGCCTGGGAAATCGCGGCGGTGTCCTTCTACTTTGAACCGGATCAACCCATAGAGCCATACTTGGAGCAGCTACGTGTCATCAGAGAGGAGCTGGGTTCCACACTGCTACTGATAGGTGGCGACAGCAACGCCAAGAGTACCTGGTGGGGTAGCACCGTAGAAGACCACAGGGGTAAAGAAATGTCCGGGACCCTGGAAGAGTCTGGGCTTCAGGTACTGAACAATGGTGATACGCCTACCTTCGACACCGTCAGAGGTGGAAGAACGTACACCAGTCACGTTGACATAACAGCCTGTACCGCAGATCTGCTAGATTTAGTAGAAAACTGGAGGGTAGACCAGACTGTGACGAGCTCGGATCATAATACCATCTTATTCCACATAAATCTCCGCAAGAGCACCTTTGCTCTTTGAGTCCTTACTCAAAGTGGAAAGAACCACCAGACGCTACAACACGAAAAAAGCGAACTGGGACACTTTTAATTCCATACTTTCTGAGCAAAAAGCAAATAGAAATATTAACATCGAGAAAATAAACAACATCAAATTAAAATCAGAATTAGAAAATACTGTACTAAATTATACAGAGTGCATCTCGGCCGCGTGCAAGGGAAGCATGCCGGCCAAGAAAAGTACAGAGGTACTCAGAGTCCCATGGTGGAATGACGAGCTCGCGGGGCTGAAAAAGGCTACCACTACCTTCAGGCGCAAGATAAAAAACGCGGCACCGTACCGCAGAGAAATAGTGGTAGCTCAGTACCTAGAGAAAAAGGAAGCCTACGAGTGTCAAGCCAAGAAAGCCCAAATAGAAAGTTGGAAGACGTTCTGCCAGAAACAAGACAGGGAAGGACTCTGGGATGGAATCTACAGAGTCATTAGAGGGACCACCAGGAGACAAGAAGACTTGACCCTAACCAAAGATGGTGCATTCTTAAACCCAAGAGAATCGGCGCGACTGCTAGCGGAGACGTTCTACCCAGAAGACCTGAAGGAAACAGACAACGAAGACCATCGCCGGACCAGAATGGCGGCAGAGCGAGTAAACGATCTGGGGCATGATGAACATCATGACCCACCGTTTACTTCGCTGGAGCTAAAGACCGCGATGGGAAGTTTTAATCCGAAGAAGGCCCCAGGAGCGGATGGCTTCACAGCAGACATCTGCAGTCGGGCCATCTCACAGGATCTGGACGCATTCCTTGCCTTGGCAAACAAGTGCCTCATATTGGGGCACTTCCCGGACATCTGGAAGGAGGCCACGGTGGTGGTATTAAGAAAACCGGGCAAGGAAGACTACACGAACCCCAAAGCATATAGACCGATAGGTCTCCTGCCAGTCTTGGGGAAGATCCTGGAGAAGATGACAGTAGCGAGAATGAAGTGGCACCTAGTACCGAGGATCAGTACTCGCCAGTACGGATTCATGCCCCAGCGGAGCACTGAGGACGCCCTCTATACACTAGTGCACCATATCCAGGGTAAGATTGGGCTGAAGAAGCTGGTAACCCTAGTGTCACTGGATATAGAGGGGGCCTTCGATAGCGCATGGTGGCCTGCCATTAGAGTCCGTCTGGCTGAGGAAAAGTGTCCGGTCAACATCAGGAGGCTACTGGATAGCTATCTTGACTGCAGAAAAGTCAGAGTGCGGTACGCCGGGGAAGAATGCACAAGGAGCACGAGCAAAGGATGTGTGCAAGGGTCAATAGGTGGCCCAATCCTGTGGAACATCCTCCTTGACCCTTTATTAAGAGACCTGGATAACACTGGATGCTACGTGCAGGCGTTTGCGGATGATGTGGTAATGGTTTTCGATGGGGAAACCGGTCTCGAAGTCTCGAGACAGGCCAACGCCGCTCTTGCCTATGTTCAGCAGTAAGTAAACTTCAATTTGTTGCGTACACCCCGTACGCAACAAATTGAAGTTTGCGCCACACAAGACTTGCGCAATGGTACTGACGAGGAAATTGAAGTACGACAACCCACTGTTGACCATGGGAGGAGTAAGCCTTAAGCTGTCAAAGGAGGTGAAGCTATTGGGCGTCATCATTGACGACAAGATGACTTTCAACACCCACGTTGCGACGCAATGCAAGAAGGCAACGGACGTTTACAAGCAACTGTCAAGGGCTGCGAAGGTAAACTGGGGCTTACACCCAGAAGTCATCAGAACGATTTATGTCGCAACAGTTGAACCCATAATGATGTACGCGTCAGCAGTGTGGGCTCCTGCGTCTGAAAAGATAGGAGTACGCAAGTTACTCTCCACCGTACAAAGGGGTTTCGCCCAAAAGCTATGCCAGTCTTACCGCACAGTTTCTCTGCACTCGGCACTAGTTCTAGCGGGGATACTTCCTCTCGACCTCAGAATACAGGAGGCAGCCGCCCTGTATGAGGCAAAGAGAGGGTCGCCCCCGTTGGCTCTGGGAGATAGAGAAACCGAGAGTGCGGTGAGATTTGCAGAAGCTCCACATCCGGCGGAACATTTAAGCCTGGAGTTCACGAGCCTGGTAGACCAACACCTTGTGGACAGGCACAATGTGCAGGCGGTGCGAATATTCACCGACGGCAGCAGGATTGAGGGGAAGGTCGGAGCCGCATTATCCGTATGGAATAGTGAAGCCGAGATTCGGAACCTCAAACTTAGCTTGTCCGCGTACTGCACCGTCTATCAGGCGGAACTCTTGGCTATATGGAAAGCCTCTGGCCTTATCCTTAAAGGGGGTGAAGAGAGTTACGGTGTTTATAGCGATTCGAGAGCCGCTTTGGAGACGATCGTAAACCATGGCTCACTTCACCCTCTTGCAGTGGAAACAAGGAGGAACCTGCGGACAGCCTTAGACCAGGGCAAAGCTGTGTCTTTGTTTTGGGTGAAGGCCCATGCAGGTCTTCTAGGTAACGAGCGTGCAGACGAACTAGCAAAGGAGGCGGCACTGACGTTGAGGAGGAAACCGGACTACGATCGGTGTCCAATTTCATATGTTAAGAAGACCATACGTAGTGAAACACTATACAGATGGAACACAAGGTATCAGGAAGGCGACACCGCGTCGGTAACGAAGCTCTTCTTGCCAGATGCCGTGCTGGCGTACAGGTTCGTCCGTAAAATAAGACCGGCAGGTATGCTCACCCAAATTCTAACGGGGCATGGCGGGTTCTCCCAGTACTTAAACCGCTTTAAGTGCAGGGACAGCCCATCATGCGCATGCGACCCAGTATGCGAGGAAACGATTCCCCACCTCCTAACAGAATGCCCTATCCACGACCGTGAGCGCTATGAGCTTAGTAGCAAGACAGATATGAGTGTTACGAGAGAAAATCTGCACAGCCTCCTAATAGGTAAAAATAGTAGACAACACTTCATAGACTACTGTCTCACAATAGGTAGGATAGTAAGTAAAAGAAATAGTACGTAAGAACTTGCTGTAACATATAATTTGTTATGTTATATGCGTTAGCAAGTAGAAATAAGGTTAGAAAATAAGATAGGAATTTGTAAAATAGACTTAGTAGTAGAATTAAAAATGTAATAAAATAAGAGTTAGAGTAAGGCAACAAACAATTAGTACGTAAGAAAATAATAAATAAAGAGTCCCAGCCAGCGTTACAATCCTTGACGAATATCAGGGGAAAAATAGAGCCTAACGCCCTGTGATGACGGGTGCGTTCAACAAAAAAAAAAAAAAAAACCTAACCTAACCTAACCTAACCTAACCTATAAGTCTTCTGTATGTGTTTTCCAATCTAATTTTTGATCTATTGTTAAACCTAAGAATTTTGTTGTGTACTGCTACTTGTGTAATGATTTTACCATCATGATATACTTCAATTGTTCTATTTGATCGTTGACTAAACATCATTAATTTGGTTTTTTCTATATTCATTTTAAGGTTATTATTATTTAAACATTTCACTATAGAAGCTATCGTACTACTAATCTCATTTTCAAATTCTCTTATATTATTACTAGTACATTTAATCGTTACAGTACTATCATCGGCAAATAGTGACATGGGATGTTTCGTCACTTTTGGAAGGTCATTTATGTATATTAAAAAGAGCAAAGGGTCTAACACACTGCCCTGAGGAAAGCCGTATGCGATTTGCCGATCATATGACCTGTAGAATCTTTCGGTTTTTTCGTAAGGTCTATTTTAGATAATTCAACATATTGTTTTCTGTTGTGTAGATATGATTTGATTAATTGCAAAATGTTTCCTCTTGTGCCATAGGCCTCTAATTTGTCCTACAAAATATTATGTTTCACACAGTCGAAGGCCTGCGTCATATCACAATATATCGAGCACACGGGTATTTTTTCATCAACATTTGTAGTTACTATTTCCAGGAAATCGTATATGGCCATGTTAATGCTTTTATTTTTCCTGAAGCTTTAGAATATGGTTTAAATGCGAACTAATACTATCTGAGACATGCTTAACTACTGTGGTACAGATTCCATCATTACCTACACTACTAGTATTTTTTAATGATTTTATAATGAAGTTTATGTCATTTTCATTGCTTGGGGCCATAAACGTAGAATTTTTCATTTTCGACATACAGGATGTGACTTGTTTATCTACACTGCTCATTGGTTGTATTTTCTCTATAAATAAATCATTAAAGGCTTTCGCTATGTTACAGGGATGCGTAATTCGTTTACCAACCATTTTTATACTCATAATAGGCTTTTTAGGTTGGTTTGACTTTGACCGGTTTATAATGCCCCATGTAGCTTTTGATTTATTAGTCGATGATTCTTTTGCGAACGTTGAGTCAACTTAATAATTTTTTTGTATATGGCAGCGTACTTAACATATGCGCTTTTATTTCGATTATTGCGTTCTAGTCGGTAGCGCCACATAAGGGATCTTTTTTTTTACTACATGTTCTTATACCGCGCGAAACCCACTGTTGTTTTCTGTGTGGTTTACGTTTTATTAATTTGTAAGGAAAACATAAGTTATAAAATAGTGTATACATATCTAAGAAAAGGTTGTAGGCTCTGTTCGGATCATCAGTTTCATAGATTTCCGAGAAGGTTAGACTTTGTACGCATTCTCTAAACTTGTTCATATTTTGTAAACTATAGTCACGACGCTTTAAATACTAATATTTCAATACATATATTCTTTCAATCGGAAGTTTAAGGATTTGGCAAGTATGGTCAGATAAGGCAAAATCTATTACGTCATATTCACATTTTTTGGTCAAGTTATGTGCAAAATTGTCTATACATGTATTACTTTTTAGTCGGGTTGGCTGATCAATTACTAATTTAAGATTATAATTAAGTAAGAGGCATTCTAGCTCAAATGTTATGTTATTGCGCTTTAAAACATCTATATTAAAATCACCGCATATTACAATATTCCGTTTTTTCTTTGATAAAAATTTTACTAATTTTTCTAAACGTTCAAAGAATACATTAAAGTTAGTTGCATTAGGAACTCTATAGACACATATTACAATAGTATTTGACTGCGTTAATTCGATAGCACAACATTCAAACTTACTACTTATTGCTAACTGTTTAACTTCAGGCACTTCTGTCCACTGATGGCCCTTTTTTATTAGGATACACACTCCACCTCTTTTAGCAACCTTTCTGGTATAACATGAAGCCAGTTCATAATTCGGTAATTGTAGATCCATCTCATATCCTTCCATCATGCAATGTTCAGAGATACACACTATGTCGATGTTTATCTTTTTTATCATAAGTTCTTCTAGGCAAACAACAATCCGGCTATATTTTGGTGTAATATATTTATATGTTTTTCAGAGAAAAAACTGATTTTCAGATTGATGATTCACAGTTGCAGTGTTTATTTCAGAATCCATTAGTCGTACTTTAAAATACCCGAAATAAACTCTTCACAATCTTTACAGATAGTTTGCATACCCCTATTATTGATTTGTCCGGTGTGTTTGTTGAACATGGTATAGTCGCATGCTAGATTCTTGTTTGAGTCCAAATAATAAGCATATTCATTCGTTAGTATATCAAAGTATAACAAATTGTTAAAAATTTCTACCCCCCCGTTATACATATTTTTGTAGTCGCTGTATTTATATGTCGGTGTACAGACAATCACATTGGTATGTTTGACTTTTAGAAGTGTTGTTTTTATGTTAAATATCAATTCTTCTTCTCCTATCAAAATAATACAAAAGTCCTTCATTGTAAAAGTTTTTAGTTTGGTTTCTACGTCATGCAGAAGTTGTTCCGTTTTACAGTGTTTTAATATAGTGAGAAATATTCGGTGAGTGATTTTGAAGAGTATTTATGGCGATATCTGTGATTTTATTTATATACTGGTTTATATATATATATTGGTACTCAGAATGCAGATGCAGTTGTGCAAATTGTATGGAGGTCGCCTGTTTATTATGGAGTGAATGATCGTCTTGAACATTAGTGGTTTTTGTACGTGTCATTTTTTCTTCAGGGGTACTTAGGGGTTCAATTTGGGGCTGTTTGTTATTTTTTAGGTGTATCTTTACTGTTGACTCCCTATTCCTTTTTGCAGGGCTGTGTGTAATTATTTTAAAGGTATCATTTTTTCTTTGTAAACTAGTGTTCAATTCACGTAAATTATTATTTTTTAATGACAATTGTTCAATTTCTTGATGTGCACTCTTTAGTTTCAGTACGAGCCTATGAATTTGCTCTTTTAACTTACTGATCTGATCTTTATGTGGATCATTCGAGTCGCTACTAGTCGATAGGTCGGGTAGACTGTTCGCCGTTTCTTCGAATAAATCGCTTTGAATGTACGTGTGCGGTGGCGGCGCAGTGTTATATTTTCGAAGAAACTCATTTTTAGGAAAGTAGAAAAACACAAAAAGTCGACTGCGCTGGGACGCGAACTGACACCCACGTAGTGAGCGGTAATAATCATAATAATTGCAAGTAGTTAAGTTCGTTACTAGATGATCTTCAAAGTTAAAAATGTTTGAATGTTTGACAGATGTTTGAGAACACTTGTATATTGGTATTTACGGGTTGACGTACCCCGGGACTCTGCATCCCCTCACAATCCAGGCACGCCGCAACCTCAGCGAAGCCTTGACCCAGCACAAAGATGTAACTTTGTACTGGATCAAGGCCCACGCCAACATCGACGGAAATGAGCGTGCCGACTTTCTGGCGAAGGAGGCGACGCTTTCGAGTCGGAGGAAGCCTGACTACGACCTGCGTCTGCTTTTATTCGTCAAGCGGGAAATTCGCAGTGGCTCCCTTGACGAATGGAACCGGAGATGTCAATCGGGACAGACGGCCTCCGTCACGAGAGCGTTCCTCCCAAACGCGAGGGATGCGTACAGTTTGGTGCGGAAGATCCAGCCACAAGGAGTGCTAACGCAGATTTTAACGGGACACGGGGGGTTCTCCCAATACTTGCATCGTTTCAAGTGTCGGGAGAGCCTGTCGTGTATCTGCGACCCAGAGAAGGAGGAAGGGGTGTTGCATATCGTTTTTGAGTGTCCAGTATTCGGCTCCCGCAGACACGAGGCTGAACAACGCCTACGAGCGCGAATCGCCAGGGGAGATGCACACAACCTTCTCGATAATAAGGACACTAGGGCGCAATTCATTAAATTCGCAGAGGACATATGTAAAATTGTGATAGAGAGAAACAAACAAGAGTAATTTGTTTCTCTTTATCACAAACAAAAATAAATAAATGAATAAAATAAAGAAAGAAAAATAAACAAATAGTAAAACTAAAATAAAAGATCGATAAAGGCTCTTGTAATGCAAGAGGGATAGCATCCTTCAACTTTAAAAAAAGAAAACCTAACCCAACAGTCATGGCGTAGAGACGCGAATGTGGGGCAGTGTATTACGATTTGCTCTACTGTCTCATCTGTCACACCGTCGCATACAGCTCGGGGAATCAGCAAGCTTTTTATTACAGATCACGGTAGTACGGTATTTACAGTTATTCTTATCAAACTATCATATTAGCTATAAACTTCAGGTTACATCACTTATGTTTCTAGACATTTTTATTTTAAACTATTGCTTTATTAAAACAATTTAATACTAATTATATTTTAAGCAAAGGTTATGAGTCCTTGTTTTGTCCGTTGACGCGTTGTCGTGGTATAATATCCAAGAATTTTCTTTCCACAAATTTGGCTTTTTTCGACAAAGTTGCTCTCTCAAACGCCACGTAACGCTCAAATAATACTCTTTATTTACAGTTTAACCTTCTGGCAAGAATTCCGAGTGCACAACACCTCGATAGTCAAAGAAACAGTCAACATGACCTTGATCGACTTTGTCGTGGTTTTTTCGGTTTCGGTTCAGTTGGAAGTCGCCATTCCGAAGCTGTTGACTAGTTTGCATGTCAAACTCGTAAACGCATATCTCATCACCAGTATCAATACGTTTTACCAATGTAGGGTCGGAATTGACTCGTTCTAGCACGTCTTCAGCAAATTGTGCGCGATTGAGTTTTTGAAGAAAATTCAGATCTTTCGGGACTAGTCGAGCGGCAACGTGTTTCATTCCCAAGCGATGGTTTAAAATGGTACGAATCGATTCGTGAGACATGGAAAGTTCAGCGGCTATCTCTCTCAAACTTGAATGAGGATTTTCAGTTACAACTTCCTTCACTTTAGCGATATTAACTTCAGTTGAAGACGTTGATGGCGAAGTTGAAGACCAGAGCGAGGCAAATCTTCCGACAAATCTCGACCGCTTTTGAATGCACTGTACCACTCACATGCATAAGTTTTTGATAAAGTCAATTCACCATATACCTCTGTAACATTTTCAGCGACTCTGAACATGAAATTCCATTTGCAATGCAAAATTTGAGACAAACTCTTTGTTCGATCTTTTTATTCATTATGAAAATCACAAAACACTCTTGAGATGAGCTTACAAAATCGAGTACTGAAAACAAACTAAATGACAGATATCGCGCCAATATAGAACAGTTGTGCCAACTTAACCATTAAAATGATTATTTGAATTAAATTTAGAATTAGAATTAAATTGTCAATACTTTTTGACAGAATGTACAACTATGCAGTTGAATTTAAAATGCAAAACTGTATCTGTGTACAAAATTTCATCAATATCGTTAGAGCAGAAACCCGAAATATAAATACATTCATAAATAAATACAAACATATAAGAATTGCTCGGTTAAAGTAATAAGATAATTAGATTTGTATAATATGTTGTTCGTGTAGTAGAATATGGCATCTCCATGTATTTATTACCTCATTGGATACACATGACACATACATCTTCACGGCGTTTATGAAGAAATATGTCAAAAATAATAATCTATTGTATCTCCTTAGAACAAGGTAGGCTGTTTCAAAATGCCTCAGGCATTAAGTAAAATTTGATATGCAATAACTTTTCCATAAACGAATAACTTAAAAAAGTAATAAATGTGTATGAAAGTCAATTTGAGTGGATCTGTTTAAGAGAAGCGTTGAGAGTTGCACACACCTCTGTCGTATAGATCCGTGCGGGAGTCTGCGCTGCCAATGGGCACATCTTCCTCAGTAAGTTTGTTTTATTGGTAAGTAGAGGTAGTCTCCGTAAGGAGTAAGGAACCGTATACTAACAACCCTACATAAATATAGAAGACTATATATAGTGAACTACATACAATATTTTTGCAGAAAAGGTTCCACGTTTGTTTTGTACTGTTCACGAATTAAGTGCAGTTATCCTATAACCTTCATAATATTTTTGGAAATATAAATATGGTATAATTAGTATACGTAGATTGTATTATTTTCTTACACTACAACTACAAATACTTACCTATAGGTATTATGTAATGTTTATATTAAAATTAATAACTCCTCATTCAAGTGTTCTATTCTAATAATAAATATCTTAAAAAATAAATTATTACTTTACATTTAGTATTGCATAGTTAATATTACTTGGGGCCAATAAATATATCGTTACGTGTTGTATAATGATAAATTTTCCTTGATAATTTTAATGTACTTTTACTTTATATGACGTTGTATGACCGTCCCACGTTGCGCTTGCCACCGCGCCCTTGTCGCCTCTCGACCTTTGCTCACTCGTACTGATCGTGTTCTTAGAGCCAAGCGCCAGCTTCCAACTTCCTGCAGGATCTCGAAAAGCGCACCGCTGATATTCAGAAGAAGTTCAACGAGCCATTCCAAGCGATCACCAAGTCCAAGAACACTGAGGAGGTCAACGAGGCGATTAAGGACGGCTCCGATGTAGTTCTGAAGCAGTTAGCCAAGCTCTCTTCTGGTCTCCAAAGTGCGGTTAGTTTACACATAAGTTAATTAACTTCTAAAGATTCTGTACGATCAGTCGAGGATCTATGTACCTACGGTTTACAATGAAAGAATGATTTACAAATCGCTCTCGTTTACTTGGTATATAAATCATTCAAATAAATTAGTCCATAGATTTTGTGATTATCTCAAGGATAGGGAAGAAATTGTACCAAGTGTTCCATGTACGTGAGATATGACCCCCCCACCTCACTTTCGATTGATTTTTGGTTAGGGGGATCAAGTATACTATGTATATCAAGTATGGGGGACACGATGACATTCTATTACATTACGTAGGTAGCTCATTGCATTGCCAAAAACCGGCTACCAATTACACTAGGATCAGGCTATAAGACAAGATATACAAATAATTTTATAATTACATAGAGAAAACAAGTACGTTTACAATTTAAGGAAGTAAATGCACAAAGGTTATTAATTTGCGGAGAATCAACACCGCGATTAAAAAAAACCACAAAGTCATCTATAAAGCACACATACACAACAGGTTGTTGTTGTTAGCTTTATTTTATTTATTGATATTTTTGACTTTTTTTTTTACAACAAAGGAATATTTAAAAACAATCACGTGTTTTCCTTAATATTACTTGGGCCAATAACAGACGTGTCAGTAACAAACAAATATTATGATTACAAAGCAGTCAGCATTGTACAGTACTCTCCAAACCTTTTTGTTTGTAATGATATATGTTTATTCTGGAACTGGATATGGATAGAGTGAACTACGTACAATATTTTTACAGCAAAGGTTTCCACGTTTGGTTTGTACTGCACTGTTTAAGTGTTGCGAGCACAACCAAACAAACACAAATTCCAAATATGGTAGAAATGCGTTAAGTTTGTTTTTCTATAATAGCTATACTTAATAAGTATAGCTATGTAGATTATATTATTAACTATTAAATTTTATCGATGATTATTGCACTACAAATAATTATTATCTATAGGTATTATGTGATATGTTTATATTTATAACTCCCCATTCAAGTATTATAAAATGTTAAAAAATAAATGACCTTTTAACGTAAAAGTTTTATTAGTTAAATTAAGTAAGTTAGTATTATTTGGGGCCAACGACATCTATTGGGGTCAATAGATGTCGTTGCGAGTTGCACGATACATTTTTCTAGAAAATTTTAAATTCTATGGTATGGTCTTTTTTCTATGGTTATAGATAAATCTGTGCATGGTAGTAAAATCTGTACAGAGCTGCAAGAAATAGTTGTAATCAGATGATACGCAATGCTAAACGCAGACACATTCTCGACAATCTCGCTTGATCTTCCCCCGCCAACATCTGGAAGTTCCTTGGAACTCTGGGTATTGGTAAACAGCGTCCTGCTAATCTGCAGAAGATAGTTGGTTTGGATGATATAAATCGCCATTTCTCTACATCTGCTCATTTGGATAACCAAACCAAATATCGGACTGTTAATTACTTAGCGGGCCTAAATTGTCCCAATATAAACTCTTTCCAATTTTCTCCAGTTGCTTAGGGTGAGATAAAAAAAGATAATACTTTCTATCAATTCTAACGCTGTAGGATTTGATCAAATCAGCAGACGTATGATCACAACTATCCTTGATCAAGTTTTACCTGTAATCTCGCATATTATTAACTTCTCCTTAAATTTCGGCATTTTCCCCTCAATTTGGCGTAAAGCCTTCATCATTCCCCTACCCAAAATTGCAAATCCCTCACTTCCTAATCAGTTTAGACCTACCTCTATTCTCCCCTTCTTCGCTAAAGTGCTTGAATATTGTGTGCATAAACAGTTATCTGTTTCTATTTACAGTACAACAATAACCTTTTAAGTCCATTTCAATCTGGTTTCAGGCCTAGTTATAGCACTACCATCGCTCTCCTTAAAGTGATTGGCGATATTAGGGCGGTCATGGAAGAAACAAAAGTGACAGTCTTGGTACTGGTAGATTTCTCAAATGCCTTCAATACTGACAATCGATATGCTCCTGTCTATGCTCTCCTATCTTATGATCTTACCTGGAGCACTCGAATGGTTCTCATCTTATCTTCAGGCACGTCAGCAGTCTGTTCGTGTCGACGACCCGTCTTCGAGCTGGTGCGATGTTGGCTTGGTGTCCCTCAGTATTCTTTCTCCTTTGCTATTTTCTGTTTATTAATCTCCTAACCCTTGAACTTCAATGTGCGTATTATCTGTATGCCGACGACTTGCAACTGCACTGATTGAAGATATAACAACAGCTATTAACATGGTTAATAGAGACCTCGAAGTCATTGAAAACTGGTCTAACCCAAACCGGTTATCTGTTATCCCGACAGTGTCAGGCCATTGTAATTGGTAGTCACCGATCGATAAGTAGAGTCGGCTCTGAGGCGCTCCTTGCTGTGGTTTTTAACGGTACAGCTTACATCTCGACTCTATGCTAAACTGGCGCGACCAACTTGCCAATGTATGTTAAAGGGTTACCGGAACCTTCAGAGCTATGTAGCGCCTAAAAAATTTTCTCCATGCGAAAACTAAGACCACGCTCATGCAAACTCTTATCTTTCGTTTAATTGATCATGGTGATATGTGCTGTTATGACCTGAATGCAGATCTTCTCAATAAATTAGACTGTCTTCTTAATAACTGCATTCGATTTACTTTAAATCTTCGTAAATATGACCATATTTCCACTTTTCGTTCTCAGCTCAGATGGTTACCTGCGCAAAAAATGCGCGCACTCACTACTCTATTCACTATCCTCAATTCCCCATCTCCCCCTATTTATTTAACACCCCACTTCCAACTATTGTGTAATAACCATGACAGAAACCTTCGGTCGTCAAGTAACCTACTTCTACTTTGTCCCTCTCATACCACTGGGTTTATCGGTTCTTCTTTCTCGGTTCAGTCTATTCTACTATGGATATACTATATATATACCTACTATAGATATACCTTCTCGAGGTCAGGATGGCTACTAATCGTTATTCTTCTAAAGTGAAAGTAAAGGAGTTCTTACTCAAAGACATGTCTACATTTATGCATATTTGTATGTTTATGTATGTATATGATAACACAATTTTAAAGTTTAAAATATATCTGATTATTTTAATTTAAAATTGTGTTATCATGCGTCGGGTATAGATATTGTGGAAAAGATTGTAAATTATTGTAATCTATTAAATAAAAATACTTCTGTTATATATAGGGCATAGGATAGTGCAGGGTTTCCATGTTCAGGGTCCATCAGAATGAAAACACGCACTAATAATGATTTAGTTTATTTTCACACTAGTGCTAGCACCGTATAAATCTCCTTTTCGTAATTCCAACGTTTTCATTAATAACCTTTTAATAGATTTTTAAACGGATAAGCGACTACAACCTCTTTTACAACAAACAAATGACATGACCTAAAATAATTCTTCATATATAACTTAATATTCCAAATAAATATATTATATTAATCAATTTCACACAACTTCAAATGACTTATTAACTTATTATACACAAATTACATTTAATTAAAATAAATAAATATTTTTTTTTAGCAATTAGCTTCACGACTGACTAAGTCTGACTGACTACTACTACTCCTGACAATTCAAAAATACCTATAATGGTTTAATTGAAATAATGATTTTGATTTTGATTTATTATATAGATGGTCAGCAGGTGGCGCTGCAATCAGGATTCAATAGAAATTAAGTTTTATTTAAAGCATAAATAATAAATTTTGATACAGAATATAAATATTAATACTAATAGACTTTATTTTGCACATTTATTTAATTATTAGAATATGTTATCATTTTAAACACGAGTATTTGAATCATAAGTTCAACTATAAACAGTCAAAACAGCGTCTATTAGACCCGATTTACTAATGTATGAGCAAAAAATTTATCCCAAAATATCACAATCGCAAACTATTTTTCGCAAATCAATTACTTTATCATGTTTAATATAAAATCTCGAAGCAGTTCCTTTTTGACCGTTTAACCTACTTTTCTGGCAGCAGTTGACAAACTAAAATGATGCCAAATGATAATCGAACCAAGTGAATAAAATGCGAAATGAAAATTTGCTAAATATTCATTTGGTAAATGAAACTAGGGCGATAAGTTTTTTGGGAAGTAAAATATGACCAAAAATATTTTGCCCAAAGGGCAGTACACCATTAGACTCAAATATTAGAGCATCATAATAATGTTTACTAATAGTTATTTGAATATTAGTCTAATGTGTTTTGGATATATCTATAATAATATAATGACTTAAAAAAACAGTATTTAAAGATTTGGCCATACTGACTCCAGCACGTCCCTGGCGCTGTTTTTGTTATGACATAATTACCGACAAGGCATCACCCATCGTGGAATCTAGCCAACCTACTAGGCATCACCTATCGCGGGATCTAGGCAACACACAAGGCATCATCCATTACGGGATCTAGCCAAAACACAAGGCATCACCCATTACTGGATCTACCCAACACAAGGCATCATCCATCACGGAATCTAGCCAACACAAGGCATTACCCATCACGGGATCTAGCCAATAAGACCAGGTGTAGAAGATACGCGTGGTGGCCAGCCACCTTTTTGGGAAGGAAGTTTTGGATAGGAAAAATAAATTTCACAAACACGTCCACATAATGCAATTATAAAGAGTCAACATTAATCTTAGAGGAAATAGAAGCCCTCCAAGTTAATCTGCCTCCACCGATTCCTCCGCCCATACTGTCAATTAGAGCTGTGGCGACAGGACGTAAGCACTAGTATTACCGTGACGTAAGGCATCATATGTTATAATGCTTAAGTCTGTATCAATAATAATAATTTCACATCTCACACACGGCCGTCGGATCCCAAACTAGGCAGAATCAATTAATTAATTCAATCATTTAGCAATATTTCTAAAATTTCCACCGGCTCTTCAAATTTAGTAGCGTGTTGTTTATGTGGTGGTAGCATGTGGAGGAATATCTTTTTGCTAATAATAATTCCCTGAGACTTCACCGTTTTTTTTTTACTGTGCAATTTATAACCAATTGTCGTTCGTGTAAATCTGTGTGCCACGGCCTATTAAATATATAAGACTAGCAACCCGCCCCGGCTTCGCACGGGTACAAATTATACACCAAAACCTTCCTCATGAATCACTCTATTAGTGAAAACCGCATGAAAATCCGTTCAGTAGTTTTTCAGTTTATCGCGAACAGACAGACAGACAGACGCGGTGGGGAACTTTGTTTTATAATATGTAGTGATATAACAGACAGTGACTTTATGACTCGTCATTCGTTCAACCGGCTCTTTGGACTCTACTACTAGCTCCCTTTGCTACTACGTGATATTGAATCCCATATCGTTCGCAACATTCAAACAACGGACACAAAGAACACCCAGACTCGGGACAACTATTTGTGGATAACACAAATTTTTGTCCCGTGTGGGATTTGGGTTTGAACCCACAACACTCGGTGCGACATAGTGGCGAGGTGACCACTTAAACCATTGCGCCATCCGTGCAGTGCAGTGCAGCATATTAGTTTCACTTAGTATAAATCACATGGACATACATAGTAAAGCCGTCAATAAACACAAAAGCATATACAGGTTCCAGCCACACCTTCATGAACAGCTGTTGTAGCTGCACATGTCGATTTTGTGTAGACTTGCATCCTTAAGTTTAGTCATATGAAATGTCGGTATCGTAGTGTTTTACCAGAACTGATTGACGTGTAAAAGTATCTGAAATATCTATCTGAAGTATCTGAAATATCTGAAATATATACAAAAATAAATTAATTATCATTATACGTATGGAAATGAACAGCGCCCATGTCGATTTAAAGTAAAGCAAACCTTCCAGCGTCTGACACTCCCCCATGAACCCTCAACAACAAACACACAAAACAGTTTTACAGAAATCGCTAAACCAGTTGTTAACATCAGTTAAACCCGTGGTTAAACCTCTCGAAATCCTTCAAGAACCTTTTCCCAGCCAAAATATTGAAGATTGAATGAAATACTAGATTCTATATGTAATTGAGTGGGACCATAATTAACTTATGTCTCAATCTCAACACTCTATCCCGAAGTATAATACAAGTATGTGCGATTCCTTTGGACATCGAATCACCCACTAAATCACACACTTGTCCAACAAGGACAACAAATTAAACTAAGAAGCCTGATTTTACGTCTATTAGAAATTCCAACTCAGTTACGACTGAAGAAGAAAGCACGGGCAAGCCTATCACTCCGTCGCATGAACACCTGAAAGTCCCAACTACTGATGAACCTTCAGACCATGGCATAGCCATGGTCATAGAAATCGACGACAGTAATGAATTTATATGGTTTATTGGAACTCAGATACCAACATCGATTGATGAAATAACTATTCAGAACGAAAAAGGTATTTTTATTTTAATCGTGACTATTATGTTAGGTACGTTAAACATGCATACTTAATTTTTTTCTTTGTATTTTGTACAGATTATGAAAATGAAGACACAGTAATAGACAGCTCTGACAGCGACTCTGACAGTAAATCAGAAAGAGATGAAAATAACACGAGCCAAAGCGAGAGCGAAACTGATTAATGCCGCGTTCCAATAAACAAGAAACGATTCGTTTTGCTTACGAGCGGTAAAATTTCGTTGAATTTTCATTGAAAAATTTACCGCTCGTAAGCAAAACGAATCGTTTCTTGTTTATTGGAACGTGGCATAAGTGGGCGATAATAACTGCGATACAGTTCTCACTAGAGCAGTTATTTTCATGCACATGCATATTGTAAACATTGTTTTTTGGTTCCAATAAAATTATTATTATAATTAATTACAAAGTTAAAAATACTTTTTTGAAGTAAATACTTTGTAACATAAGTTTAAATTAATCATATAAATTAGTTGATTTACTTATCACAGTTATTTCTTTTTTTTTTATTAAATCTGGATCTAGAATATAAAGAATATTGATTTAATCGAAACATTACAATAAAATTATATATTTCAGTTAGTGTATGGAGTATAATGTCGAATAACTTTAGATACGTCATATCCTGCCTGCTGAAAATTTGTCAGCTGATTGCAAATATGATCCTGTAAGAAATAGAAAATCTGTGGGCAGTATGCCTAGGGAAAACTCGTCAGCCGTGTGGCTCCTGCGCAGGCATATTTAATGAAATATCACAAACTTTAAAAAGTTTATCAATTCTGCAAAGAAGTGATAATAAAAACCACACAAATCTATATATTAAAACGTGAAGAGAATTCTTTGTACCCCTTCTTTTTAAGAAAATTTCGCGAACGCTTTAATGTGTAATTTAATTTGGAATAATTACAGTTTGTATAAAGAAGAAGTAAATAAGCTACAATTTTAAACAATACGTCTCACAAATTTAAAAATTAAGTGAAAAGGCCTCATCAACTTACACGCGTCCAATATATGTGTGGACTTGTCATGATACGTGAGTCTAAACAATGTCAGTTCAAGTGGTCTACCGAATTCGACCGTAAGTCGATCTCTAGCATGTATAAAATAATACAAAGTAAGACTACATGTTACTTAGAAAGGATGATGCCCATTCATGGTTTCACTTTTAGACGTACGCGTCATTATTTTAAATGTAAAAAAAAAATATTGATTTTAATGTGACTTTTCGACCCTAAATCTCTTCTATAGAACTTGGGGTTTGAAATTAATTCTTACAAGGACTAAAACTTGAATCAATGACCGTTTCCATTTTAAGTGAAATGTTACCGTTATATAAAATAAACCATTAATGGTTGAATTCAAATAAACATAGTTTTAAAATAAAATGGTTAAATAATAATATACGTGATAATAATTCGTAATGTCACATTAAAATATATTGCAGTTTATTAATCTTATTATTTCGTGTATGTAGTCGTAGTTTATGTAGTGAATGTATATTTCAGTGTTAGTTTTGCCTTTATTTATACATGGTATCCCTGTCAAAAACATGATGCCACAAACAATATTTTCACGTCAGTCAGTGTCACAATATTTTCTCGTTGTTGTTATAGTACTTATCGTTATTATTTTTTATTAACCTAATTTTGGCATTTAATTTCTCAATAACCCCAAGTTATGTTACAATATACGTTTATATTTCAGATAATACTCAGTGCAGGCTTAATAATGCACTTTATACATATTTGACGCAGCATAAAAAAGTGTGAAACTGATTTTCATACTGAAATGGGCAATGTCCTACATCAAATAGTTGCCTAAATATCTATCTAGTTGAACCATGATTTTTTTGCTACGTAATTACTAGGCGCTATTTTTTATCAACTATTATCAACATTTATCGTTCCAAACATTAAAAAATACTAGTCTAAATAAAAACTGACTCACTAACTATAGCCTGGCAAATTCATTCGTGACACTTCCATGGTGCGTGCTGGTGGCGGGCGACGTTACTACCCGATGACATGATGTACACTGCTACCCACAATACGAATTACAAATTGGTCTGCAGATATCCCTACGTAAAATCGCTTATAACGTAATTTATTGCGTTATGTTGGATGTGAAGTAGATAACTGTACAGAGTTTTTATTAACCCTTTTTTTTTTCGTGACGAGGTGGAAGATCCTCATGGATGTCCTCCGCCCTTTTGGCGAAGGGGTCTGTCGGACTCTTACAGACAGACCCACCAAAAAACCTATGATCAGGGGAGCGAGAATCGCTATTGCATTCTTCCGCAACCCCCGATAGGCATTGACCCGTCTCACCCTAGACGGGTCCCGTCACCCGGTGCGACCATCACCCGTCGGCCGCACTCCTCTGAGAGCGCGCACGAAACACTGCGCGCTGCCTCTCGGGCCTGTATCTGTTCGGACGACGACTTCCCCAAAAAGTTCGCCGTCCGCAGGCCGCTTCCTAAGGTGGCCGGAGATCATTAAACGCCCTCCAGCGCCCGGTGCGTCTGCTGCGGGCAGAGAGAGTCGTATTCCGCTCTCTCTCCTGTTCTGTCGCCTCCTTTGCGGACATCACCTCTTCGCAGAATGAGGCGACGGCGTTCCATGCGCTCTCGCTCCGAACCATGGCCAGAAACACGGTTGGGAGCGAGAGACTACCCGCAGCACCAACTGCCATGACGAGATCACAGCGTTGGCTAACCCAGGCTGGGCATTCCGCCAGCGTGTGAAGTGCCATGTCCTCGGGGCAGTCACCACAATGGTGGCACCGAGACGTCGGCTCCCGACCGATCCGACACAGGTACTTTCCGAAACAACCGTGTCCGGAATGCACCTGCGTCATCCGGAAGGTGAGGGCTCCGTGCCCTCTCTCCAGCCACTCTCGTAGGATGGGTCTTATCGTGCCCAGCACTAAGTCGCGCAAGTCGTAGCTCCCACTCCACCACCAGGATCTGGCGGAGCTCGGCTCGGTGTGCCTCTACTTCACAAGGCACTGGCCACTCACCCCGATCTAGAGCATCCCTGCGCCACCGATACTGCAGCGCAAGGAGCACTGCCTCTACATCCTAGGGTGCGGATCCGGCAAATAGGCTAGCCGCCTCGAAGGAGATCGTACGGTACCCCCTCACTCCCCCTCTACTCTGACGGCCATCGCGCGTTGCGGTTTTCGCAGAATCGCGATATTACGGGCCGTCAGAGTGTCCGCCCACACCCCAGTTTTTATTAACCCTAGAAGCCCAGTCATAGGTCAAATTAACCTACACAAATATAAATTATTGTGACTCGGTTTATTTTGCTGTATCTATTATTTTTTATTAATTTATATTTATGTTCAAAGAGGTAACAAAAGAAACAATTGTAGTATTTTTTATTACACTTTAAATTGAAATTAAAACTAAGAGTACGCATACAAGAAATAAAAGAAAAAATAACAAAAAGAAAACGAAAACATATTAATCACTTTCGTCACATTCCATATTTTTACCTTCTGAACTATCTTCGCTCATATAATCAGATCTATCAGAATCATCATTTAGCGATATGACGAACCTATTAAACTTTTCGTCAAATATCCGGTCGTCTTCATAGTACTTAAAATAGTTATAAACATTGTATGTCATTTGTTTGGCCTGACGCCCAATAACTTTGGATTCATCTTTGTCTAGTAATATCGTGTGTGATTTGTCTTAAGTGGCCGCACTAAATCGACAGCGACGGCACCCGAGTGACGCTGTCAGGTGATCCCCGTCCCGCGCGCACGCGTTACATACCCCTGCCTTACGTCCCCCGTCACCCGCGGACCATGGGAGTGTCACGTATGAATTTGCCAAGCTATAACTCTAACTGTATAATAGTTGAGCAAGGCTGAGGGTGAAGCTAAGAACGCCCTTGAGGAGTCTCTCGTAGCAGTGGAGAAGAGCGTGCAGGAGTTGCGGCGCGCCCAGCGTGACCGTGAGAAGCATGACGACAAGTTGCGTGCCCAGCTGCAGGTTGCCGTGCAGAGCGCCCTACAGGTACATCTCTATTTGCCGATTTATACGGCCAACATAATACAGGAGCTGCCCATCTGGTCGAGTAGCACCTGACTAGAGTTGTATTACTGCTGTTGAGTGAAATCCCTGGAGCTCCTCCAAATGTATAGAGCACCAGCTACCGCGTACTATAGGGTGATCGGGTGCTCCTTTACGAATTTAGTTTTAATTTAACTTCGTGCTAACTAGCTTTGGAAGGATTACTTCTATTAATAGAATGAGGAGGGTTAGGCCGGACGCAAAGGTTAATATGGCCATTGAAAAGTTAATAAAATAAAGTATGTCCTCACTCGCTATGACTCACTAGGTTTTGCTCATCCACAGGAGAGCCAAAAGCTCGCAAAAGAAGTGACCACTAACGTGGACCAAGCCAATAAAAAGTTGGCGCCGAAGATCATCGAGGCCGTCGATGACTTCGTAAAGAAGACCGAAGCTGTGCAAAAGAACCTGCACGAGGCCACCTCCAAGCAGTAAGCTTACTGTAACTAACAGACTATAGGCCAGTCAACCTAGCTGTTTTATGATAAAAAAACCGGACAAGTGCGAATCTGACTCGCACACCGTGGGTTCCGTAAACTTGTATGTAGATAGAACGTCCATCTCGGGTATCGATTTTCAAAAACTTTTGCCCGTCTTTTTCGAAAGACTAACTTAACTTTGCGGTTGCGATGTACAATCGACGATTAACAATCCAACCGCAAAATATAAGTTTGTAATCACAAAAACTATTTTTTTATGTGATATAACAACAAATTAACAATTTTCGCAATTTTTCTTTATCTGTGCTATAAAACGTTGCTTTATGCCAAATTTCAAGATTCTAGGTCGACTGGAAGTACTCTTCAGCAGGTTTTGATTCCATTGCGAGTAGTTGCGAGTTTGAAAATACGCGGCTTAAATTGCTGTTTCTTATGATTGCGTTAACATAGAAGTTTGATTTTGGTACAGCTTAAAGGTAATATAGACTTGAGTATTTGATATAAATTTCAATTTAATACCTCTACGCGTTCATAAGGAAAGGGGTAGTAAGTTTAAAACTATTAAAAATATTTTTATTATATGATGTAACTAAAAATTTACGGTTTTCGCAATTTTTCTTTTATCTGTGCCATAGGACGTTGCTTTGTACCAAGTTTGAAGATTCTGAGTTCATGAGGAAAGGGGTAGTAAGTTTAAAATTATTAAAAATATTTTTATTATACGATGTAACTAAAAATTTACGGTTTTCGCAATTTTTCCTTTATCTGTGCCATAGGACGTTGCTTCGTACCAAGTTTGAAGATTCTGAGTTCATGAGGAAAGGGGTAGTAAGTTTAAAATTATTAAAAATATTTTTATTATACGATGTAACTAAAAATTTACGGTTTTCGCAATTTTTCCTTTATCTGTGCCATAGGACGTTGCTTCGTACCAAGTTTGAAGATTCTGAATTCACGGGAAGTACCCTTTAGGTTTTGATTCCCTTGCGAGTGTTGTTGTTGAAAATTTGCGGCATAAACTGCTGTATCTTTTGATTGCGTTGGCTTAGAAGTTTGATTTTTTTCACAGCTCTAAAGGACAGTAGACTTGAGTATTTAATATAAATTCCAGCTCGATATCTCCACGCGTTCCTGAGAAAAAGGGTCGTAACAGACAGACAGACCTTCGGACGGACGGACAACAAAGTGATCCTATAAGGGTTCCGTTTTTCCTTTCAAGGTACGGAACCCTAAAAATGACATTTAGATTACCATGCACTTTTGGATGAATAGATCTAATATATTTAATAAGACATTAAAAAGCGGTTATTTGAAAAGTAAAAGAAAAAGATGTGTAGTTTTATACGTCTCGCGTAAAAAAGGGTATAGCATAACATTAGCTAGTAAGTAGATGTATGTAAAATATTGTAACCTATTTGTTGGTGTACAATAAAGAGTTCACCTATCTATCTATCTATCTACCTCAAAATATCGTTATAAAATCAGTTCAAATCAATATTTCTTAAAAATTCAACCGGCTCATTAACGTAAATTGTTTTTTGAATTTTCTAAGCTGCTCCGACCAGTTTTAGTAGTTTAGAAAAAAATGGCGCATTTTGCAATTAAGGCTAAAAAAATAAAATGATCGTTAATAATTTAAAAAGTTTAAAACCAATCTTGCTGAAATTTTTAAATCTTTTCGGAGCGTGACGCCGCCGCGGCGTGAGCAGTTGTAATGTGCTAGTTAATATATAGAATAATATGTTGAGATTAAAACGGATTTTATTTATTGAATATGAGCACTACTACATTGTACAACGAGTGCAAACGGAGCAAAGACAACTAGAAGACATAGTGGAGCTACATACCAACATAGTCAGTCTATGGAGAAGGCTACATTTTAAATTATTCACATATTATGTGACACAGTGCCGTCACGCTCGGTGCTCGGCTATCGGCAACAGAATACAATAGAAGCGCCGGGCGGCTAGCCGGGCGCGGCGCTACACATTGCGTTCTATGCATATTCGTTTTCGTTCACCTTATAATAAAAAGGCAATTAGATACTTATCCATTACTGGTCACTCATGATTGCTTACATACAAATAAACAAAACAAAACAAAATAATTGTTGTGGGTTCAAATCCCACACGGAACAAAAGTTTGGATAAATTTGTGGATACAAATAGTTGTCCCGAGTCTGGGTGTTATTTGTGTCCGTTGTCTGAATGTTTGTGAAGCCCCCGCGGACACAGGAATATTCCCAATGCGGGAGATGTTTTTTAAAAAGAAACTGCCAATTCTTTTCCCTTTTTTAACGCCGTTTAGGTTATTGAGGGTACCTGCTAACGTCTCGCTAACATAAAACAAATTTCGAAGTAAGCAGAAGGTACCTAGTGTCTTACTGATAGCCACTACAAGTTGAGGTGGTCGCTCAGTGGTTTTTCGGCAAAACAAATCCGTTGTTGCGCACCACGATCTCGCGTCCGTTTCAACTTCGCTATCAACATCACAGAGGGGTCATCACACTGACGAATTGTCAGACAAGTTACCACACGATAAGTTGACATTGCTGTATCTAAATACTTGCGCCGTCATCGGCACATCCAGCTATCTCCAAATTAACAGTCACTGTTCAGCATGGCACATATACGGTCGTGAGCATATATGTATGTTTCGTTGGAATTCAAGACCTTCAGTAAATACCTGTCACCATCAAGTAACTTAGGCCCTTATATTGTGGTTCCAATTTTGTTTGATCCGTTCATGATTTTCCAAAAGTACAAAATCGTCCTCACTGTGATTAGTCAAAGTGATAAATTCTTGCTTGAGTTTTATCAAATCGTTGTTTTTCGGTAATAGCGCCATTTTATATTGCACGTTCTGCATGTTGACGACCTGCCACTAAATTAACATTATCTTCATTTGTATCATCGTCTAAGGTCATTAGGTGAGACGTGATTGGGCCTCGCTACTTTACCAGTCAATAATTCCAAACGACTAGACTGGACTGGACTCGACTTTGTTACATGATTAAATGTGCTATTTAAAGCCGTTTGAAAAAATATTTTATTATTAAGCAAACAAACAAACAGGCAACCCATTTCACAATATTTTGCATAAAATACATACGAAGGCACGTCCGTGGGCAGCACATTATCACTTTTGGACTTGTCAGCCATAATACAAATGTGGGTAGTTGGGCGAGGAGACCAGGATGTGTTAATCACTAAAGTACTTTGAAATATAATCGACACTCGTTTAATCAATCGCCAAATCAATATTCAACACTCTTAATTATAAAAGATTACACTGATCTGCTCGGATTTTAAAACATTCCACCAGAACACGTGGGTGCGTGCGCGCTCTCTCATTACTCGATTCACAATGGCCGCCTCCCCAGCGCTCGGTGTTATGTCTGTCAACCGTCAATTGTTCGTCCACAAAAATACCCACTAAAAAATGTGTGCGCCGTCACATATTTTATGATGAAAATCTATGCTAGTATAATTGAAATATAGTACTGGAACACCATAGGTTTTGTAAGTTGTTTATAGGTACTGGTTACCGCTTACCACCAGGCAGGCCGTGTACTTGTTTGGCAATTTAATCGTACAAAATAACCCATCCCCATGATGCACTCAAATAAAACACATTATAATAGTATTCCTTGGATAAAGTTAGCTAGAGGTTATAATAGTTTATGGATGGCGGTAACAGGAATAATTAGAAACAATAAATCAAATCCAAATTATTTATTTCAAGTATGTCAGGAATAGGAGTCAGTCAGTATAAGTCGGTCGTGATTCTAGTTGCCTGTTCCAATAACTCCAAGGACACTCTTTTTAACATGTTTTCCTTACAAGGTATTGCTTATAATAATTTTGTATATCATATTCGTATAAGCATATTAATCATATTATATAAGGCAGTAGAATACTAATTAGAACACAATGTGAATAATAAATCATCACAACATAATTCTCCTATTTTATAATATAGGACATTAGATTCATTATAGATTACCAACAGTAAAAGACATTAGAAAAAGTATAACAGCTTACGTAACTTAGTAGTCGCTAGATCCTTCCAGTTCCAAGGCTTGCAGTACAATGCCCGTGATTGGACCCAGACGGGGTATTTATAACAATTCAACACAGTTCGTTAAAATAAAACCAACATACCCTACAATCGTATTTCAAATGTAGACATAATTTAAAATACAAGTACCGGCCACTTTGGTTTTGTGTAATAACGTCATGTTGGCACCTAAATTTGTATATCAATATTTATATGAAGTAGTTACACACTAAAGTTCAGTTACAACCTTTAGAAAATATTCTACATACATGATAGTTTTCAATGACTCTGTTCTACACAGGATAGTAACAAACAGGATTTAAAATGAATTATAAATTTGGCAGTTCATAATTATAAATTACTAGCATAAGACTTACTTTAAGACACTCTAACATAGTGATAACAAATATAAAGTTTGTAATATTTTGCAGTGCAAAATTGTGGAATGTGCAAATATTGTAGGGTAATAAACACAAACAAAACGTATGGCATGATTAACTCGACACTAGTGTGTCGAGTTAATCGTAAACATGTAGTAGGTATACGCAAAGAAAACAGAATACTCGGCAATCATTCCTAAAACTAGATACATGGTCTGTATTATGATAAAGTATGAGTAATACAACATAATGTAAAGTATTCTATTTAAATCATATAGAAGTTCCGGCATATACTATACGTATATGCTGGACTCTCTTGAGCACACATATATAATTTATGTTAGTTTTTGATCACATAATGTAAAGTATTCCTGCCTAAATACTTGAAATATGTATATATTTTTATATGTACATTTACATATATATACTCGTAAAAAAATATTTATTTAACAATTCAACAACTCTTCAGTCTTTCATAGTCCAAGTTACTCAGAAATCGTTCCAGTTCTCTTCCACAAGCAAAACCAATATCTCGCATTGGATTTGTTTTACTAATTCTATTGAATTCTCTAGAATATTTGTGCATCTTGTCATGATTTGTAGTTTCCAACTTCAACATTTGTAAGCAAGACTTGTTAAGTACTCATTACGCGCTCAACTTGACTACTAGCTCGACTAGTTCCCGGAGTGAGGGCTGCACATACATAAAAAAAAATATAGACACGGTCGAATTAAGAACTTTCTTTTTTTTCGTCGGTTAATTAACACAAATATGTTTGAAACAAATTACCAATAGGTATGCGGTATTACGAGCGTACGTCCAGCTTCACGGCTCAAATCTGACTGCGCTCCACATTCGCGCTGGTTGGTTTTATATGTGCAGCAATGTTCTCCGTTTTCTCTGCATTCCTTAATCTTCAACTCCACGGTTTAAGTGTTGTCTTTGGGCATAACAAAGGTTGACCACGTAGTATATCATTATTAATCGCTCAGTACCCAAATTTTATATTTTTTATCATATTGAAAACAATAATACATGTCATTGACGGTAGCACGGTGACAGGTCTGGCGACTTGCCTTTTTACACACACATACGCATACGTCTTTGTGCTGCCATAGTTCGTGCATGTTCTCTATTGTAAAACCATTTTCAATATAATATAATTTCCTTTATTCAAACGCAGCGCATCCAAGGATGAGGAGGCCGTGAACAAGGCTCTCAAGGAGGGCACCCGGGCCGTTGAGAAGCAGCTGTCTGCGCTCTCCTTGAGCCTTCGGAGTGCGGTTCGTACTTACAGCGTTATGTTAAATATATAAATCCTGTTTAAAGTATTTAGGTAGGCACTTAATGTAATAATTCTTTTTGTCACAATTGAGTTACATCTAATAAAATAATAGTATTATAGCTTGTATCATATTGTAAAGAGAGAGCTCTTTGAGCTTTTTGTAGATTTGCGCCTATATGTACATAGATTTTAAAGATCAAAGCGCAAATACTTCAGAAGAGTAAAATAATGATTGCCTTAAAAGTATTCCTCACACAAATTTGATGGATAGTAATAGCTCATTTAGAACTACTTTATAGCAGGGATTATCGTACTACTTTTTTTTTTACTTTTCTTTAAATTTCTTATTAAAAAATAAAACCAACATTACGTATCGCACGTTAGGACGAGCTACCTTCTCATTGCTCTGAGTGTCTACGAGTATATATTTATAAGTAGGCAAAGACAAAAAGTTAAGAACCACTTTTTCCTATGTTTGTCAATCAATCTAATTTTCTTTTGTTTTGTAGCCGTTGACGAGCTAGTCTAGTCATATCGATAAAAATTAAATTGGATAGAATTGAAGTTTTTTTATGTGGTAAAGGTAAAACAGAGTAGATTTTTTTTGATTAGTAGATATTAATGAGCTTTAGTAACTGGAAGGTATACTTTAATCAACGTTATTTTGAAAAAGGCATATGGTATAAAACCATTCAGTGTCAGCCTTTCCGTATACCCCGGTGTGCCTCTACTGATTTGAACAGAAAGTTAGTTATTACAGCTCATAGGCTTAGATCAGGACACATTCCATGTAATAAATTTTACTTCATGATGAGAAAGCCTGGCTCACCTAATTGTGAGGATTGCGGTGTATATGAGGACTTATATCATCTGATGGAGTGTGTTCGATATGGGTCAATGAGAGTACAGATGAGTGTCTATGGCTTGAACAGGTTTGAAGTTGGTAGCTTTATTACACAATGGTTCGAGAGGTTACAATGCCAAGTGGAATAAACATGAGTCTGCTTTCAATGTCCAGCAGTCTGAGGCGAATTTGTAAGAAAATGAAGACCTGTGGATACTGGACAATGGGGCATCCGCCCACATGACTTATAGGAGAGACTAGTTTGTGAATTTCAAACAAGAACTTAGCAGTATGAGGTTAGGAGACAGAAGTGAATTAAAAGTTCTCGGTTCAGGGGCAGTTAAAATTAAAAAGTTACTGAATAGCAAGTGGATTGACTCTACTATAAATGATGTGCTGTTTGTGCCGGACCTGAAGCAAAATTTGTTTTCAGAAGGTGTCATAACTAGTAGAGGTTTCTCAGTGGCTAAAAATAAAGTCTTTGCTTACATAAACAATAGTAACGGAACAGTTGCAGCCAGTGCCATTAAACAAAACAACAACTTATATAAACTTTCGTTCAAAACTGTGTTAGTGGACTGTGAAGCTAACATTACGTCTGTTAAACAGTGGCATGAGAGGCTCGGTCATGTGAACTTAAAAACTCTGTAGGAAATGGTGCAAGATCGACATTTACCTTCCATACCTGAGTTAGATAATGGTTTTGTGATGAGTAAACAACATAGACAACCTTTTCGTAAAAGCTCATCGGATGTGCAGAAAAGCAAAGTATATAGCAACCTGTGTGGTCCTATGCCCGTTCCATCTGTTGGAGGGTCTCGTTACTTCATCACGTTCCTGGATGCAACATCAGGTTTCATCGTAGTCTACTTTCTAAAGCAGAAGTCAGAAGTATTGCAGGCCTTTCAGAGGCAGCTGTACAGCTAATCGAAAATAAATTTGACACTAAAGTGAAGCTGCTAAACAGTGATAATAGCAGGGCATATTGCAATGAAGAATTTAAAAGGTATGCAGCTGAGAAAGGCATTGAGCTAGAGTACACTGCACCTTACACACCACAGTAAAACGCCCGGTGGGAAAGAGCCAACTGAACAACCATGGAATGTGCTCGATCCATGCTGTATGCGCGACACTTCCCTCTGTCGTTATGAGCAGAAGATTTTCAAACTGTTTACTTGATTAATAGAAGAATGAACAGCCTTGGAAAGATCCCACATGAGACCTGGAAAGGGGAGAAAAGGGTTTGGAATGGGATTTTCTTAAGAATGGCTTTATTTTAAACTAAGTATATAACTAATTTATTAAATAAATTTAATATGGGGTTATGTATTTGTATTACTTTACAATAAAGTATTCTAAACTGACAAATCGTTTCACTCTGCTGTCCCTTTAATCTTAACACCTTAGAAGTAACCATGACAGTTGACTGCGATAAGTGGATACATGAGCGTACTTACGCAAATTGAATGTGAATCTAATGCAATTATTAAGAAGTCGGTCTTGTTATATTGCAATGCAACTATTAAGTATTGTCAATGCACAGTCCAAGATCCCTTACCGAAGAGCTGATGGGCAAAACTCTCGTAATATCTCGCCATTCGGTTCAACATTCTAGGGCTGCCAATTAGGATTGCCTGACATTTAAACGGATTGACTGCTAGGCCGAACTTGTTGGACCTTGTGACTTGTTTCCTTCAAGTCGCGATTGATATTTGCAATTGCTTCGTCTAAATTGTCTGCCGTCTGTTTGTGCGGGACGTATCCCTGACCGAAGTAGCCGCCGCACTGTACCTCTAACGAGAGGTTGACTTACATTTAATAACATTCGCTCGAGAGGTCCTATCTGCTGTCTCACTCTTTTTGCGACGTCGGAGCTACGTAAGCTATCGTCGCGAGAATCTAGTGTGCGTATAAAGGTGCGAATTTTTGTAAATAAAAATGCATTTCCAATTACGATCTTGGTTTTTACGAGTTTCATTCTTCTCTCTGGAGCACTTCTTCTGCATAAGGAGTCAGACCTTACATGTTTTTCTTAAATTTTCAAAATTGATTATGGTCGAATTTCAATCACTTTGTGAACACGAGTTTACTAAAATAACTTTGTCGGTCAGATCCACATTTGTATTTTTTTTAAACATCTATATCGAATAGCTTTTAAACATGCTCTAAACGTCATTCAACACGTGGTCAGGTTGGATTACGCGTGCCTGATCCATCGATTGTCGGTTGAAGTGTTTGAAACAAACAAGTAGTATTATTTCTACAGTTAGGCGACGCTAAGGGCGCGGCGAAGGAGGTTCTGGAGCAATCTCGCAAGAATGTGGAGAAGACCGCGGAGGAGCTGCACCGCACACAACTTGACCTTGATAAGTACGATAACAAGTTCCGCGACGAGCTGAAATCAGTCCAGGGCACCCTGAAGGTAGCCGATTTCCAACTTATCTTTTATGTTAACTTATACTCGATTGAAATACATAAAATAATAATTCTTTATTTTAAACAATTATTGCCTAGCGTGCATAAATACTCTGCTGCGTTTATGTATATAATTGATTAACGTATGTGTGTTTAAGTGATATGCCGCAGCAGAATCAAACTACGACAAAATCTATTTGCTTAATATTTTTTTTTTTTTTTCTTTTAAAAAAGACAACTCCCGCATTAGGAATTACTCCTGTGTCGCGGGGGACTTTACAAACATAGAAATAACGGACACAAAGAACACCCAGACTCAGGTGGGAATCGAACCCACGACCTATAAGCATAGCGGTCAGGGTCACTAACCACTAGACCAACAGGCCAGTCATATGGTGTTATAGCTGCAGAACGCATTGTATAAAGGAGTCTCCTAACACAGGCATTATTTACTAAAAAGGAGGCTTCAATCACAAATATAGTAACACCAAACGGTGTAATGCAAAATAAATAATTTTTATTAAATTATAAAAAAAGGTACGATGTAGACGGCACGTATTCCGGGAATTTCTGATTACACCACATTGCAATTGAAATTTTAAAATACCTAATAGAGTATGCTTAAAATATATGTCTAAAAAGTTCAAAAATATTGTTTTATTAGACCCAATGATGATCCCCACAGGAGACACAGAAAATGGCTATGGAAGTGACCAGCAGTGTAAAGCAGAAGCTGGCGCCCGAAGTCAAGAAGGCGTTTGATGACTTTCTGAAACAGGCCAAGGACGTGCAGAAGACAGTGCATGAGTCCGTCTCCAAATAATGAGCTCCGCACATGCACACCACTTAACATTTATTAAAAACCGTTTCGCCTATCCCATTTCTGTTATTGCATACTTCTCCAGTCAAACGTACTTATGCGCCCCAAATCCCTTCGAACTGTACAACAACTCCTGTGATGTATGTAAGTATGTAACAATCTATTGTGTAAGTATACTAGCTGAGATTTCGTCGAGTTTGTATCACCTTGATTGTGGTATCCCACACGGTTGAAAACTATATTCTGTATTATTTTCTTAATTTGTATTACTGTAATATGATTTTGCAATGATAATTTTTGGCCACTATACTGTATATTTCAAAATTGGAAACATAATAAATGAGGCAGAACTAGAAAGCAAAAGTGACTCTCTGCAAGCTCTTTTGTGAAAAATCCAAATAGTTGACCCACTTTTGTTGGTTTTTGAATAATAATAACGGTTAGGTACCTTTCAATAAAAGTATTCTCCGACCTTTCCCGGTATTAATAAACACAAATTTATTCATTATCGATAATAGGAAACAACGTTTTTACATACATGACACCCTTAGATTATATATAGGTCCAGATGCCTAATCCGTGCCCCAAAACTGAAGCCAAAAAATATAAGCGACTCATTCGTCACACGAGCGAACGTTCGCCGCTGAAGTACGTCTCGTATCGCTATTTATAATATTAAAAATGCCTGGTTGTGCTGTCAAATCCTGTAAAAATGATACAAAAAAATCATATGTGTCCGGACATCACATTTCATTTCTAAGTATTCTATTTGCTAATATATTTATAAAAATATAACAAAATTTGAAATTAATAAAACAGCGACGCCATTACTATAGATGTTGCCAGGGACGTGAATTCTACTTACCCATAACACATTCTAGCAGTATGTATATTTTTGTTTGCCAAACTTGTTATTTATAGGAAGACGAGAAATATACTTACAGTTAATTAATTATAGTGAGTACATTGACATTTTGCTATATTCTAAAAAATTACATTATTGACATAATTTTTCATGGTATTATGTTTATTTATGTTTTTTCTATTGCATCTTAGTTGTATCGTGCTCATAAATATACAATACACACATATACAATAAACATAATACAAAAAAGCAAAAAGTTACTGGAGATTCTCTCTCTCTCCCTCTCCCTTATTCTATATATATTCATCATTTGTAAACGCTATACAGTATATATATATATATATATATATATCATAAAGGTATATAAACATATCTAACTACATGCGTCGATTCTTAAGGAGTAAACTAAAAAAAGCACATCAAAGCGTTACGTCATGTTTTACATACCAAAATCAATTCTTTAGGAGTAAACTCCAAAAAAAAAAAGTCTTGAAAGACAAACCAAAAAATATTGTTAAAAATAAATAGTTCCTACTAAGTCGCTTCTTCTTTTCCTGGTGCCTCAAGCCGCTGAGAAATAATAGAATATCTGTCGTGTCTCATTTATGACAGTGACTGAAATATAACGCTTTATTTGATCAAATAAATTAATAATAAGAATAATTTGTTATCCTACTAAGCTTTAGAAAAAGTAAAAGAACACTTGTAACACATTTAAACATATTTAAAATGTCTTTATTTAATATTACATAAAAAAAAATTGTTTAATAAAGTCTCTAAATTTTGGGGTAGTAAAACCGTGATGCACACAAGCACAAAATATTGTACGTAGACACTCGCGTTGGGCGAGGTTCACTCACACAGCTCCATAAAAGTGGCTTCAAAGTAAACGGTGACATTTGTACTGGTCACGGTATCTGGACCTATATATAATCTAAGGTGACACCAATAAGCTTAATATTTATTTTTCACTGGCAAACCGGGGCGACTTCGCGGGAGTAGTAGAGACATCTTCAACAATCATTATCATATTTCAATCAATTCACACAAAGCGTTAACAAATTATCCACCTAAACCTTCCTCATGAATCACTCTGTCTATTGGTGAAAACCGCATAAAAATCCGTTTAGTAGTTTTTCAGTTTATCGGGAACAGACAGACAGACAGCCAGACAGACGCGGCGGGGGACGTTGTTCTATAAGATGTAGTGATGCCTAAAACTGTACCGTACATTTGGAATAGTACTAATAAAAGTACATAAAAAGTAAAAGGTTGGTTCCTGAAAAAGTTGGAATCTTGCGAACAGAGCCGAGCATTATCTCCATCAATTATACAGGGTGTATTTGAAAATAGAAAACTTTAATCACTAAAAGGGCATGACTCTAGCATGCAGCTTCAATAAGAGTTTTTGAATAAAAACTATCCGTTTACAAGTTATGACCAAAGAGTATACAAACACTACGTTAGAAGAGTCGGGACTCTGACTAAAAAACGATGTGTGAAACGGGTTCCAATTTAATTTACCAACACAAAAACTAAAATTTGATGGGAGCCTAAAATTATGCCAACCTTCAGGAAATAAAAATAGCGTTGTCCATTCTAATAATAGAATTATCGACAAATCCAAAGATTAAAAATAACCATCAGCCATTTCGTTAAAATAATCTACTATGACTTTTTTAGCAGTAATAGGTAAATAAACTACAAAAAAAAAAATCAATACGAATATATTTATTTCATAAAATTGTTTCATTTTGTATAAAACTTAATAGCTTTAGCATTGTGACATAATTTTTGTTTATATTGTTATTAAGCTTAGAATGCCAAGCTTCCAGGACGTTGGTCGTTCTATGCCGTTCGTTTTAAACACCCCATTGGCTTATAAATATTTCTTCTTTTAGCCAGTATGACTCCATATACTTTTGAAATTTCATTAATTTATCTGAAGTCGTAAATTGTGTCACTATGTATTTCCATCCATCGCATATCATCCTTTCTGGTAGTAACGGAAGGACTGCACAGAGTGCGACAATGCGTTTTTCTAGTTTTTGTTTTATCCCTATTTTCTTAGCTCGCCTCCAAATACTACGTGTCATGTGATAGTAACATTTCTTTACAGTCGCATCGGGAAATGCTTTGAGTATTGCATTTGAGGATGATACTTTGAAATCCATATGAAATTTTGTCGGCTTCCAATCTGGGAATTGTGATTTTAGAATCTCAAAAAGCACAAAGTATGTTTCTTCCTTTTTGTTGTTTAATAAACCGTAACATAGCGGAACCATATTTACATTAAATAAAGATTCATCCAAATTACCAAATATTGTAAATAGTTGTAAGAATGGTGGAGGACAACTTGAAAATGTTCCATCGCCAAATACCTCTTTAATTGATGGCATTAATTCTCTTGACTCTTTAGTGGAAAATATAAGAATCCGGTTGTCATTGTAACAGTAGTCAGCTAACAAAAAAGAAGTAAATTTATCAGGAATCTCTACTTCCCTGACATCACTGAAAACACACTTGCTAACTCCCAGTGATTGTTTTCTCGTATTATACAAAAGCGTTTTTTTGTTTCCATATAAGGGTGTGCTACCTACCAAATGTAAGCCCTTGTCTTTTAGAGGAACTTGTATTTTGTCTTTAAAAATTTTCCGAATTTAATAAATTTTCTTAGTTGAAACTTTTACATATTCCTTAGCTACCTCTATTGTTTCAGCCACTATATTTTTGCCAAAATCAGGATTGCATGGCTTTTGTGGGTCTGATGTGGTATGCTTATTAGATTTTAGAATACGAAGAGGATGCTGGAAAAGGGCAAAATTAAGACTATAAGACTATAAGACTTAAAATATCAACTACAAAAAAATAAGTGCGATTAGTTTTAAACTCAATATCGTACCTGTATCGTTATTGAGCCGGTACATTTATACTTTTTCCTCATACTACACTGCCATATACTGGATCCATTCTTATAAATTTTCTTTTTATGATATTGATATCCTCCATGTAAAAGTACTTTGCCACCCCTTCTGCTCAAAAATTGTATTTCCGAATTGGATGACTCTGAAGAGCAGCTCTCAATTACATTGCAACGCAGCATTTTACACTTATTGAAATACACCACTTATATAGATAATGTTTTACGGAGACATCATGACAATGACAAACAGGATAATTATATCATTTTCAATTATTCTCATCCGACCAGTACTAATTTAAGAAGGTTATACGCTATTTTCATTAGTGGGTCTTCGAAGATAATAAAATCTCAGTGGACCCACTAGTGGGCCTTTGGAGACATGTCAGTATTCTGAGACCCAACGGTGGGTCTGCTTAGTGGGTCCTTGAAGCCGAAGCGAATACTTTAATGGCAAAAAAGGTATTGAGGTATATAATGCAACTGACTTTGACTGACAGCAATAACTATAAAGGTAAATAGGTATTAGTCATGTAATATATATATTTTTTATCTTAAAAAGACAACTCCCGCATTAGGAATTACTCCTGTGTCGCGGGGGACTTTACAAACATAGAAACAACGGACACAAAGAACACCCAGACTCAGGTGGGAATCGAACCCACGGTCTATAAGCATAGCGGTCAGGGTCACTAACCACTAGACCAACAGGCCAGTCCCAATTGGTAAAAAAGTCCCCGTAAATATATTTTCCTCGTAGAGACACTTTTACAAATTCATCTTCACGATAATTATTTTGTGCACGACTATACAGAAAAGTGTATCAAAAAGGAACAACTGTTCAGCATTTTAAAAAGTGTATCTAACAGGAATAAAAGCGAGGATTTTCAAAAAGTGTATCTACGAGGAAGGTGTATCTACGAAGAATAATACTCAGCAGCACGTCATGTTGGTTGCTCAATTGATAATAACTTTAGTTACGTGGACGATATGGTGCTGCTGACTCCAACTGTAGGCGCAATGAGTAGATTGTTAGTTATATGTGAAACATATAAGTCACGCGCATGGCCTCATGTATAACTGCATGGTCTTCAGGGCCCCCGGTAAGTGCCCTATAAATGTGCCTGCGATTAAATTGAATTGTAGTGAGCTTAAACGGGTACATTAGTTCAAGTACCTGGCACATTACGTTACTGAGAGCCTTGATGACCAAGTTGATATAGAGAGGGAGCGCACGGCATTGGCGATCAGGAGTAATATGTTGGCCCGCAGGTTTGCACGATGTAGTTCTCAAGTCAAACTCACTTTATTAGAGCTTATTGTCAGTCGTTCTACACGTGCAGCCTGTGGTTCAATTATACTCAGAGATCGTTTAATGCTCTACGTGTCCAATTTAACAATGGATTCAGGGTGTTGCTAGGGTTGCCTCGATTTTATAATGCCTCTGGAATGTTTCCTGAAGCAAGAATTGACGGGTTTCATGCCATCATACGTAAGAGGCTGACGTCAATGATGAGCAGGGTACGAGGTAGCACTAATAGCATCCTGAAGGTCATTACGGAAAAGCAGGATTCTAATAGCCTTAAGGCATATACTCTTGCTCAGATTCATTAGTATATCCTTTCATGTAAACATTATATATTATGGACTTTGTCTGAAATAAAGATTTATTATTATTATTCTCTTTATTTATTTGATATAAATATAAATTACATTTTTAAATACATTCACAATAAAAAATACAAATATATTAAAAAGAAAAATAGTGTCCCTACGTTATCGGGTACAGCGACCAAGCTACCGGTGGTAGGGTCCAGAGACAAACCTCACTATGCGTGCTGTATCGAAGAGGACTGTCTTCTGCATCAGGCCCTTAATCCAGCTGCCTAATGTGAGCCTCTGAAGGTGTTGGCTCTTTGCAATCAACCCATGGGTTGATATGACTATCGGCACAATGATTACTGAATTCACATTCCACATGTCGACCACCTCGTGGGCCAAATCCAAATATTTCATTTGTTTTTATTTTTCATCCCTTAAAAGGTTGTCGTCATGGAGAATGGTAATATAATCATTGTTCGGCGCTCTTATCGGTATTTCACCACTATATCAGGCTTATTAGCAACAATAGTCCTGTCAGTGATAATAGACCGATCCCAGTACCATGTTGCACGACCATTTTCAAGAACTGGGTCGGGCACATACCTGTAATACGGTAATTCCGCAGTCACAAGGTTATATTTAAGAGCAAATTGCTGATGGACTATCCTGACCACTTGGTTATGTCTATGCAAGTACTCGCCGTTGGCAAGACGAGAACAAATGGAAATTATATGCCTGAGGCTTTGTCCGGGACGATGACATGCCCGATAAATGTCAACTGTGCCGTCCTTCAGGATATGTCTCCGATAGTTGTTCGTCATAACAACTTCATCAGTAATTGCACAGATAAAACCTTCAGTTTCTCCAAAGAGGTCACCGAAACGTAGCCAGGACACAAATGATAAGAGATCTACTTCAGGCCCATTTAAGGCCCGACAAAAACGTCCATGCAGCTCTTTTTTTCAAAAAAATCAAAATCAAAGTTATTTATTTCAAGTAAACCCATTGTAGGTATTTTTGAATTGTCAGGAAGAGTCAGTCAGTATAAGTCGGTCGTGAAGCTAGTTGCCTCTTCCAAAACGTAGATCCTATGGAGAAGAACAGGAAGAAACTCCAAAGACACTCTTTTCCAACATGTTTTTTTTTCAAAATTATTTGTTACATTGCTTAAAGGCCGACTTTAATGTGAGGACAATGTAACATACATTAATATTGTTTTAAAATGGAAAAGAACATCATAGAGCTGCTAGGCAACATAGAAAATTAACATAATACTTGTGACTACACAGTTCTCACATGTACAATTCATTTTTTTTTTTAATAACAAGGAATAAAAAGCGTATCATAACTACAATGTCAACAATGTATAAAATAACACCAATCAAAATATGAATAAATAATCTATAATCTATCTCATTGACAGTGTGACTGTGGAGCAGGACCGGCATTTTGCCAAGCATTTTTATCATCTAAATAATGATCTAGTTTATAATATGCTCGTTTACATAGCGTGCGTTTTATACAAGTTTTAAATTTCTTTTCGTTTCTTTCTTTCTCACTTAGTTGAAGAATATTATCAGGTATTTTATTATAGAATTTAACGCAGTACCCCATAAAAGATGTTTGCACTTTTGCTAACCTAAATTTTGGTTGAACTAGTTTATGTCCATCTCTAGTAACATAATTATGTCTTTCACGCCGTTTTGTAAAGAGATGAAGATTTTTTCTAACATACATGATGTTTTCATAAATATATTGACAAGGCACCGTCAGGATATTAATTTCCTTAAATAGATCCTTAAGGGATTCGCGACTTCGTAGATTATAAATGGCTCTGATAGCTCTTTTTTGCAGAATGAATATCGATTCTATATCTGCAGCACGCCCCCATAATAATATACCGTAAGACATGACACTGTGGAAATTACTAAAGTATACTAGTCGCGCAGTATCTATGTCTGTGAATTGGCGGATTTTCCTTACAGCATATGCTGCAGAACTTGGCCGCTTCGAAAGAGATTTTATGTGAGGGCCCCATTGTAATCTCGAATCTAGCGATATCCCTAAGAAAACAGTTTCATTTACAAAATCTAACTTTTGCTTATTTAATAAGATATCACATTCACTATGTTTAACGTTAGGCAAAGAGAATCTTATACATTTAGTTTTATTAACATTTAGAACTAAATTGTTGGCAGTAAACCAATCATGTACTCGATGAATAATATTATTTACATCGTCAAAGCTATCTACTTTAAAAATTAATGATGTGTATGTGATCAGCAAATAATACAATTTTGGGTTTACTAACTAGCTAATGGGGAAGATCATTAATATATACGAGAAAGAGAAACGAGCCTAGTACCGATCCCTGCGGGACGCCCATTTTCAATTTTGACTCTAATGAATTGACACCATTTATCTGAACCTGCTATTTTCTATCACTCAGGTAGGATTTTAGCAAACCGAGGGCTTGTTTACAAAGTCCGTAATGCTCGAGTTTTAGTAGCAACGTTTCATGATTTACGCAGTCAAATGCTTGTGAGAGGTCGCAAAAGATACCGAGAGCATCCTTAGCTTCCTCCCAGGTGGCGAAAATATGCTGTATCAAGGTAACCGAAAACCGTATTGTTGATCGTGTAGAATGTTGTTTGAATTGAAATGCAGTAGCAATTGATTAAGCATGATCTTTTCGAAAACCTTGGTAAATACCGGCAGGACTGAAACAGGCCTATAATTATTTGTGTCTTTACTGTGTCCGGATTTAAAAAGTGGAATGATTTTACTATGTTTAATGAGATCAGGAAATACTCCTTGACCTACACACAGATTAAATATTGACGCTAGGTAAGGAGCGGACGTTTCAATAATACATTGGCAAGTTTTGACCGACATTCCCCACCGATCTTCAGTGAATTTTATCTTGATGCTTTTAATACTACTGTAGGGGTGTAACTGACAGTTTTATTTTATTACTAATGAAATTTGATTTAGCTATTTTACAGACTTTCCTAAAGGTTTTGGAATAATTGGCGACGTACTGATTGAAAGATTCACTCTTCACGTAAGGCCTTAGACCATAAAGTTCATATAGTTTTTCTACTTTTCCGAATACCTTTGGTTGCCCAATCGCTAAAAACAAATTTGGTGTAAACATCCTTAGTTTTCTTTGGAAAGAGATTATTGAATTCGTTGTGCACTACCGAAAAGAAATCTGTGTAGAATTTATTTACATCAATTACGTTACTATTTAGTAAAGCCAACCTGCTATTTAATACATCATCAAATTTCTTTAAGTTTCCAGATGTGATGTTTGCTCTTCCATACTCCCCTGCGATCTGTAATATTGAGTACTGCAGGTGTGCGCCAGTTCTCTCTATCTAAAGCAAGCGGGGTGAATCCGTTGTCAACTGCCACAACATCCCGATGCATCTCCACGTTAACAGAGAGGAAGTAATCTCTAAGATTGCATACCTCGCGGTTATGTAGTGTCCTGGCATTTAAAAATCACGACCCCCACATTTCCGCGGGATATACAATCTCATTACTGATGAACGTGGATGGTGCATTCGGTACGCGGTTAGCAATGTACGGACTCTTCTATCCAGGGCATCCAGTTCCATCTGAGTCTAAGTATGCCAAAGGAGTAGGTTAGGACTGGTATGACCCAATCATTATAGGCCCGCACCTTATTGCTACCTGACAAAAGACTTTTTAATACTTTTTTCAGGCGGCCAAAGAAGCGTTCCTGTAACGATTGCTTCATAGTCAATTCATTTAAACCTAACGCCTGTGACATTCCTAGATACTTGTAAGTTTCGTTCGCGGAAAGACGTTTAAGGTGTGTAGAATCTGAGAGTTCCATGCCTTCAGATTCCATAATCCTGCCTCTTTTTACATGCATGACTGTACATTTATCCACACCAAATTCCATCCTGATACATTTACTAAAGTTTTCAATTCCCTCTAATAACTTTATCAGTTGAAAATTGCTGCAGGCAATAAAAGGATGTGGGATATAACCTGACCTCCTCTCCGCAAACGATAGCTTAGTCCTGAACCCTCCAACATAGTGCTGAAAGGATTCAAAGCTAGGCAGAACCACAAGGGACTCAAACTGTCATCCTGAAATATACCCCGCTTGATCTTTATATACTCGCCGTCACCCTGAGATTGTCGACATCCTGGATAGCAAAGAACCATTCTCCTTTGCTGCATACATGCCTCCAAGAAAATGCATAGAGTTGTATTAATCTTATACAACTCCATCACCCTCAGGAGCCACGTATGCGGCACAGAGTCATAAGCTTTCTTATAATCTATCCAACATGTCACCAGATCTTTTCGGTTACGTTGAACTTGTTGGTTAATGGTCGTGTCAATAATAAGCTCTTTAGTGCCACACACGCTTCTACATCCATTCTGAGAGTAAGACATAACAGAGTTGTAGGTAACATGAGATGCTATCTTCACTCTCAGAATGGATGTCAGTAATTTATATACTGTTGGTAAACAGGTGATAGGTCTGTAGTTCTTTGGATCCGTGACACAACCAGATTTATAGAGCAGGTGAGTTACGCCTGTGGTCATAAAAGTTGGAAGCGAAACCGATCCTAAGCATGATTGAAATTGAGATGCCAAACAGACACGTGAGCTACGGAGCCACTTCAACCAAAAGTTATGCAGTCCATCCGGTCCCACTGATTTCCAATTCGGCAACGAACGAACTGCATAAGCTATATTGATGTTTGATATCAATACTGGCTCCATTCTTTTAATTGACTCACATGATCGTTCGACACGAACGATTTTTTATTATTATTATAAAAAATAGTTTTTGTTATTACAAACTTATATTTTGCGGTTAGATTGTTTGTGCGCTCTGTCATAAATCGCAACCGCAAAGTTAAGTTTGTCTTTCGAAAAAGACGGGCAAAAGTCTTTGAGAATTGATTCCCGAGATGGGCGTAAACAAGTTTGTTTGCTTACGGAACCCTCGGTGCGCGAGTCAGACTCGCACTTGTCCGGTTTTTTTTCCAAGATGCAACATATTTATTTAATCAAAATATTTCAACAAACTGAAAGCATTTTGTACTACCCCCTGGGAATTTTTTTTTTACCAAGTAGAAAATTGTCCAAATCACGAAAAAAATGGTAGTCAGTTGGAGCAAGGTCTGGCGAGTATGGAGGATGACGTATCGTTTCTAACAGCAGCTCCTGTAGAGTTACAACGGTATCCCGTGCAGTGTGAGGTCTTGCTTCTTTATCATGGAGTAATAATGGTGAAGATCGATTCACGAGTCGGGGCTGTTTCTCCGCCAGTTTCACCATCATTGTTCGAAGTTCGGCACAGTAAACATCTGCTGATATTTCTTGACCAGACCAGAGGAAGCTATAGTGAATATCAGCATGAAGAGAGCACCAAACAGTTACCATTAGCTTTTTATTGGTAAGCTTTGCTTTTTGCTTTTTGGGTCAGCCATTGCATTTTTCGCTTACGGTTATCGTTAAGAATCCACTTTTCGTCACATGTCACAATTCAATCCAATATTCCTTCATTTCTGTACCGATTCAATAAGGCAGCGCATGTTTCAACACGCGTTTCTATCTGCAGATCATTCAAATCATTAGGCACCCATTTTTCATATTTTTTTATCTTATTGATTTGATGCAAAATGAGTCAATATTGTAGGTAAGATAACGTTAAACCATGCTGCTAATTCCCGGTTAGTTTTACTCGGATCGGCTTCCACCATCTCCTTAAATTCAACGTTATTCAACTGTATGGGCGGTTTTCCACGTGGTTCGTTCTTCAAGTCGAAGTTTCCATTACTCGAAAGCGTTTAAACCAAAAACGCACGGTGCGTTCATTAGCAGTCTCCTCTCCAAATGCAACTTTGATATTGCGATAATTTTCTGCCTCGTTAGTTCCGCGTAGGCGCGTCGACACACTCGTATTCAAAAATTACTCGGATTTTCGAAGTATCCATCTTTTCCGTCTAAGCTGAATAAAAAAAATGGAAATTCAAAAATCGAATGTTGCACAAAGAAATATCTCATAGGTATAACGTAAAAAATGTTTTACTCGAATATGAAGGTTTAATGTCAATTCTTTGAATTATCTATAACTATAAAACGGCAATTTCATACTTTAACCTCTATTATTATTAATAACACTTGACATTGTATTAACTGGATATCTCAGTAAAAAAATACAATAATTATTACAAAATCCAATTATAGGTTATATGGAGTTTAGATAGACTATGAAATAACAAAATATAAATTATATAAACTCTGCTAAAAATAAAAGTAAGGCTACTTGGAAAATAATAAATAGAAAAAATAGATTACCTATTAATAATATTGAACGAATAAATAAGGATAACCAAATTTTGACGAACCCATCTGACATAGCTCAAGCTTTTAATGATTTCTAAGTGGATCTAGTAGAATCAAATAATTTATTAAAACAATCATAATTTCAATCTTACGATTTTTGTAACAAATCCGTATCTAGGTTTATGTAGCCTACCATACCATATATATCAAATAATAAACACATTAAAAAACAGCTAGCACTGGATATGACGGTATTAGTATTAAAATATTAAAAATGGCGTCGGTACCAATTTCACCAGTATTAAGCCATTTGATAAAAAATAAGAGTATCACACAGGGCGTGTTTCCTGAAAAGCTAAAGATATCACTCGTAAAACCTCTATATAAAAAAGACGGTAAAGAAAACATGCAACCCTATAGACCGATTGCCTTAATACCCATAATTTCAAAGATTTTTGAAAAAGTGATACACAACAGTTTAAACAACAACTTCAAAAAAAAACAATCTGTTTACCGACACCAGAAGGGATTTAGAAAAACAAATGTGTTGATGTAGCTATTTAAGAATTTTTGAATGAAATTATCACTAGAATGGACAAAAGAATGTCAGTTCAAGCACTTTACATGTACATGACGAAGGCATTTGATTATGTGAATCACAGCATACTAATCAAAAAATTAACACCTATGGTATTCGAGGCAATGTATCTAAACTACTTGAGTTGTACCTTAGCAATCGCCAACAGTAATTGATAGAATATGCTATGCGACTAAAACTGAAGCTTCTAACGAGTCAAATACTAGAACTGTTAAATATGGTGTACCACAGGGAAGTGCACTAGGCCATCTCCTGTTTATTATTTATATCAATGACTTTCATACCGCTACAAATTTTCCTACGGTAATGTTTGCCAATGATAGCACCGTCGTAGTTAATAGCGATAATAATAATATTAACGGTTTGGTATTTGAAGAGAATATTATGTCTCTGGTAAGTTGGCTTGATTTGCAAAATCCTAAAATTAATTAATTTAAAACGACAATAATGAATTTTGGACAAAAAGAAAATAACACAATAGAAATAAACATTGGCCTGTTGGCCTAGTTGTTAGCGACCCTGACTGCTACGCCATAGGTCGTGGGTTCGATTCCCACCCGAGTCTGGGTGTTCTTTGTGTCCATTGTTTGTATGTTTGTAAAGTCCCCCGCGACACAGGAGTAATTCCTAATGCGGGAGTTGTCTTTTTAAACATTAAATACAATAATAAAAGTATAACGGACATCAAAGTAGCATCATTCTTAGGTTTGCAAATCGAAAGTACTTTAAAGTGGAATTCACAAATAGAAAAGGTGTGTCGGTAAATTAAACCAGTATGCATTTGCAGTACACATGCTAAACAAAACTGTGAACCAAAACACAATTCTCGTTGCCTATCACGCCTTGGTGACATCCACGATAAGATACGGAATTATATTTTGCAATGCAACTGGTAAAGAATTAGTTTTTAAATCTTAAAAACGCTGCATACGGGCATGTCGGCGATACGCCAGGGTTTCCAAACGTTTTTATAACCTTACAATAGATTTTTAAACGGATGAGCGACTACAACTTCTTTTAAATGTAATAATTTAGTCATTAATAATTTTAGAATATTCAAAATTAATTTTATACAACTTTAAATGATTTGTTTTACAGAAATTACATTTATTTAATACAAACAGTTATTATTTTTATAAAGATGGTCAGCAGATGGCGCTACAATCAGGATTCTTTGCTACTACGTGATATTGAATCCCGTATCGTTGGCTAAAGTTTTTAAATTCTGGCAGAGATCATAATTTTATATTGATTAGTAAATAACCGCAATGGAGGTATGAATATTGCAAAAAGATTTTGAAAACATTTGAAATTACTTTCACTTATACGGTCATTAGTATAAATCACATGGACGTACATAGTGAAGCCGTCAATAATCACAAAAGCATATACAGGTTCCAGCCATACCTTCATAAACAGCTGTTCTGTTGTAGCTGCACACGTCGAATTTGTGTAGACTTCGATCCTTAAGTTTATTTCAAGACTTCTTCTCAAGGCAAGTCGTATGAAATGTCGATACCATATTGTTTTACCAGAACTGATGACGAGTAAAAGTATCTGAAATCTATTTACAAACAAATTAACTATTAGAGGTTAGATTAGAGGAAAAGTAAGCCATCCTGCGTCTGATGCTCCCCCGTGAACCATCAACAAAAAACACACCAAACAATCTTAGACAAATCATCAAACCAGTGTTTAACCTCAGTTAAACCTCTCGAAATCCTTCAAGAACCTTTTCCCAGCCAAAATATTGAAGATTATAGTGGAAATGAAATACTAGATTCCATATTATGTTATTACGTGGGAACATAATTAACTTATATGTCTCAGCACTATCCCGAAATATAACAAGTATCTTCGACACCTTTGGGCATGGAACCACCCACTGAATCACAGACTTGCCCAACGAGCAAGCAACAATAACGGCATTAACAAATTAAACTAAGAAGCCGGATTAATCACCTTCGAAACACTTATTCAAATGACGTCCATTAAAACTCCCAACTGGGTTAAAACAAAGCATGGGCAAGTCTATCACTCCTGCGGCATTCACACCTCAAACTGAAAGTTTTGTAAGAAGGCCCACCATCCTTGCCTGCCACTGGAAGCTTTTAAGGGATCAAAGTCCGCTACCACTTCAAATGACCCGCTATGAAAGTCCTCACAATAACAATAACTCCAACTTAAACGAGCAAGCTCTTTACTTCTCAAGTTCCTATACTAAAACAAGCCATCAAAAGACTGTCGTTCTATCTCTGAATCAGCGCATCACCACGACTATCGATTTGGTTCTGTAGGCAGCTCTGTAGGCACATTAGGACCTAATACAGTTAAAACTGAAGAGAATGTGAGCATGCCGAGCAAGGCACCTCTTTCGAGCAAGGCTGTTTTGATCACTCCAATCAAAAGAAACATTTATCTCAGTTAAGGTTTTTAAAGGAGCCGTGATTTTAAAGAAACAGTACGAATTTTTCAACATAATTTTCCAAGGCGCCAGACTGCCCAAGTGGCCAACCGTGTTGGAGAATCAGTTAGACCCTGAAATTCTCTTGGGGTTAACCCAACAGTGCCACTATCCATAATGTTACCTAGAAATTCAACTCTTATAAAAAATGAACATTTGTAAATGTTCAAAAAAAACCTGTCAGTCAAAATAAGTTTCTAATCCATAAAGCTCCGCTTTACAGACTCGAACATAACCAAAATATCGTCATCACAAACCAAAGCAATACCATCCTTACAATCACCTAAGGCGACGGTTTTATTGCGCTGGTACACAGACTGAACGCAGCACTTTCGAAAACATTCAAATCGTCCAGCTGGCGTTAAAAACGTCATCCATGGGACTACCGTAGAAATCAGAGCTCATAACGAGCCTACTAACCCATCAACCAGGTTCACTACAAGGGGTAAGGGACCTACTATCTCAAAGTTATTTGAATTCAAATCAATGAAATCAACGGAAAGCCGCTTCATACTCTCTTTTTACTAGACTATAAAAACAGGCCTGCCGAGTGCAGTCACCGGTTAAACGCGATTTATTTACAACAGTGGTAATATTAGACACCCAATACCAATACACTTTACATCAATTTATTAAATTTAATGGAAACGGCGTCACTGAAAAAACAATATTTGAAGATTTGCGCCCACAGGCACTATGTAATATTTATACTACTGACACATGTAAACCACACTTCATAAAATAAAGTCAACTAAACTCTAAAATCAACTAAATCTACTTACAATACCCACCATTTGTATATGTGAAAACGCGTTATTTGTTAGACGAAACTGGTCAAAATTCTCGGCTCCCTACCCGTCCACCCTCTCGACTATCCCATTCATAATTACCCGTCCACCCACTGGTGGGGGATGGGTAATTTCTATTTACCCCTCCACCCGCTGGTGGGTGGACAGATAATTCATTTTAACCCCTCCACCTACTGGACTAGAGTTTACGAAAACAAGTAATATCATCGATAAATAAACGGTTTTTAAGTATGAAAATTAGAGAAAGTGATCGCAATTCAGGGCCGACCTTCACGAATTTCATCATGGAGAGAAACACGGCCACGATCAAATTTTGCGTACCAACGCCTTACGGTGCTTAAATGAGGTGCTTCCCTACCAAAAGCATTTTGAAGACGAGCAGTGCAGTCTTGTGGAGTCAGTGAACTTTTAAATCATAAAAAATCATCACCCTAAAATCTTTTCGCGTTAATTCTGTTTTTGCTCATGATTTGACTTGATGATTTGACGAACTTCAACTTGTGATAAAAAACAATTGACACGCGATTTCCCGTTTAATGAACCTACCGTTTAATGAACCAAGAATAAAAAAAAACTGGAAATGCAAAGTTTGTATCCAGAAGAAGCTCAACATTAAAAAAATATCAAGTACCAGCGACCTATCTTACGTTACTCAACGAAAGAAAAATAATACCATAATAGAACCTATCCTCTCAACCCCCAAAACTACACAGCCTACGAATAAAGATCAGTGTATTGATACGGTTCAACTCACAACCCAAGATACTTCTATTACAACAGATTCACAATTATTTACCGATTCTGAAACCTCATATGAGTTATACGATACACCCAATATAATGTCTAAAAGTGTGGACTGTACTGTAGCCGACTAACTGTGTATTTCTCAAATGAAAGAACGAATATCTGTGGTTACCAGTAAACTGGAGAGCAGTGAGAGTGAGCTGAAAAATATTTTATTAGAAAATAACAATCTTAACAAACAGATACAAATACTAACCGAAGAAATAAAAGTATTAAAGTCGCTATGCAACTCGTCTACAATAATAGGAAATAGTTCATACAAAAGCGACAAAAAGAGAAATTCTTTGTCTCGTCGTAAAATGTCTCCCACTATTTCCCCACTGGCTTCAACCTCGAATATTGGGCCCCACAACCACATAGCAACGTCATCACAACAACAAAAAATTGAGGACCTACAACAACAATTGGAAGAAATACAACGAGAAAATATATCCTTTGCAAAACAAATAGAGAGCCTAACACAATCTGAACTGAAAAACATTGAACTTTTACCAATCGAACAAGGACGACTACATACAAACAACGGTACACTGGCTCTAGGTAACAATTTTACATATGCAAAACAGTCAGATCATTCACTAAAAAAGATATGCCTAATAAGTTCAAACAAGACAAATAGTGTTCTATCAATCGCATTGAAGACATTTGGGGACAAGCAACTGTGTCATTATCTTTCACCGAAATGTGGAGTTCTACATTTGATAAAAAATATACATGAAAAACTGTACTCCTTCACAAAAAATGACTATTGTGTAATCTTGATAGGAGAAGATGATTTTAGAACAACAAATAATTATTTCAATATGATATTAGAATTAAGAGAGACCTTACTCAATATACGTCATACTAATATTATATCGTGCCTCGCCAGTATTTAACTGGCGAGTAGAGATGTTTGGTAACCTACTCTACTTTGACGTAAATGCATACCAATACGCTACTTTAGTTGACTCGAATTTAAACCTATCCATAGACGGTACGATGTTTTCTAAATATGATGGAACGCCGAACAACACTGGAATGAAGACAATTTTCAACGACATATTACTGACAATAAATAACTTTAATATTGAGTCTAACAATTCGTATGAACAAAATACTAGTGGTGAAATAAATAATACTGCGTTTTTCTGTGTTGACAACTTACAAATACTGCATCAGAACATTGCGGGCCTACTGAACAAATCTGATTATCTCGCCGTCTGTCTAGAAGAACTAAGTGAAAAAGATGTGAATGTTGATGTGGTCTGTATCACAGAGCACTTTATCAAGTCAGGACTAGAGAAAAATCTATTCGTACCAAATTACCAGCTAAGCTAAGCTACCGGCAGCTTTAAATCAATGATTGGGTTTCTTATGTTTCCTTTAAAGCAGTGGTTCTTAACCGATGGTCCGCGGACCACTGGTAGTCCCTGGAAACATCCAAAGTGGTCCGCAGAGGCATTCTAAGCTCGGCCGCACATTACAAGAATTTTTGAACATTGAAAGAAACCTTTTTTTTTCAATGGACTTTAGGCCTCAGTGCCTATTATGCACAACTGTTTTCGATAATAACACTTTAAATCCGGCAAATTTGGAATGTCATTTGAAGATCGTACATCCGAATTATTGTAACCGTTCGCGAGAATGTTTCGAACGCCAACTAGCCAATCTTAAAAAAAAAAAATTTTGATCCAGTGGAACAAGTTATCAACATCTGAAAAAAACATTATCTGCATCGTTTGAAATTATAAAATTGATTGCTAAAACGAAAAAAACACATACAATCGGCGAATCTCTGATAAAGCCTTGTATGCTCGAAGTTGCAGAAGTGCTTTAAGGCCAGGAAGCTCAAAAGAAAATTCGTGAAATACCACTTTTTAACGACACAGTGAAGTCGCGGATTCAAAATATTTCAACTGATATTGAAGAACAAGCTATTGACAAGATAAAAATCAGTCTTTATTTTGCAATACAATGTGATGAATCTACCGACATTTCGCATTGTTGTCTTCATTCGATTTTTGAATGACAATAAAACCTTTAAAAAGGAGTTACTATTTTCTCAAGAACTTGAAACGACGTTGCAAAGTGCAGATGTTATGGATGTAATAAGTCAATATATGGGGAAACATGGACTTATGTGGGGAAAGGCTTGTGGGGTTTTGTACGGATGGTGCCCCTGCTATGCTTGGTTCCCGCTCTGGTCTTGCAGCGTTGAGAAAAACGAAAAATCCATCTGCAATTACGACACACTGCGTTATTCATCGTCGAGCATTGGCTGCCAGAACGCTTCCAGAATGCTTTGCTTTGACGATGACAACAGCCATAAAAGTAGTTAACTTCATTAAAAAGATTGCACTTAATACTCGTCTCTTCAAGTAATTGTGTTCTGATATGAACTCTGAACACAGAACTCTGTTTTTTGTCACGGATATGCGTTGGCTATCCAGAGGAAACATGCTGTCGAGGTTGTACGAACTAAGAGAGGAAGTAAAAATATTCTTAAGTAATAAAGAAAACAAAGAGTTGCGTGATCAGTTCTGTGAGTCCGAATTTCAAATACGTTTTACTTATTCAGTCGATTTTTTCGCGCAACTAAATAAATTGAACTTTCAACTGCAAGGCTCAAGGAAATTTAAAGTTGCAAGGCATGAACAATATATTTGCATTTAAAGATAAAATCAGGGCGTTTATCGCTAAAATCGAGCTATGGATTAACAAGGTCGAAAGAAAAACTTTTCTGCGTTTAATACGCTCAATCAAGTTATTGATGATCAGGATGCTGAGATTAAAGAAGAAATACAAAAGAATATTAAACTCCATTTTCCAAAAACTTAAAAAGTGAATTCAATCGCTATTTTCCTGACTGAGAGGACAAAAGTATTCAGAAACTGATCCGCAATCCTTTCATTGACAACGTTACTAAGGTGCCTGATGAAATTTAAGAAGAAGTGATTGAAATGCAACACGACAGTAACGTAAAAAATACATTCGATCAGGAATTAGTTTGAAGATTTTTGCGGCGCTTTTGATTATTAAAAACAAGCACCTACCGACATGCGTTTGGCTTTGAGTAGCACTGAACCAAGAATTCAGAAGTTGGTAAAGATATGCAATCACAAAAATCTCATTAAAATCTGAAAGGAACGGTAATGTGAATTTATCGTAAAAAATTAAAATACTGTGTAACACGCATAAAATACAGCTTTGAATAATTTTATGCGTGTTTTAGTTATGGATAGAGAGGACAACACTTTATTTATTTACATTTTGGTACTGTTATATTACCTGGGTAATAAACCAACTGGGTGGTCCATGGTAACACAGAAATTTTGTCAAATGGCCCCTCGTGACTAAAAGGTTTTTTACCATACCACTGCTTTAAACCATAAACTTAATATACTAACGTAAAACTTTATGGTTTAAAGCAATATAACATTCGAAATTCAAACATTTATGAGCGGCCAGGAGCGCAGAACTTTGTGTGCCCTATGTAAAAACATAAAAATAACACATGGAAACATGAAAAAAACTCACGCTTGGCGATTTTGGCGGTTATTAACGCATATATTTCGCCTGTTTATGTTAGCTCTCAATATTAGAATCAACCTAACGAACTTTTTCCAAAAAATGTCCAGTGCTTATATGTCCATTTACAAGCTGTATTTGCGCATTCAAGATCTGATCATCGCGTAGCTTATAACTTTCTTTAATTTGTTAATATAGTTTTTGTTTCAATTATTTGTTCGATGTTCTGTTATGAATGCACCACTCTTTTATAAAATGTTCTCTTAAATAATAATTTTGGTAGTATTTAATAAAAGTTTTCACATTTTTGTTTTCTATTTCACTATATTCATTATTAATGTATTCCCGACCTTCGTTTATCATGTCGATAAAGGCAAAAAAGATCTAAAAAGGCAAAGATAGAGAGTGGACTATGAAAAAAGGCATCTCTAATATGCAAGAAATAGGTACACCCCAAAAAAAGAAACAAAAAATTTACAAAATAAAAAAATATTGTCATCATCAACTTACAAAAAGAAGTGAAATCCCACCAAAAACATTTTCATGTAAAAAGCTGCCAAGACAAGAAGATATGGCTCGCACTGCAAAAAAAGTTATCAGATTTCATGTAGAGCCAAGCTTTAAACTCTACAAGCCCTAACTTCACAAACTACACCTCAGTCAAAATATGTGGTCTGGCCGTTTCGTTTCTACAAGAACTATTGTATAACAGAAAAGTAATGAACAGTGAATAAATTTTTCACGTGCCGGTTCATGTGCCGGTAGACAAATTGGGAAAGACATTGATTCATACACTCAACAGAAATGTCTATTTATCTTTAACTCAACGTGTTAAATGCCTCATTAGTTTATTTATCGATGACAATGCTTACTTATTCAAACACTAGCTCAGTCGATGTAAGGGTAAACGTCAATTACCGGTCCACCCACCAGTGGCAGGAGAGATAAACTAAAACACCCACTGGTGGGTGAATGGGTAAACATGAATTACCCCTCCACCCATTAGTGGGAATCAAGTTCTCAAAGGTGTCTATACTTTGTCAAATTTAGGATGATAATTTTGACAGCTCACGGTAGGGATGAGGGTAGTGTATAATCGTTATTAAATATATTCGATTTTCGATTGTTATTGTCAAATACCTTGGAATCGATAGTTGCATGGTTATGCTGTATGGTCGATTATAAATTTATAATACGAAACGAACAGTATTTTCTATTAAATAAAAAATAATAATATCACTATAAGCGCTCACAGAAATAGAACGAAACGAGAAATAAGAATTTTCTTCAGTCATCCGCAGTTACATTTTCACAGGCATTTTGCCAATAAAGTCGGTATTTTCTTAGTCGTAAATGGTGGAGATATGTTATGTTTGGTTACATGGCCTAAAAAATAATAATAAAGCTTAAGAACATATTTAATAAACGTAGGTACTTGGTATAATTATAAAAAAAAAACAAATAAACCTTTGACATGAGCCCAAATCCGTTTCATGCCAATGTAATGACAATGATACGGTAACAATAAGATTACACTTACGCATGTTTTACTTATATTCTTTTACAAAATTTAATCCTAATATAAATACGATGATTTTCGACAGTCTGGTTGTTCGTTACGCGTGGCACTTCACTAAGTGGGCGGTACCCATCAATGAAATATGACATTATCTGTTGTAAATTTTACCGTAAACAAATACAAAACTTCATAGGCGGGAGCTGTCAAAATTATCATCCTAAATTAGACAAAGCATTGTAACCGCAGAGCTGGTAAGCTACATAAGGTATATATAACACCGCCCCATATCACAAAAGCATATTTGTCATGGCACTCTAAATCTATAACAAGCTGCCCAAATGTATACGAAATGCGGAAAATGTACAGTCATTTAGAAATAAGTTGAAAGAATGTCTAATAAATAAAGCCTATTATTCTGTTGACGAATATTTCAATGACAAAATAATGTAATATACCTGTAGAATTATTGTAATATTGACATGCCAATATTTATATAAAAATTGACATATGGAATAATAATTTAATTACTTGGACTCAAGTTTGTACACTGCATAAATTGTTTAAATTTATGACATTTTTAAATTATACAATTACAACATTTATAACATTTAAGATCTGTCAGTAGATCTGATTGTTACAAATTGTCTAATATACATTGCTTGGCTTATGGGGAATACATGTACGTATATATGTACGAGCTCTATCTAGATAGTTTGTTAGTATATGTGGGGAATATTAAAACTGAAACATAATACAACGCAACATGCATCACTTTGGCCGGCTGTACCCATATAATTTATTATCATTATGTGGATATAATCAGTGGACTCTTTAAAATGTATCTGAAACATGAACAATATTGCAATTTATAATTTATCTCGTACTAGCAACCCGCCCCGGCTTCGCACGGGTACAAATTATATACCTAAACCTTCCTCATGAATCATTCTATCTCTTAGTGAAAACCGCATGAAAATTCGTTCAGTAGTTTTTCAGTTTATCGCGAACAGACAGACAGACGCGGCGGGGGACTTTGTTTTATAATATGTAGTGATTCATGAACGCACAACGCTAACGGCGATTATTGTACTGTACCTCTAATATTGGATCTAAGTTCAGAGCGTTCGTTTTAGCGGTGTATAGGAATTTAGGACTATGCTGCTTGTCTCCATAGAAGCACACCATACGGTTATATACATTTGTGTGTCGATATGTGTGTTACATATTCTTCTCCCTCCCGTCTTCTGCTCTAGAAGGGGAGTTGCGCGGGTATTCTTTCAAGTTAGCTGAGTTTTTAACCGACTTCAAAAAAAGGAGGAGGTTCTCAATTTGGCTGTATTTTTTTTTCTTTTTATGTTTGTCAGAACTTTCGACTGGGTGAACCGATTTTGATGATTTTTGATTTTATTTTAAAGCTGGTGCTACCCTTATGGTACCATTTCAATTTGGCAATGGCATCCATAAGAAAACCATTTAAGTCTTTTATAGAATGGTTTTTTTTTAAGTCGGTTTTTTTAAGAGTTATATTGATACTTAATGATAGCATTTAATTCACACGTTCATTCATTCTAACAACTCCCGTAAAATGTTTCCATTTGCTGAAATTAAGGCTATAGTCATAAAGTTGCCTTTGTAGTCCACAGGGATCTAAAAGAAGTTATCTTAAAGATATACATAGATTGTAGATAGCGTGTCCACAACAATATTTCTTAATGTCAAAGAGGCTCCGTGTGTGCGTAGCGCACAGGGACTTCGAACAAGACAACGCAATGAAAGGCGTGAGTTAAGTGGAGTACAGTTTTATTGCGTATCGCGTTGTGTGTGGAGCTCACTGTTTGGTGGCGGCCTCGTGCACCTTCTTCTGCACGGCCTCGGCTTGTTTCACGAAGTCGTCGAACGCCTCCTTTATCTTAGGCGCCAGCTTCTGGTTGGTTTGCTCTACGTTGGAGGCGACTTCCTTGGCGAGCTTCTGGGTCTCCTGCGGGTGAGCAAAACTTTATTTAGTGACAGTCATCTATTACTGTTGAACCTTTAGTTGTAGGTAGGAATTAAACTTAAACAGAACCTACGTGCCGATTATAATAAAGAGCCCTTTAAAAAGTAGTTGTTGTTAATCATTAAGTGGAGTTTACAAATTACTCTTACTGTTTAAAATCTATGTTTGCATTTGTTAAATTCTTTGAAAATACTTGAACTGTTAAAGATAATGAAATTCTATAAAATTGGAAGTAGCGTGTGTGCTCTCCGATGGTGGTTACCTGCAGGGTAGACTGCACGGCGGTTTGTAACTTGTCGCGCAGCTCGTTGGCGTGCTTCTCAACATCGGGGTGCGAGCGTCGCAGCTCCTCCGCGGTCTTTTCCACGTTCTGGCGCGCCTGCTCCAGGGCCTCCTTAGCCTTGCCGTTAGCGTCGGTCAACTGTAACACCATTAACTTTTATACCACGGGCCACTCTGCTGGCGAAAAATACAATACACTCATGGCACACATGACTAACCGGTAGACACATAGATCCTTGACTGATCTTACATAATCTTTACATGTAAACTAAACTTGTGTAGAAACTTACCGCACTTTGGAGGCTAGAGGAGAGCGTGGACAGCTCCTTCAAAACTACATCGGAACCGTCCTTGATCGCCTTGTTTACTTCCTCAGCGTTCTTGGAGTTGGTGATCGCCTGGAATTGCTCACTGAAGGTCTTCTGAATTTCAGCAGCGCGCTTTTCGAGATCCCGGAGGAAGTCGGAAGCGGGCGCAGGCGCATCGCGGCGCACTACACTCCCTTGGCTCTGAGAACACAATTAATCCCAGTTAGTGAAGGTTGAAGGGTGAGGCAAGGCGCGTCGACGAGCGCAGCGTTACGACCGGCATACTCACGAGAGCGAAGCAAGCGAGGAGGATGATAAACTTGACTGCCATTTCGGATAATTGCGGTGCTACTGAACAATACGGAGAGACGGGAACTCGTGTACGTCTGCCTGTAACACAACAGCGAATGTGGCGGGAGAGCGCGCACCGAGCGTTATATAGCGCTATCTTCCACGATAAGAGAACGGGCGCGGCCGGGAAGCGAGCCTGTGCTCGCGGGGGAAACTTTCCTTCTCCGTCCCCGCAAGCGACCAGCCGCCCTCGCCCCGCTCACGCCCTCTTTGTTTACAAACAAAGTGTGATCCGGGTGGCCCTAAGGTCCGCATTGTGCTCCGCCAGTAAGTCCTACATGCCATCTGCAGTACTCATAGCCTCAGTTCACACACGACACACTTACAGAGGTAGGTACTACCATAATATATTAACACACGTTTATCTCGCTCGCCAGGTTATGACACAGATGATTATAAACTGTTATTGTCACATCCGGTACACAAAATAAAATCATAGTATACTTAATGTGTGATTTCCTCAGTAAAAAACCCCAAAAAACTTTTCAAGGATAGGTAATTTTGCAGATTAACTGCATTACTAAAGCAAACGATTAATACACCTTCGGACTGGTTCATGATGTAATAGTATGTGGCAGTCAGTCTTATGATATGACCGAAGAGTTTTGATGCTTTCTAATGAAATAATGCTATTGCATTTAGGACGGTGGTGATAAATGTTTGTATTAACTTCTATGCGACAAACATAATAATATATATGTAAGTACTATGTCACTGCAGGTGACTTAATAGAGAAAAGCCGTCCGTCTCACTACATTGCATGCTGTAAAACGTTTTCAACGGTACGGTTCAGACTAGCTGTACCGAGTATTCATTTTATACAAGTAAGCTAAGATAAATATATTTAAATTAAAAAGGTAAAGTAAGGATAGGCTATCATTGAATTCAAAAGAACGACGTTTGTCACACAAAGGCTGCCTTCTCACGCAGTTCTAGAGAATCTGCTACCACTGGAAAACTACGTGACCTTACTATGACTATAACCTCCATACGTTGAGGTGTTCCCAAACATTACGAGGTCGGTAAAGTGCGGTGCAGTTACATACATGCTAAATCAATATTAACTCCCCAGGGTCGGCGCTGCTTACAGCAATAAAGTGAAAAATGATGTATCATGTATTACCTATATGAATGTATATATTACTTCACGCTAAGGTTGTCCAGATTGGATGACCCGACAAATGAACTTTGTCACCTACAAGAGTTGTGGGCTTTGTGAAGGAAATATAATAAATAAATTGCAGCTACGCCATGAGAGCCCTTGCGGAACACGGAGAGTACTCTTCCTGCGAATGCCAACAACATCTTACTCAAGTCTAAGTGACACAGTCAATGACTTGTTGTTTACTATCACTTTTTTATTGATATTTGAAATGAGTGTTTGTCTTCCATCTCACCTGATGGAAAGTGTCGATGAAAATAAAGATGGTAGCCCATCCAAAAGAAACCGATAACTTTTTTTTTTTTTATTGTTCAAAATAATTACAAGTACAAAACATTGGTTACATGCAAGCTACTCACTTAAACCATAACGGTTTTTGTGTGAGCAGTGTTCGCCATACATATTACGTAGGTATCAATATCTTATATGTACCTATAAGATATAGATACCCTTATATTACATACAGAATCTTAAATTAAAATTGGTTGAAAATACAAAATCTTATTTCTAGTTAATATTTGTTGGTACACGCGTGCACGCTATAACTAGCTTTGCTAATTACAACATTATAAACTGATGAGTTGCAATTGTATAAAGTATGTGTCGGGAGGTGCGTTATCGCGTCCATGACCCTCGCAGTGATAGCGCGACCCCGTCCCGCGCACACCGCCCCACCGCCCCCCGGGGGTCATATCGTGTCATCGTCCGCACATCCAGCTCATAATTTGCAACATGTTATGAAAGGTTCGGATACTTAAACATACCACGCACTATTGTTAAAGTGTTTTAGAACAAATACCTTTAGGCACATAGTGCACTTTGAACACACGTAGAGGTCTCGCAGCCGCGAGACGATCGAAGTCTCTTCCATGCCCTTATTTCGTGTACTTATTATTTACAACTTTCATGTCATTTCTAGAACTGTAACTGACAACTTCAGCGGCCATTGCTGATGAGCATTGGAGGAGAGCGAGAGTTGATCGACCCGGAGCGGCGCCTGTGATAGATAACACAGACCTACGCACTATGGCTGTCAAATTATTAGCGAACACCTATAACATCATGTCACCTTTGACCACGGATCCGCGTTTGCGACGCGCGTGATACACAATTAGGTGTGGGCAGTGAGTGTGCGTAATATATCGTCATCTTGTAAAATATATCTCATACATCTTTCTACACGGAAACACACTTTTAATACATCTACTGAAAAAACGTAACAGCCAAAGTTTGGCATCTGCAGTTCAGTATTAGACTAGCAGTTCCCACGCGGCTTCGCTCGCGTGTACATATTTATATATTTTGCGCGGAACCCTGTTTATTTTTCCAAAATAAAAGTAGCCTAAGTTACTCCTTATAACACCAGCTATCTACTAGTGAAAGTCCCGTGGAAATCAGTCCACCCGTTCTGCAGATTAGCCGAAACAAACAAAAACTTATTTTAAGGCATAGGTATCGTGCAAATAACTGTATGAGCTTTAAAAAAACCTATTATTTTGACGTTACAAACAGACACTTCAATTTTTTGTATTTGTTTTGATAAAAAATGTTTAACAAAAAAATAAACCGACGAAAGAAGAAAGGAACTGAAAAGTGAAAAATAAACTTGTTAGCCTAACTAAACTCCTACATTAATGTAAATACCCAAATAATTTTGAGTCACCACTTGTGACAACGACGGGGGAGGGGCAACAAAATCATGAAATTCGTGTGACGAATTTTTGGTTGTTAATTCCGAAGAGTGCCGGAAGATCACACTTGACTTCGGACTTTTACATGTTTTGCAAAGCGCCCCGCTCACACGGCGTTATGTAACGAAACCCTCATGCCCTCGCGCCCTCACTTTGGACCCGTATCGATTAATTAGTCGATCGGCTTTACGATGTAAACACTAATTAGTAATAAATGTGTGGCGAGTGTCAACATTAATGCAGATAGAGGACAACAGATCCGGGAGTGTGGCGCACGAGGCCGCGGCGTGGGGCTAGTGCTACTAGTGGTGCGAGTGGTACGTACGTGTGGTGCGCAGCGAGATGGCGAGGTGGCAAGGTGAGGTGCGCGTACGACGGTCGCGGGCACTCCACTAACCCGCGCGCCGATGGCCCGTGCACTTTGTTCGCACCACAACATCACACATTGTTCTTTGTATGGATTACTGCGCACCGGCATGGCACCGCACATAGATACATACATGTATGTTTAGAGCACACGGAGGGCTGAACCGCAACACTTTTAGTACCTATATTGTCGTTCAATAACTGCTAATTTATTTGTGGAGATAATCACAATGTCAACCAAATTATCATTTCTCCAAAGTTTTTGTTTGTAAAGCATGTTAACAAGGTCATATGAGCCTAATCCTAGTCAAAGCATGAAAGATACTGCACGCAGCAGAATCACTGATTAATTGAAACCCTCTAAATATTTATGACAAGAATTGTTTGATCAATTGTCTAACTTTCGCATCTAAGTAATCGATTTAAACAGAAAACCGAAACCGAAAAAAAACTGGGCAAATATGAGTCTGAGTAGATAGGTACTGTCACACCTCTGTGACATACAATGTTTCTGGCAGGTGAGTCTCTGTACTGTGTTATATAGAAACAGATATTTGAATTATATAAGTGTCAGATTAGGAAGAAGTTGGATGTGAGCGACCGTGGATGTCAGAACGGTTCGCCAAGGAATAATAATAATAGTAATAATAACCTGGCAACACTAACCTGTAAGCGTCATATTATCTTACAGAAAATATTATATCGATAAACATATTGTTTAAATCGCAATAAATTGTAAAATAAATACAAAACAAATATTTGGAAACGGATTCCTAAAATATATAAAAAAACACAAACACAAAATGCAAAAGTTCAGAAGAAAAAATTTCGAAGAAAATGACAGATGTCATATAAGACAATAGCCCGATAATAAATTAATAAATGAATTACAATAAAATAAAATGCTTATAAGATCCCCGGACTCGTCGCACAGCTCCGCCTCACAGCTGCCAATACACTCTTCGGTAAGATCGGCAAACAGCGAGGCGTCGAGCTCAAGCTCCAGCGACGAGTATTTCTCCCCGCCGACGTCGCCAGAGGAGAGGCCGGCCACCGTCCTGCTTAGGACCCAGAGGACCACTGACCTCGAATAGGGCCCCCGCTGCCGGTGGTGATGTGCGCCGCATGAAATGGACTTATTCAATGAATGAAAACATCATGCGGGCATATTATCGGGCTACAGAGTTGGGAACTAACCTTACTGCGTACCGTGTTCGATTACTGCCTCTGTTTCAGGAGCTTGAACCAGCTGTCAACGTATCAGCACAACGACTCTCGGATCAGGTACGGGCTATACAGCGCTGTCACCTGCTGGATGATACCGTACTTGAGAGGCTACGCTCTGACGTACGGAATAGATTTGTTATCCCTTCTTCATCGCAAGTTGTGGGTTTGGTGACCAATCACACACCACAATTGGCACCGCAATTACATGTTGATGAAATTGTAGATAGTGAAGCTATATCTGTAAGTACCCAATACAACGAAAGGTTAAGGAGCGCCTTGGAGGATGCGATTCTGGAATACCGGCTTGTGAACTACAGTAATAGACCCCATTTATCCCGTTTGCCCATTCATAGACGAAATATAGCGCTGGTGTGTGCCTTGGATTCGTTATTGCCTGACTATTTAGACAATAGCGAAGATCTTAGTGATACACACTCTATTCTCTACTGTGCGGCTGTCGCAGCATGTCGAGTAGCTGGAGTACATTTCTCTGTAAATACCGCTACTACTCGACCCAAGCCTGCTGTGCCAGCCTGGCAGTGCAGAATCGAGCGTCGTATTGCTGAGGCCAGGACACTTATCGATAAGCTAATCTGCTTTAGATCGGGTAATACGCGGCCGAGAGTGATGCGCTTTGTGAAACAGGCATTCTTGGGGACTGACATTAGTCCTCAACAATATATGTCATGTGTCACAGAGCGCATAGACTTTCTAAAACAGAAAGTTTATGCATGGGCAAATAGGATTCGAAGATACAAAAAGCGAACAGATCGGTATCAGAATATCATAAATCAGAATCGTATGTTCCAAAGAAATGAGAGGTGGGTTTACAGAAAATGGGAACAATCGGATCCCTGTGTGAGTGACGGGCATTTCCCAGATGATGATGTTACAAATGCATTTTGGCGTAACATCTGGTCGAAGCTCGCATGCTCGTTTGGCATCTCAGTTCCAAGCAGCACTGGATTCCGGCTCGTTACCCCAATTTTTGACAACTGGCGTAACCCACTTACTCTATAAATCTGGTAGTGCCATGGATCCCAAAAATTATAGACCAATTACATGCCTACCAACTATGTATAAGCTTCTAACATCTGTTCTGAGACTCAAAATTACTACACATTTAAATAAAAATTCGATCATATCTATTTCTCAGAATGGATGTAGAAGCGGGACCCGTGGCACTAAAGAGCTCCTTATCATAGATATGGGCATTAGCCAACAGGTACGTCGTCACCGTAAGAATCTGGCGACATGTTGGATAGACTATAAGAAGGCCTTTGATTCAGTTCCACATACATGGCTTTTGAGAGTGCTAGAATTATACAAAATTGATACAACTCTTTGCACTTTTTTGAAGTCATGTCCATACATGCCCCATGGCAGTGGAGAACGGCACTTCGCTATCCAGGATGCCGGCAGATTGCGGCAAACGATGTACCAATAAAGATCGAGCGGGGTATATTTCAAGGTGATAGTTTGAGTCCCTTGTGGTTCTGCCTAGCTTTGAATCCTCTCAGTACGCTGTTAGAGGGTTCAGAACTAGGCTATAGGTTGCAGAAAGACGATCGAGTTATATTTCACCTTCTGTACATGGACGATTTGAAACTTATTGCCCCACTAATTTGCAATTGACAGCGTTACTGAAGGTGACTGAAAACTTTAGTAACTCTATCAAGATGGAATTTGGTGTGGACAAGTGTGCAGTCATGCATGTAAAGAAAGGCGTGATAGTAGAATCTGAAGGAGTCGAACTTTCAGATTCAACAAAACTCAGATCTCTGTCTGCCACTGAAAGCTACAAGTATCTAGGTATATCACAGTCATTAGGAATACCTGAATCTCATATGAAACAAGCGCTGCAGGAGCGCTTCTTTGGCCGCCTGAAAAAAGTACTTAAAAGTCTTTTATCAGGGGGTAACAAAATGCGTTCCTGCAACGGTTGGGTCATGCCGGTTCTGATGTATTCCTTTGGTATACTTAGATGGACTCAGACCGAATTAGATGCCCTTGATAGGAGAGTCCGTACACTGCTGACTGCATTCCGAATACACCACCCACGTTCATCGGTAATGAGGTTGTATATCCCGCGAAAGTTTGGGGGTCGTGGACTCTTAAACATTAAGACCCTACACAATCGCGAGATATACAACCTTAGAGAATATTTTCTTCATTCTGATGTGGGAGTGCATCGTAATGTGGTCACAGTGGAAAACGGACTCACTCCGCTCGCTTTGGCTAAAGAGAACTGGCGCAAGCCTGTAGTACTTAGTACTAATGATCGCAGGGAGGTATGGAAGGGCAAAGAACTTCATGGTCGTTTTTATCGGGCCCTCAATGGGCCTGATATAGACTTTAAAGCCTCTACATCTTGGCTACGGTTCGGTGATCTTTTCGGAGAAACCGAAGGTTTTGTCTTTGCAATTATGGACGAAGTTGTTATGACGAATAACTTTCGGAAGTATATTCTGAAAGATGGTACGGTGGACATCTGTCGGGCATGCCACTGTCCCGGTGAATCTATCAGGCAAATTATTTCTGGATGTTCTCGTCTTGCCAACGGGGAATATTTGCATAGACACAATCAAGTGGCCAGGATTGTACATCAACAACTTGCCCTTAAATACAATCTTGTGAATTCAGAGGTGCCATATTACAGGTATGTGCCCGACCCAGTTCTCGAAAATGGTCGTGCCACATTGTATTGGGATCGATCTATCATCACTGACAGAACTATTGTTGCCAATAAGCCTGATATAGTGCTGATAGACCGATTAGAGCGCCGCGCAATGATCATCGATATCGCTGTTCTTCATGACGGGAACCTCGTAAAAGTTTAAAAAGAGAAACAATTAAAATATTTGGATTTGTCTCACGAGGTTGTCGATATGTGGGATGTTGATTCGGCGATCATTGTTCCGATTGTCATATCTGCTCATGGATTAATAGCCAAGAGCCTCGATCAACACCTTAAGAGGCTCGCGTTAGACGGCTGGATCAAGGGACTGATGCAGAAAGCAGTTCTCCTCGGCACGGCCCGTATGGTGAGGAGGTTCCTGTCTTTGGAGCCCTAACCACCGGTGTCTTGGTCCATGTACCCGATGTCGGTGGTCTACTATTTTTTATATTTTTAAATATATATTTTGTTTTATACATATTTAAAAATGTAATTTATAAGTTTTAAGTTTAATAAAGAGAAATAGTAATAATAATAACCATTTATTTCAGGCTGCATAGGCCCATAGTTATATACCTTAATGTGATCAAGAAATTTATACAAATGTGTTATTAATGTTAAATGTGATTATAGCCTTACGAGCTAGTTTGAGTTTTAATTATTCTCCTCTCGCTAGCCACCCTGAAGTCCTAGTACCAAGATACCCCCCAGTCACAGCAGTACCTAGTACGTTAATTTCGGGGATCGATTCTCTAACATATTTTTTCCCCTTTTTTTTCAAAAGATAAACTTAACTTTGCAAGCTTAAAAATACTATCTCATAAAATTTACGACTTTTGGCTTTTTCCCTTTACTTGTGCAGTGAGTTTGCTATATATGTATTTTTTTTATAACATGGGCCAAACGAACAGACGGGTCACCAGATGGCAAGTGACTGCCGCCGCCCATGCCTGCAACTCAAGGGGGGACGGGGGGAAGCTGGGGAGGTCAGAAATAAAGGATCAAGTAGGAACTGACTGACTGAACAGCAGCTAACCTCAGCACTCGAGTGCTATGGATAAGATAACTATTATTTGCAGTTAATAAAATTGATAGTTTATGTGTAACAAATAGTTAATTAAGTGTTACTTATTAATTTCTCCTAACGACGCGACGTTCTCTTAGACAAATAAAAACAATGTACTTATTTAAAGACACACATTTACTTTGTCTCCCAACATTTGGAAAAATATACAAAGCAATTAGCTTCAGCAACAAACAACATCATTTGCACGACAATCTCCTAACATTAGTCTAATCAAAGTTAATATTCCATTACAGTCAGATAGTAGGTATTTGTCACCTTTGGTTTAGCGATTTAGGCGTGAAAATTTAACAGCCAGACCGGGGTACTTTTCCATTTTTAAGTAAAGTAATTCTAACAAAACGGGAATGGATTGGAAACTGATATGATTTCACACAGGTAGGTTTTGTTATGAGAATTGTGTCTTGTGAACTTTTACATATAAACTAAGTTTTTTATATGTTCTGTCACTCGTTAAAAAGGTTTTTTTTTATTTTTTTCTGTTTGTAGAGTGGTGGTAGGTGTTTTTTTATTTGTGGGTTGAAATCGGATTATATGTTGAGTATAAAAGGTTGTTGTATTTTTTTTAAATATTTCAACAGACATTATCACATGTACACGTACCGTATCTTTGCTGTACGTTTCCATAATTTATAAAGAAAAATCGATAGCAATAGAGTTATACGCATCTCTCACCACAGCTAGTGACTCGGCGCAACTGGCCTGGCCAATGTTAAAAACCTTAAATGTTTCCTAGATCCAGGCTCTCAGGATTACCTAGCCCGAATATACAAAAATTTAGTGGGCTCATTGAGATTACCTTTTATACTACGTAAGGATTGTTGTTAGCAGACATGTTCGTTGTCTGTCAGCCCTACAGGAGTGACTCGGTCATGCCCAAAGCTGCAAGGTCGCCATTACATCTGTGTGTGTGTATGGGTTGTCTAGCTATAGTGTGTGAGCGGCTGGAGGACAACAGTGACATCCGGGTTTGTATTAAACATCAATGTGTTCCTAATATGAGACATGTGCGTGAGTGGACTGCTGATGGATCTCAAGTGCCTTGTTAATTGTGAGTAGAGCACTCATTGGCACACTTTGCGTATGAATATTGAGAGGATCCGCGTCCAGGTCTCAGTGGTATTATTACCATTTGGTGCTTAGCTATCCGCCACCCTTGACACTTCAACTTGTTATCGACGTTATTACATCTTCGCTTATATATATAAATATATATATATATATACAGTTGTGAAACGTCAGAATGACGTGTGCGGAGCCTAACAACTGATATGGTTCTTTGTCATAGTTTTAATATTTGCTGAAAAAGAGTGTAGAAGCCTAGGAACTGTGCTGTGTGTCATATTACTTCTCACCCTTATTCCTGCGAAAGCCCACAATTATTGAACGATCCTCCGACTTATATATATGTAATGTATGTATGTATCAACATAGGCATATGTAGCAGTTGTTACAAGTTCGCGGAACATCCATGTTTACCTAACCAGATAGCAATCATAATTATAGCGGCTGATAATAAGTTATAAATGAATCAAGCGGTGCTATTAAACAAGTACCTACTTTAATTATTGTATTCGGTCTACACACACAATATTATTAAATCTAGGTCTTCCATGCTTGCGCAAGTAAATTTAAAATATAAAAATCTATTTGTTTGTTCGTATTTTATGCGCTGCCATACCGTTCATTCGATCATCATTAAATTTTGCATACACGATGCCAGGATATAAGGATATAATACAGGATAGGATACAGGATATATCCAGGATAGGATACAGTAAAGGACATACGGTACCTTTCATCCAGAAAAAAGTTCCCAAGGAATGGGAAAATACTTTTAGGCGAGCGAAGCCAAAAGCTTTTTCCATACAGTTGGATAATTCATAACTACTCGATTACAAAGAAAGTGAGAATCAGGTGTCTTGGTTCTTATAATTATAAGCTGTGCAAAACAAAGGTTTTAATTAATTGGCCAGCAGCGAAATTTTGCTTGTTGTGTTTTTACCATACGTGATTATGATGCGAAGTTCAAACACGATTTAACATAAATAACTAAGCTTTCACTGTTAACTGTGCGATAAATTAAGCTCAGAATATGCTGTAACAGTTTAAAATTGACTCAGTAATACTATAATGACCCAGAACCGAGCCACTTACTCACTATGAAAGTTCCCATTACGATACTAATGAAATAATAGCCTTATGGATTATGACACGTTTACTTCTACATGATACACGGATAAGATTTATAATCAGTATTACCCACAGATCAAGGGAGATTTGTTAAGTAGGCGTGGCGTATGCGCCCCTATCTGGCTTAATTTGTTTGCGTGTGTGCGTAATTTTTTTTTTAAGTTTAAAAGTTTATTGTAAAGCTACATATTTTATAATGATGCAGATAATGTACTAAAAACTAAAAAACCGGAAAAGTGCGAGTCTGACGCGCATTGAGGGTTCCGTAAGCAAACAAACTTGTATGTAGTTAGTACGTCCATCTCGGGAATCAATTCTCGAAGATTTTAGCCCGTATTTTCTGAAAGACAGACTTATCTTCGCAGTTCTAAAAATACTCTCTTATACATCGATTTACGACAAAGTCAACTTTCCAATCGCAAAATAAAAGTTTGTAATTACAAAGACTATTTTTTATGTGTTTTAACAACAAATTCACGAGGTTCGGTGTTTTTCCTTCACTTGTGCTGTCAGACCTACATCGACCATCAACAATATCAAATTTTATGATTCTACGTCAATACTTATCAGCTTGAATTTTACAGCTTCAAGGGACTGGTGTCGTATTTGATGCTAATTTGAACTTGACGCCTTTACGGATTCCTGAGCAAAATTGTCTCGAAAAACACACACACAGGCAGAAACAAGTAAAAACAAATTAACGACTTTCGGTTTTTTTTTTGCTTTACTTGTACTGTGAGACCTTGTTTCTTACCAAATTTCATAATTCTAGGTTAATGGGTCCCTATAGAGTTTTTCTAACCTGCAAAATGTTCAAATTTGGTCAAATCTAAAGCCGCATCTTTTGATTGCGTTGACTTAGAAGCTTGCTTTTTTTTACACTTCAAGGGACCACAGATGCAAGTATTTCACAGGCAGACAGACAGACAGACGGACGGAAAACCTATAAAGAACCTATAAAGGTTCTTTTTTCCTTTGGAGGAACGGAACTCTAAAAATAATGATGTAGGTACCTAATTCTTTTTTAAACGTGGGGCGTAGAATAGTGGTAGCGTAGTAATATATTTATATTATATTCACTCAGGATACGCTTCGCCCCGCAATTTTATTTTAGTCTGATTAATGCCCTAGATTGATGAGGACAGTTGGGTGATGACCGGTACGGCGGTACCTGATATCTACCTAATTATTTTTTATCTTATATTACGTTTTAGGAATCATTACGTCTCACACGTTTTTATTTATTTAGAATAGACTAAACTTTATTGTACACCATTAAAATATTGCTTAAAGTGAGTACCTACTCAATATTTATATGTACAAAGGCGGCTTTATCGGCCATTTAACTTAAAATCCATTTCTTCCTGGCAACCTTGGGATGGTAATTTTATTTTCAAGTTTTTAGTTTTAACTATATCTAGACACGCGGCAGCGTGTCAAGCCAAGTTCAAGAAAAGGAACCGGCGACGCAACAGCCGTGTGTCATATTACACGAACCATTTGGAACCTTTTTGACCGCTTAATAACTCATAATCTGTTTAACATAAATAGTTGAATTTTTGTTTATTTATTAAAGCCCATTAGATTAACTAGATTCCCAAGTTTAATAAATACAGCTTATTCAGTCATCGATATATTATCGTTTAAAAATCGGCATTTTTATCACTGACTGACATTTAGATGAAAAATCTAACCCGCTTCCTGACGATCTAGAAAGTTGAAATTTGACGTCCAGCTGAGTAATTGTGTGTATGCAAAGGAAAAATCAGAAAACAGTAAATTTTTACGGTTTGAAATATTTTAGAACCAATTAATTTTTATTAATACCTAGCGCCTTTCAAAATTATAACAGCAATTTATTTTTGCAGAAGTTTCATAGTGAAAAGTATTATTGTAATAATTCTATTAAGAAAGAAATACATTTTCACACAATCTTACTATTTGTATTTGAAAATAGTAAAAGTGTGTGATTTACAAGAGTCTATTATTTTTCAACAGATACTTTGAAAATGTACACAATCACTACCAAAATGTAGGTTACGTAAGGAAGGATTTATCAATGAATGCGCAATGCGCTCTAATATTTGTAATGTTCAAAAAAATTTACAAAATAGCATATAAAAGAAAACTATACAACGTAAACGCAGGAAAATGTTAATTTTACAGATCACCCTGTAATGATGAATAATAATAATTTCGTTACAAAAAGTAATGATATCCCATCAAAAACATAAATGTGAAAATGGGAGCCAAGTTCAATATTATGAATGTACGTGATTATCAACTACGCCAACAAAAGAATTGAGATCAAAATGATTGCCAAGTTTTGTAGATAATCCTGAAGATTTGACTTGGCTAGTTTGGTTAGGCCCTGCCGCCACATATTTTTGATATACCTAGTAATTATCAAGTCCCGATAGTAGATAATATTGTGTGGTAATATAAATCTTAAAGAAATAACTTCAGAACCCAAGTTTTATTTCCAGTTCCATGAAGGATGCAGCAATGTCTGTGGTAACTATTGTTCTACTTCTACAGGACCACGGTAAAGACATTTATATAGCACAATCGTTGGTTGGCTTTCCATTTTAAACGAAACAGTTATTGTAGAACTATGGATACATTTTGTATTACCTGTGTTCCAACTAAGAATAGTTGAACACAGATAAATTATTCTTAGTTCGTAATTACTAATATTACAGCCTTGGAAGGTATAACTATTATTTATTTGTAAACAAAGACATTAAGACACTTTATTGTCTCAAAAAATCTTTTTGCTTTTGTTAACCCAATTCTTGAGCAAGCTAATAGATTATTTAACATCTCGCTAAAAGAACTGACTGAGCAGAGTAGTGACCATAAACGCAGGTGAAACTGCGTGGACCGTCTAGTGTTAGGTATACGTATATTTCTGTTTGTGTTTGTAAATATTGAGAATTGAGAGAGATTGAGAAATAAATATAATCACAGCTACATATAGCTTTAAACAAATATTGTTTGTTTAAAGCTATTTGCAGTTTCTGTTCCTTACAAAAGATTTGAATGTATAATAATTGTTAAGAAATATATTTATATATTTTTTATTTCAAGATTGATTGTGCATTTTATTTATCATTTATTTACCTTTTTTTGTGCCTGTCTGTGAAACCCCCTCGGGCCGTCACCCCACTGGGGTTTTCGGTGGGGCGGTGTGTCGGAATCGAACCAACTAAAACCACACGATGTGCCGTACTGCGCCTTAAAAAGGGAGGCAATAAAAATAAAGCGCAGGCCACACCGCCAGCCGGCAAGCGAGCGAGCGAGCTGGCGGGCGAAGCGAGGTGAGAGAAACTATATAAACTTAGCGAAGCTAAATTATGTGGATTCACACCGAAAACTACGGACGGACGGAGGAGTCTACGCTAACCAGGTGAACGAATAACATCGCTGGCATCGTGGGATATTTCATTCGCATCGTTTGTATCGCTGACGTAGCTAACCTCTGTAGTTCAGGGTGTGAACCCAAGTATGAAAAGAGGTGAAACGATGCTTGCCCGGCTCGCTGGCTCGCTCGCTAGCACAGAAATCTAAATAAGGTAATTACCTTATTTAAATTTCTGTGTTCGCTAGCTGGCGTTCTGGCCCGCGCTTAAATGTTCTATTTGCCCCACATTTCTCTCATTGATAGCGTCATAAACGCTTTGACCAATGAGAGTACATTACTGTTTACTGCGTAGCTCTGTTTATCTCCATCTAACAACCGGTAAGTCGTACGTACCTTTAGTAAAGTTTTACCAGCGTGTGATACAGTTATGTTCGTGTATGGCGTGTCTATAGTTAATATGTCATTGGTTTTAACACCGAGCTTGGGACAGTCACGGGATGGCTAAAACGACACATTATATTCGTATTAAGAATAGCTTCAAATAACTCGACGATTAGAAAGTCCTAGGATACGTCATTGCAATCCACATGTCCAAAAGTAGAATTAAAATTACAGTATTGCCTCGCTGCCACTGATATTAGAACTAGTTAAAGTATAATCTAAAACAAATCAATTCAGAACTTAAGCGGAGAGTGTCCTTATAAACATCATAACTGTCCATTGTAGACGCAACACAATGTCACTCTATTAACATAGTACCGCCTGGAAGCATGTTATTTGTTATCCTGTTTACTTATTTTGTAGAAAATTCCAAGAGCCCCAAGTACTTGTTTGTTGTGAGCACACATCTATTACGTAACGAGCGTTTGACAGATAGTCTTCTAAGAACTTATCATTCTATTAGTCATGAGCGTGTTATCACCCGTGGAAAGTAAATAGTGTCAGTGTTTGTCAATCGCTGGCACTGGGCACTGACCACTGACCACCAATGTAGTTCCGCATAGACACTCACTTTGACACCCTAACCTTGATATCATTGAAACAAACGGGTCTCATCACGTTTCTACCGCCTAAACTGCTGTAGATTTGAGTTATTTATAGGAATAGTACATACCTACTACGTCATTATTAGGCGAACTTAAATGCGTACAAAGGTGATCACAGACTCTTCCAGCAGCACGTCTATCAATCAACAAGTTTACATTTTAAATTATCGTCAGACTTGTCAGATAGTGAGACCTGGTAATTTCAAAGTCCGTCGACTATACTTGGGGTCATGTCAATTGTGGATATAATACATGATGCAATCACCTCATTGGTGACGACAGTTTTGAGTTCCGCAAGAGATCAGAAAAAGTGGCATCAAAGATGTCAATGAGAATCCATAGCATGTAAACTGACGGGGATGAGGATGCGCCCTGAGCGGCGGCGCAGTTTGAAGTAATAAGATAACGCAATTGTGTTATTGTAAACTTAGGATCTGTCTTAGGATCATATATCCCGGCACTAAACCCGTCTATTGATTAGGGTAGAAAAGAAATTATTACGTAGAAGTGTACCTTGATATAATTGTCCTAAAAAAACAATACCTGAGGCAGCCATTTTATCACTTTGCAGATTTAACTTACCTATTAAAAGATTATCCACTATATATCTAATTTAAAGATGTGAATTATTTAGAATTTTATAAAACCAGCTGCAACTGCAATTTGGGTTAAAATGTAAAGCAGCAGTACCTACCTATTGTGAGCCATAAATATAAAGCTTTTCTAAAATGCTCACGTTGCATGAGCGTAATTGATCATGTCCATATCTATACATACAACTGTCAGTAAGCCAAATCTTTTTATTTTTTATATACTATGACTGCATCTTGTCCGATGTTACTCAGGGATATTAAAAGTTCTCTAATTGAGAACATCTCACACAATTTGTTCACAAAAGTTCATGATGATCTCATGAAGGGTACCCCACCATAGACTAGAATTGATAATGGGCCGGTGGCAACGTATCATCATTCTTTCCTTCAGGTCAGAACTCCCAATTGATTTTACACTTTATTGATCTAAGCTGAATTACTTATTTGTGTTCAATGCTAGTACCATTTATATGTACCATTACGTACTCACTCTTAGCCCAAATGTTATGAATTATCCAGCTCCGGTGATGGCTAGTAGAAGTGTCCAGATAAGAGCGCGACCACAAACGGATATAGCTGCACAGCTGTTCGCCGGATAACGTTTGTGGAGTATTACTGATCGCTTAATGTATACTGTACTAAGGTATACTGTACCTATATTGTAAGGTATATTGTTGTCGTATTGTATAATTATTGTATATAATTATGTATGTATTGGATTGATTAACGTTAGGTTTATGTATGTTTATTGATAAGTATCTATTGGTATTTATACTAGGTAAAATAGGTTAATATAAAATATCTCTATAAATTGGTTTTCATACTTATTACAAAATACAAATAATTATAATTTTAAATATAACACCAACTGCCATTATCTCTCCGAATCATTTTGATCCATCCTAAGGTTGCCTGGAAGAGATTGCATCGAGCAATAAGGCCGCCCTTTGTACATTATCTGTATAATACCTGTAACTATGTGAATATGTCTTCCACTGTAATGCTTATGTCCAAATAAAGTGTTATCTATCTATCTATCTATCAAGCGTTATCTGATGTACAGCTGCACAGGTTTGCATTTATATTCTACAAGAATATAGTTTATTTAAAGTAGGTCCCGAAAGATTTTATCAATAAAGATCATGAAAATAGTTAAAAGTGCTAAAGACTGCCTATAGCACCCATCCTCCATTATATTTTACTTTCAGTTTGGACCTTCGTCGTAATAGAATGCAATGGAAGTATGTAGTATAACATAATTAATAATTATGAAACAAAAAGTAGGATTCCTTGAAAAGAAAGAAACGGAATTCTTTAACTAAAGGCTTGTTATCAACTTATTGTGTTCTTAACAAATACTTAATGAGAGTAGTCATAGATCCTTTGATTCCACATTTGTTGAATATATGAGAGAGCGGTGCCTATGTTAACACTTCAACAAACCCCTAAAGCTCAAATTTCGGGATTTTGTAGAAACTACTACCTATAACTATACTTCAACCAAATTCGATGTAGAATGTTTACTAACATTGGGTTGCTAAGTAACCACTGATGGGCAGGTATTAATAACCTGTTGGTAAATTTCTACCTTTAAAAATATTTGTTGTTGCGCCAACAAATAATTTTACAAATATTTCATTTGGAAACTTACGTATTTGAAATTAAATGACCCTATATCAATATATATGTATTTTAAAGAATTAAGGTAAAGAACTGAACAAAGTAATTCGAAAATATTAATTTCAGGACATCCCAAATCTAAAATCCAAATTCCAATGTTGGAAGTTTCAAAAAGTAGAATTACCTATATAAAAAAGAAAAACATTGAAATGTAGTAATGTAATTTAAGAATCCTTCTGAAACAGAGATAAACAGAAACATCTCTGAAAACAGGCATGTGGCCGTGTAGTGTGCAAAATGAAATAAACTCAAACTTACATAGTAAATCCGATTAGAGATGATTCAAATTCCCTCCTGCTACAATTACAATGCAATACAGAATAAAAGTCTGTGTATTCAGCATCCAAAATTAGGGATTTGAAACAAAATCACGAGACATAAGAAGCTATAATTATGAAAATCCTCGCTCCGCTTAAGGACTTGTAGCAACGAACTTGTAATTACGACTCAATGCCATAACTTAAGCATTACTATTTGTATTGACCAAATCTTTTACCTAAAGGAACATAGGCAAAAAATCTAATAACTTGTAAGGAAAATAAGCAACTATACTAACTAAAGCATCACCAAACAGCGAGTTTATTCAATCAATGGCAATGTAATCAAAAGATCAAGAGATGGAAGACCATGACTGGTCTAAGACACACGAAAGTCTTCATAAAGGGCTATGATAACAAAGTACCAAAAGAACTTCTGGAGCTCAAAAGATACAAAGCCTGTGCAGTAACAAGAATCCTCACCGGACACTGCAAACTGAACAAACATTATGTTCAACCTAAAGTTGGGCGAGAACACAATTTGTAGAATCTGTCGAGAGGCAGAACAATCTGCAATGCATATGGTTGCACATCATGCAAACGCAAGAAAATTTAAACTTGACGTGGACGTGAACGTGAACTTTAATAAAGCATGAGTGCGCTACAAAAGACCAGAAATGGTCGAGGTAGCACTAGGCTCTTAAAATAATAATAATAAGCAAGTAAACTGACTAAATGTATGTACTATGCTAACCAGACTGCTGATAAACATACTTATATTTTTTTTAAATACATATATAAAAAATAAATCCCTATTTCCCTTGGTCACGCCATAATTAGGGAACGACTTAACCGATCTCATTCAATTTATTTTTATATTTTCTAATACTTTGTGGGAGGTTCTTACGGAACAAAAAATTAAGAAAATTGCGCAGAACATCGGTTCCTGTGGGATAATTTTTATTTTTTTAATCTAGTTTTTTTTTTGGGGCATTTATCCAATAAGGACATGTCAGCCCAAAATTTGAATTTCCAAGCGAACGAAGTCGCGGGTAACAGCTAGTCATAGATAAATTACACCCAGACGCACCACAAAATGATCGAGCTCATCACACAATTATTTGTCCTTGGTGGGTATTGAACCCACTACCCCTAAACATTCGTTCCCTTTAAAAACTTAGTGATTTAAAGGCGCATATGAAGCTGTACTAACAGAAAATAAAAGGTCTTTAAAAAATATGCTAGAAGGAACAAAAATTCGATGCTCGTGCCACCTCTGAGCTTTAATAAGAACTGTGTGAAAGTCTTATCGAGTTCCATATTTTGGCAAATGTTTTTTTTTCGTAGAGCATAGATGGCGTTACTAGTTTCTTAATAAAATACTAAGGCTTGTTTATTTTCTCTTTATTTAGTAGGGACTATGAAAAGTACATATAAAAATTACCAAGCTAACGTATCAACGTATAACAATATCCATAATTATATTTATAATATATACTTCAAATTTCAAATTTATTTATTAACAAAATATATTAGGTACATACCTAATCACTACATATTATAAAACAAAGTCCCCCGCTGCGTCTGTCTATCTGTTCGCGATAAACTGAAAAACTACTGAACGGATTTTTATGTGGTATTCACTAATAGATCTAGTGATTCATGACGAAGGTTTAGGTGTATAATTTGTTAAGATTTTGTGTAAATTGATTGATGATTGTTGAAGATGTCTCTACTACCCGTGCGAAGCCGGGGGGTTGCTAGTACTGTTATAAAATAAAATAATAAAATATTATAAATGCAAAAGTAACACTGTCCGTCTGTTCAACAACAATTTGAGAACGACATAGGCTATTTTTTGTTCCGAAATTGAACCTTGAAGGTGACAAAATAGTGGATTTAAGTTTGTATGGGAGAGCAATCATTTGTTAAGTTTATGTTGATTAATTAGACAAGAAGACTTAGAGAAGAACATATTATTATGTTCTTTTTGTCGCGAAAATAAACCTTGAAGGTTTTTCACCTTCAAGGTTTGTTTAATACGGGATCAAAGATTGTATGGGGGACCAATTGTTATTATGTTTAGGGATTTAAAAATTATATTTTTAAATCCCTAAACATAATTTTTACTAAGATTCATATTAAATAATTATAATTTACATTTATAAACGCAGAGATTACTCAGGCCAAAGCGTTCTATTAGTGTAGAAGTTTAGTTAAGCTAAGAAGTTGCTTTTTAATTAGTTTTCGCTTTTCAGTTCCTTTCTTTTCCTTTCAACGGTTTATTCTGTTAAAAAGTTTTTATAAAACTATCGATAAACAACTTACTGCTATAAACAAAAGTTAAGGCGCAAATATACAACTTGCATGAGCCGATAGCGTAGCGTAACCACAAAATACTGTCTACCATACTGTCTCAGATAGACTTCCGCCATAATGGAGTAGCAAATGTTTGATGGTCCAAGACAGGAAGTAAGTGGGAGACGGACACTACTTACTTATAAAACATTCAAGTAACTCACTGAAGATGATGTTCCCATTGGCAGCGCAGACTCCCGCACGGATCTATACAACAAAGGTGTGCAACTCTCAACGCTTCTCTTGAACAGGTCCAGTCGACTTGACATTCATACACGTTTAGTATTTTTGAAAATTATTTATTTATTTATTTAATAACCTATTGCACATGCAATTTCAACATTTTGAAACGGTGTGCACGTGGTGTGCATTTTAAAACCACCTTGTGATGCCGAGATACATTGTTATTTTTGACATAATTTTTCCATTCATCTGTCATGATGTATCATAGATCCGAATTGTAGTCATAGATAATAAAAGGTATGACGTGCGTTAAAAACTTGCCCTTTATGCTTTTTTAAATATATTATATGTAAAGGTACCTAGTTACGTTTGTAGTGTGTGAAAGACAGCTGTCATTTCTCTTACATTATAAACTATTAGTATTAGTTACTTACTACTAGAATACTACACCAACTCCAACACCTCGGCGTCGAGCAACAGCACAGCACACTGTGCGGGAGACAGACCAAGCGATGTACCTACCCCTGCATTCGTAGATAACGCCTGCCACAGCATTCGCGGCAATACGTAAACAAACATATAAGCATCATCAAGCGATCCCTTATTTTATTATTGTTTGTAAGTAGGTAACTAAAGTATATCCGCGTAGCTATTAACCAACCGTGTGTAGCCGTTTTCATTTATTTTTAGAATTTATAACACGTTTTGTTTAAATTTTTTCGTTTTTAACACTTCTACAAACTACATAATATGAACGCGAATGAAAGGCTGTTCGCTCACACTGTGACATTTTTCTTACTTTTAGCAGTTATATACCCGTCGTACCTTCAAAACGAAAGGTTCGATTCGAATAATTTAAAAATTTATTTACAAACACACATTCACCCTGAATAATGAAACTATTAAGCTCCGTAAGGACTAAAAGATAGATATGGGATTAATATCATGATACCAATGTGATTATCTCTCGATTCTACCCGTGATTTCATTGACTATTTTGAACAAATAGTAGTTATTGTGACTTAACTATACTAGTTTGACATATAGGCTTGCGGACTTTGTTGTGGGTAGTGATGACTACGATAATAACAATAATAACTATAACTAGGAGGACCTGCGCTGCCTTACGTTTAAGTTTGAATGTGCACACCTCGCGCGTATCGCGCGTACCTTAAGTAGACCCGGAGATATAGAGAAAGAAAGCAAGAAATGTACAGGAGGAAATCGCGTTTGATTATAATAAATAAATAACTTGAGTAAAGTAAAATTACGTAATTTCATGTGATTGATGGCAAATCTGTGCATCAATACATTTCATATAAAAAAAATTAAGCAAATCAGTTAGATAGAACGACCGGACGGCCTCAGAATAGATTTTTGAAGTGAAAACTTTTTAGGCACGTTTGTGCACTTTTGCTATGGTGAACTCTTGACCGTCACGCTAATAATACATATATAGATCCACTAGAGGGCGCTAATCTAAACATTGAGTTCTGTCAGCTCCTTATTAATTAATGTCACCAACCTAGCAGGTTGGTGACATTGTCATGTCATTATAGTCATTAAATTTTTGGCTTTTACATAAAATTTGATAATTAGGTAGTCTTACTTACTATGATTATATTCCTATGATAAATACTTTTTTACATTTTCGTTTATAATAATTTCTGTTTATAATCTCGGTAGTTACATTTGAAACATAATAAGTTACATTCCATAATCTTACACTTGTTTATGTTGCATGTTATTATTAATGCTGATACATTAAATTGCCATTTGATCTTAAATTATGCTAAAATATTTTATAATTATTTTGTTGTATGTACTGTTAAGCGAATGTACTAAGGTATTTCTGTATAAAAAACATGGAACTCCTTATTTGGATTAGGTACCTTTTTTATAATAGATATATGATTTAATATTTATTCGCTATCTGATTTTCGAAGTGATTAGTTCCTATACTTTACTTCTAACTTTTTCCCAACTTTGTATTTAAAAAAAACAATAAAAAATGTCAATCTGACATTTTTCACATTTCTTAACGTAGGTTTTCTTTAATATCTTTTTCTAAACCTAACCAAAAATATCTTATCTTTATATTATAATTATACTACATCTTTTTCTCTCCCGCATGTCCACTTGTTGGTAATATTACGTCATTTATTAAACATAATTGGGGACCGGTCCAATCCCGGTCCAATCCTTATTTTTATTTATTTCATTTGCTAGCTTCTTTATAAATATTTCATTATATTTACTTATTTATTTTCCACAATGTACATTTGATATCAAGTTCTCGCACAAAGGCGCCTGGCGTCATTTACGATGGAGTAACTGGCTTAAAATATAACATATTTTCTTTTTCATCATAAATTAATATCTTCGATTCTTTTACTTTATTCACTTTTCCTCAATGTGCATTAGATACCAAGTTCTCGCACAAAGGCGCCTGGCGTCATTTGCGATGGAGTAACTGGCTTAATATATAACATACTAGCAGCGCCCCGCGGTTTCACCCGCGTAAGTCCCGATCCCGTGGGAATACCATACCAACACACAACCATACCATAAAAACTTTTTTGCATAAGCCTGACATAATTTATTAGTATATTGAGCACGCACAGGACCTCTTCGAATGTTCGATAGTTTTTAAAATAAATGTATATTACTTTTAACAAACACAATAGTCTCGAGTGTTTATAAAGAAGGAAATGTCAATATTTTTAGCGATTTAAAATATGGTACACAACTGTCTGTTGACTTTAATCCACAAATAGCTCTAATACACTTTTTTTTTGCATTTTAAAAACAAGCTCTCGCTCCGTTGAATGGCCCCAAAAGATAACACCAAATCTTAAAATTGAAGCTATCATTCCATGAAACGCAGTTAACAACACTTCATTATTAACTTTCTTCGACAGCTGTGATAGTGCATAAGCAGATTTACTAAGCCGTTTATACACTTCTTTCCAATTGAGTTGACGATCGACTGTTATACCCAAGAACTTGGCTTCATTTACTCTTCCAATTTCGCAATTTTTATAAATCAAATAAATATCAGTGTTATTTCACACCTTTGATTGAAATGCATGATTTTTGTTTTGTTTAAATATATTTTCAAATTATTTTTGTCAAGCCAATTTATGATGTTATGTAATGTATTATCAATGTCAAATTTATATGTATTTAAGTTCGAGCATTTGATGACACATGTGGTATCATCAGCGAAGAGGACCATTTGTTGTTCTGTACATTTTGGTAAATCATTAATATAGAATAATATAGGTTAGGAAAAATGACGGTCCTAGTACGCTTCCTTGAGGAACGCCATATTGGACGCGCCGCGGCTTTGACACCAATTTTTTTTTCATTTTACTTTTAAGGTAAATTCTATTAATTTCAGTACATTATGTCCTGTTACTTAAATATGATTGCAAAAGTTTGTGTGTAGTTCCTCGTATACCATAACCATATTATTAATCCAGCAAAATTTTGTGATTCACGTAGTCGAATGCCTTCGCCATGTCCGTGTATTTTATTAAATTAATATTTATAGTTGTGTTTTTTCGAATTCCTTTTGTTCATCGCAAAAAAGGTCATATTTAGTAAAAAAATTCATAAATAGAATTATACATAACTTTTTCAAAATTTTTCGAAAATATGGGTATTTTTGCGATAGGATAGGGTAACTATGCATTTCAATTCTTGCGCCTTTCTTGTAAAGTGGTTTCACAACGACCCTTTTTAAACTACGTGGATATACGCCTTCATTTATACCTAAATTTATTATGTGTGTTAAGTGCACTTAAGTTATGAAAGTTTTACAATACCTTTTTGCGCTATTTTCTATACGCAAAATCGACAATTAAATCGTTGTATGAAATCTTGTTTATTAGTTCTTCTGCCTCTTTGCCCACAAGAGATAAGGCGTTTAAATTTTCTAATCTTATGGTAGATCTTAGATAATAAATCAATCATTTTAAGTAAGAAAAGCTCCTATGACCTACCTAAACATAGTGAACGGTTAAGTCACACGTTCCTGCACCGCAACAAATCGCGACTACGCAAAATGTAGAAGAAATAATCTAAGTAGTGAAACATATTACATGCTGAATTGTTTGTGTAGATCTAATACCATTAAGGTATATAAATATGAATCTTTTTATTAATTTTACAATACCTTTTTGCGCGATATAAAAATAAATGTTGGCTAGGAAATTTTCCGCCCTAGGTTTCAGCCTACTCAGCCAGCGGGTAAATCCTACTGTCCTGCGACCAGCTAAGCAGTTACAACAGTATTGTCGTATGGCATCTATACCACTTTCATTGTTATTAACAGTTAAATATACAAAATACATTTTTCGAGTTACATGCCTGCTCTTGAGTCGGCCTCTAATTAAAATACAGTTATTTGGTGAAGGAAACCCTTCCAGAATATGAATTCTTGCCCAACACACTTCAACGGCATACTAACCTTGCGCTCTCATATGTTCTCCATAGCAAGAGCGTGCCTGTTTTCAATTGATAAATGCCACATGAAAATAATATTAACCCATTGTAGGTGACTTGGGGAAACCCAGTAATATTCTCTACACTTACATTTATATTGACAAATTGTGCACGCCTTCGATTTAATTGCTAAGCTGACTGCTAAGCCATAAGTCGTGGATTCGATTCCCACCCTGAACAAATATTTGTGTGATGAGCACAAGTATTTTATCCATAATATGTATGTATTTAGAAATATATAAGTATGTTTACCAGCTGTCTGGTTACCAATTAAACCATGCTTAGTTTGGGATCAGACAGCCGTGTGTGATATGCTTAAAGTTTAAGTTATTATTATTATTAGTGGTTGGTGGACGCAAATTGGTTTAGGACAATGACTTCTGACTTAACATACTATAATTATTTTACACTAATCATAGAGAAGAGTCAATTTAAACGTATGTTATATACTCGTCTAAGTAATTTGCGTATATTTATGTTAGTATGTAATTATGATCCATAGCTGAATTACAGACCGAACTGCCACTTCCAGATTGCTTAAAGAAAATCTTAAAATCTTCTAAGCTTTCGTGTATCCACGCCACAATTAATACGTCGGTCGGTCCAGTGTATAGCCAAGGTCGTTCTCGAGTGAGATTTTGGGGTCCGTTATAGTATGAAGCATACGAATATCTGTGGCATTCGTTACGGGTAGTTGGAGCCCTAAAAAGTCTGACAACCTGGTTTAACTACAGAACTTCGATATCGCCTAGTACTTGGCTTGTAGAGGTTTGATGGCAGTCGCAGACGTAATCGAAGTTCGGCCGTATCGTAGTTAGACTGAAAGCCGACCCCAACTTAGTTGGAAAAGGCGCGGAGGAGGATGAAAAAATCATCTGGCTGGGAAAAAATCAGGAAATATCACAAGGGGTGCGTGGGTTTAGTGAAATATTACATGTATTTATTTTTTCGTAGTACGCGCGATTATATCTGTATTTAAATATAATATTTTGAAAATTTTGAATACAGTTTCGAAATGGTTAAGGACGTAGTTTTCAAATGGTCGGGAGGCCGTAAATGTGGCACTTGCAAAGTATTGGTGCCTTAATATATCCGTTAGCTAGTGAGTTTATAATTATTATTAGTATTTCTAAGCATTCCTAGCACAACTTTTGGATGACTCTGGTGACAGTCGAGTGACAGAGAAAGCATCTCGTAATATATAAGACTCAGAACTACGCAAGTTACTTTTGCACGCACTTTTTTCTTAAATTGAGATGCTCGTTTGACTGTAGGTGGAAGGAATCTTTCACTTTTTCATTTTCAGGGCAATAAGGGATTCAGTTCTGGTCGCCACTGTGAGCGTTAGCAACTAAGGTTGGCATGCTATAATTAAAAAAATAAATCTGACAATGTAAAAATAAATATTTTATTTGTTCCATTTACAAACAGTATTTCACAAAAATAAATCCATTTGTACCCATGTGTTTCATACGAGCGCACTCACCGACAATAACAGTTTCACTCACAAAACCAAGGCTCTACGATGCACACGCTCACTCGCACTCGTCCGTCGCGCAGGGAGGGTGTCGCGCACCGAGGATAGCACTCTAAGACTACGTTTAACACTAGCAGTTACACTATTGGCGGCGTTATCACCGGTGCGGCGGCAGGAAGCCGAGCGCGCGCAGCACGGCGCCTACACGCGCCACCAGTGGCTCGCGCCAGCGCCACAGCGTCGTGTCGCGCACGGGCGCCTCGCTCAGTTCCTTGCACGACTTGCTGAGCGCCGTGACACAGTCGGCGCGGTAGTGCTGCAGCCGCGCGTGCCGCGTCTCCAGTGGATAGCTGGAGCACGCGCCGCCCAGGCACGCTAGCGGAAAGTGGTTGTGTAACGCCAGCACGCGCTCCGTTTCGTGGAACGCCTTCACGTACTGCCCGGGCTTGGTGAAGTTGCGCGTGCGGTACACGTGCTGCAGCATGTGCATGTAGTGCGGCACGCCCTCCTCCCAGCCGTGCTCGTGCCGCAACGAGTCCAGAAAGTAAAGGTTGGACGCGTGGTAAGAAGAGCGGGGAGGCTTGCCCTTCAGCGGCGTGCTCAGCGGCAGCACGCGGCGCATTAGCGCGCTCCAGTCTGCGTCCTCGAGAGGCACGATCACCTCATCGATGTCGAGCAACGCGAGCCAGCGGTACCGGTACATGTTGCGGTACAAGCAGTCGTTGTACGGGATCAGCTCCATCTGACGCTTGTGCGTCGTCTTTTTTTTGAGGTACATATGCTGTAGTCCAGGCAGGTTAGGCTGACCGCCAGGAAGCGTGATAGGCGTCACACTCACCGCACCCTGTTCGGCGTAGTAATTTAGTACTTTCGTGATGTTGGGGTGTACCTGGAGTTCGTAGAAAAACACCTTGTCGGCGCCGAGCAGCCGCACTAGTTCGATCCACTCCACTAAGCGCACGGATAAGTCTTCGTGCAGGAAATCTAAGCCCTTTACACATATGGCAAAGTCCTTGCGCGCATCTGGCGGCGGCCGGTCGTGATGCACGCGCAGGTTGTTGGTGGCGCGGTCGCACGGAGCCTGCACTATCGACACCGAGGCGGGAACGAGGTGCCGCACGTCGGCCGGCAGCACGCACGCCATCAGGTAGGGCTGGAGTACGCGGTCGCGGTAGTTGCCCCACTTGCTATTCCAAACGTACTTGTACTCGAGGTTGCGTACCACCACCGGCGCCTCGCGCTCC
>OY982579.1:20067707-20104480 GCA_963859945.1 Euplagia quadripunctaria | reverse complement strand
TGCACTAATCAAAGTGTATGTCAGGCTTTAGGTCACGTCTAATGTACTAATTCATCAGGGGGGAAAATAGCTAATCTTATCAGATCGATGGCCACGAACTTCAATAACAAAAGCCACTCGAGTGTGTAGACTGGCTCGAAATAAACAGATGTTGCAGCTGGTACAGGCCTGTGTGTGTAATCGCAGTACAGTATAATATACTACTACTACTATAATATATACAATTGAAGTCATTGCTTGGTTCGATTGGTGAGTGAGGCTACGAAATAAGCGTGAAGTGATGGTTGCGGTGGCGAGACATGGCGTGGGGTCGTCGCCCGGAGACAGGATGCGCGACGAGCGGTCCCGGTCCCGTCGCCCCCTCTGACACCCGCAACCCCCGTATGCGCGACCAGTTTTTGCACGTCTCGCCTGCGACTGGTGACTCTCAAGGTTAAACGACATATTTTTGCAATGGTCGTGAATCACCCCTGCAAAACAAGATCGCCAGGCACTGAAGCGAACGCCAATATTATGAAGTACTCGTAAATAGTTTTTAACTGCCACTTGCAGCGAACGAATGTTTAGTTAGCCCAATGCTATTCTGACTATCCTTACTAATATTACAGATGCGAATGTGAGTTTATTAGCTATCACGCGATAACTACTCAATCGATTATCATGAAGTTTTGCATGCATATTATCAAGGGTTATTCGGGTCAATAAAGGGACCGTTCATTCAGAAAAAAAAATTGTTCCAAGAGATAGAAAAATAACTTAAACACGAGCAAAAGCTAATCTTACATGGATATTTTTCAGTTGTTTAGGAGAACAAGATCCAGTCAAGAGCGTGTTTGGTGACGGTTTACTCCTTCCACGGTCAGTCAGTCTGTACTGACCACAGGTACTGACATATATTATAAGAGACAGGTCAGAATAGAGTATAACAATTACAGAAATGGAGATTGATATCGAGTAGGGTCACCACATCTACGATAGCTAGTAGGATCATCCAATTTAGGAAGATTACAAGAGCAAGGGCAGTTTGCGATCATGTTGAGCAACAAATTGAATTGCCTATTTTGTTTTTTAAATTAAATATAACTATATTTGGTGACTTGTTAAGACTATACCTACTACTTACTAGACTAGACTATACTCAGTCGGTCACTTTATAAACACCTTTTTATAAAAAATAGTGTTTTTAGTATCCACTTCAGAACAAAAAATACAGAAACTAAACACGCTGCTATAAATATGATATTTTTTTGCAAATAGTTATCGTATTCAAATATTTAAAAATCCTTTTAGATCTTACGTAGACTAAAGTAAAATAGATACCTACCCATTATTTTATTTCAATAGTATTTTTGTGTTGTATAGAGCCAGTTGTCTCTCACAAATTCTCAAAACACATGCACAATATCATCTTCACCCATTTAGAGAACGTACCTACACGAACAATAGATGGCAGCACAAAGCCGACACAAGAGACAGTGTATATGAAAAAAGAAACTTGCCAGGCCTTTAATCGTGCCCTTATCCGTGCACATGCTTATTAATGCAAAATCACTTTATTCACTGTCTGAATAACGATCTAGCCTTCCTAATCTATTAGCAATTCGTAAGTACCTATAACTGAAATGCCGAAATGATGAAGACAATAAAATGCCGAAATAATAATGTAAATACGAATTCACTTAGGGCTACCATTAGTATGCATGTACGTGATTATTTAATTAAATTGTAATTATTAGGAAATACGTCCCAACATGTTAGTTTGATATGTTCCGGCTTGCACCCCTCCATGTACAGTGTATAATATCCTATGTTATTTAGTATATAAGAAAACATTTTATTATACCTATAGAATGAGTCGGTCCAGCAAGACTCTTGCACCGACTCATTCTATAGGTATAAATAAAATGTGTACTAGAGAGTAATAACCAATATTGACTAAACTCGCCTATCATTGCGAAGTCGCAATACAACTCAACCGTTCACGTTGTCAGGAGTGAAGAAAAGGACATAGGGTACCTTTCGTCCATAGAAACTGGTGTTCTCGAGGAACAGAAAAATAACTTCAATGTGAGCGAAGTTGAGGGCAAAAGGTTGTACAAAAGCGCATCATTGTGTATACGTATGCATTCATTCCAAAGCATTGGTTACGTTTCCTTGAACTGTCAATGCAAGTTGATGTAGTTACAGGAAGTGTGAAATGCTGTGCGGCGTACAGTTCCCCCTCTACGAGTACTACACCTTTTACGTCTGTAGTCTGAACAGAGACAGTCCGCCACTATAATAATATAGTACACTATATTTTATATTATTGTTTGCAATAAACCTAGTTGTGTACGCGCGCCATAGATCGTTGGTTATGTTGCTCCTATTGAGGCAATACCGACATCCGCCGCCACCGACCGCTGATTCACGACATCATCATCTGCCTACCCGTGTCCCTATTTTATTTCGGATAGGCGCAACATATTTTATTTTTCCATTCTACTCTATCATTCGTCATTCATTTATCTATAATATGTATGTATTTAGAAATATATAAGTATGTTTATCAGCAGTCTGGTTACCATGATACAGGTTCTGCCTATTTTGGGATCAGACGGCCGTGTGTGAGATGTGTGAAGTTGTTATTTCCCCAGAACTGAGAATAAGTCTCAGTTCTGTGGTCATTTCACTGCTTACTCCCTTTCTAGCCATATCTTCTTTCACACAGTCCATCCATCTTTTCTTTGGTCACCCTCTACTCTTGTATCCGTCACCTTCCATACATAAATCTCTCTTCACCACATTTTGTTCACCCGCCGCATCACATGTCGATATCACAATAACCTATTGCTCCTCAACTTTTCATCCACTGGTGCTAATTTCAGGCTCCCTCTACTATATTAAATTTCATCTATATTAATTCTCACCTTGACCATCCTAGTCAGGCACCACCACCACCACCACCACACATCCGTGTCATCTTTCGCATTTCAGCTACCTGCAGGGGTCTCTCATGCGTTCTCTTTGTGGGCCAACTTTTAGATCCGTACAGGGCGGCAGGTTTGATGATCGTCTTATAGACTTGTATATAGCTTTTCGTAACTTTTTTTTAATGTTATGTCGTAGTTAAAAGCAGTGTAGACACGTAGGTTCATTATTGCAGTTATCACCGAATCAAATGGTTTTTGGATTGAATATTTAAAACAACCTTGCATTTGTGACTCGACCATTAAAGACTAATGTATTAACTTGCGGCAAGAAATATACGCAATAATAATAACTAATTAAGGATATACGGTTTTAGAGCCCCTTCACACTAGCGTTTGTCCAGCGTAGGCGTTCGATGAACGTATGAACAGCGCAGACGCGGCGACGCGTTGGAGCGGCGTCTCTGCCGGGACATATGAGTACGCTGGGCGAACGTCGCAGGTGCGCGACGCATGCGCTGCGTTACTGCGGTGTCATGTATATCCTGTCGTATCCGACCTCCTACTCCCATATCCTTTTATTTTTATTTTTTCGTTTCCTCACTAATTTTCTTTTTAAAAGCAAAGCCATCAATAGAGTTTCCTCGTCGGAATTCATTTTGTAAGGATAATACCGAAACGGCAACGAAATTGTGTGAAGTCTGCGCCGCGCTAGCGCAGCGTTCAATTAATTGCAGAGGGAACGCGACATCGCGACACACGCGTCGCGTAGTAGCGGCGTCTGCGCTGCGCATACATTCAGCGAACGCCTACGCTGGACAAACGCTAATGTGAAGGAGCCCTTACTCACGTGTGTGTGTGTGTGAAAATTTTATTTATTCGAAAATAATAAATACAATAAACTTAAATACTTATCAAAAAATAGTAGGTACAAATTACACCTATCTACATTTGTATTTTAAAATTACTTAAGGTATTGAAATAGGTTTTGTGACTGTTTTAGGCAAGAAAAGTCATCAATTTTAATAAGTTGTTAAACTCAGAATAATTAAGACAGCCTTGTCTACTTTGAGACTTAACATTTAATAGACGTAACTCTTGTCTGTCTGTTCAATTTGTTTATGAGATAAAGCATTTATTTATAAATAAACAAGTGAGGAATACATTCTAATCTTAACTATATCCCGAGATTAGCTGTTGAATGAACTTCGTAAGGCAGTAGTACCCTGTACCGACGATGCCGAACAACAGTTTCTACAGAACAATCCCACTCCGCGCACCGTGAACTTTCAGACAGTAGGTACAACCTGTGTGTGTATGGGTGCAGATGTTGCCACATAATATCTAGATCGAACTGTCTGAATGCTGACATCATTGCGTATCGCTATGATATTGATCTCAGTTTAGATTTTTTATTAAAATTTAGTTTTAAGCAGCTGAAATGTACCTTAGAATTGAGAAACTAGCTTTGCCCGCGGCTTCACTCGCGTTTAAGTCATTCGTCTGTCCCTCGGGAACAGTACTTTTTTGGTGGATAAAGGAAGGTACCCTATGTTCTTTAATGAACCCATGACATCGTGTATGCTACATTTCATGATGGACTGAGTTCATAATAGACTCAAGACGTGAAAGTGTAACAAACAAACATTTGCATTTATTATATTATTATAGTTAGAGTTGCATTTAGCATTTTTCATGTTGGGTGTATCTTTAAATAGACTGTGGCAGACCGTGATACTCTAATAAGACACCGTTACCGTAGTAACGTGTACAGCACATTCTCGCAGAAACATGTTTTGGAAGTCAAAAAAAGAATCCGAGAAATTTAAAAACTTACAAACCGAGTGTCGTCGTTCAAAGGTTACGAAACTTTGTTCGGAAACTGTAACTACTTGACGGTTTGGTAGTCTTGGACTGGGCTATCTAGACTCTAGTACCTCCCCTGTAAGTACCCGGATTAAAGTACTTATGTATTTGGATACACAAAACGTTTTGAAAGGTTGGATTTGAGCATATTATTCTTGTATGGTACACCGCTATGCTATCTGTAAAGAACTCGATTGAAATAGTTTTAATTCTCCATATTACAGCTTTTTAGGTTATCATGAGACTATATATATAGATGATACTTTCGGAGACAACGAGAAGCTATTTACGCAAGTTGAAAGAATTATGCAATACGTTGTTAGTTAATTACACAAGAAACGAACGTTTAAAGTATAGATCTGATTAGATAACGCTAACATTATCTCAAACATTAAAAAGTGATTGTTATCGTTCAGCACGGATAAATTTAATGCAAGTTGTTTAGCAACGGAAGGCTCATTTGGTTGCGATAATAGCGCACTAAAGCCTCGCCATTTACTGTGCTGGCTATAACACTCAATGTTTCATTGAGCTGATAGTGGAAATATGTGCATTACGCAGCGCAGCGGTAGTACAACATTACGGTATCTTTAACACTTGTAAGAAGTATTAAGTACACGCTGACCACGGCACTGAACTAAACAAAAGTTGTGTCTGTTATGTTAGCGTACACCAGAGCTGTATCGAGTTGGTTACTATGCCATTAAACTCTGTGTAAATACTGCCTAATTAGAGTAAAAATAAAAAAAAAACTCTTCCTCTTTAGTCTAGGAAATAAACACCAATTTCAATGTGCACGCTGGCGTACACGACAACTGCTAATTGTAAAGTAACAGAATTTACACACAAAAATAGTGCTCTAATACTTCTCCCACTTTGCAAAATTTCATAACGATTGCTCTTGTAGGAACAGAGATATTGAACAAGACTTTTCAATGACATTCGGAGCTGGCGTTATGGCAGCGTACACATAATGGTTCTTTTAGAAAGGGAACTTTTCTTTTAATAAATGCTATATGTATAAATAGTACGTGAAATTCTGCCTCTATTAGTATAAATACTTTATGCGAATTCGCAGTGGAATAATTAAAAAATCTATGTTAGTTTCTGTTCAAAGTACAGGTACAGATATGCTCAAAAGTGATTTGTCAAGTTTTTTTAAATACAGAACCAAAACTGAAACGTGATGAAATACTGAACTAGGAGGATATTCACTTCATTAACTTGTAGATATAGTTCTGATTGAAAATGGAAATAATTGGAAAAATTCAAATAAATAGCTTTATCAGAAAAATAACATTTATTTTGCCAAAAACAATTATTTTTTATGACAGTATAACCATATTATTACCGTTTTGTTATAGTAATGACAATTTACATTAAAACTAGTTTTTGTTGTGTATATATAATGTAATACAACATAACAGGTTATGATTTAAACATATTTATTTGTCAAGCACATAAATAGGTAATCATTTTAATTTTATTTATGTCAAAACACATCATGCTAACTTATTTAGAAAATAACGCTATATCTCTGTTTATAATTTCACTAATAATTCATTTTGGTTGCGACTGTACGTCAATACATTTGTTCCTAGAACTTAACATAGATTTTTTAATTATTCCACTGCGAATTCGCATAAAGCATTTACACTAATAGAGGCAGAATTTCACGTACTATTTATACATATAACATTTATTAAAAGAAAAGTTCCCTTTCTATAAGAACTATTATGTGTACGCTGCCATAACGCCAGCTCCGAATGTCATATCATTTTGCATAGTGGGAGAAGTATTAGAGCACTATTTTTGTGTGTGAACTCTGTTGCTTTACAATTAGCAGTTTTCGAGTACGGCCATGTGTACGCTAGCTTGATCGTGACGCCAGCGTACACATTGAAATTGGTGTTTATTTCCTAGACTAAAGAGGAAGAGTTTTTTTTTATTTTTACACTAATTAGGCAGTATTTACACAGAGTTTAATGGCATAGTAACCAACTCGATACAGTTCTGGTGTACGCTAACATAACGGACACACAAAAGTTTTGAAGTCGCTCAAGTTTGTCTAAATGGTCCTCGGTGAGATCAGGATACCTGGTATCTGCGTAATCGAGAATGGGAAGAAGAAGGGATTGTTTAAGGGCAATTTTGGTGGTGACCGGTAGGAAGTTGCGTAATCTTCTCAATGACCCTGCAGAGGCAAACATTTTTCTACCTACCTCTTGTAACTGCGGACCCAAGGACAAATTTTTATCAATGTGCATTCCCAGATTTTGTAGTGTATTTGCGATGGGAATGGAGGCACCATCGCAGAATATTTGGGGCAGCTGTGTCCAATACATTTTAGATGTTATCCTGGGCTTTTTTTTTTTTTTTTTTTTTTTTTGTTGACGGGGTGGAAAATCCCTTCGGATCTCCGGCTCCTCGGGGACGCAGGAGCCAGGAGTATGTGGTGTTTCCACTAAAAACCACCCCGACAGCCGGTCTCAGGCGCCCTGTTCCAGGGAGGACCTGGACCATGTTATTTCAGGTCCCCCCGGATCGACGCCGCGCCTATCCAAGCCCTATCCCGGGGAAAGCAGGCTTCCCCACGCCTATCGGCCTAATCAATATGTGTTGCGGCCCGATCGCAAAAGGCGATCGGCCGCCATTCTATCGCCTACCGCAGCAATTAATCTGCCACCAGAGGTCCCCACTCTCTGGCAGCCTGCGGCCCCGTCGACGGCTGATATCGCCGCCGACGTCCTCTACGCTCGGGATCGGCCCTCTCCCGATCCCGTTCAGCGGTCTCTTTCTGGAGCATTACAGCTTCACAGAAAGAGACCACTGCGCCCCAGCCCTCCTCATCCGCCAGCATGGCAGCAATGATTGCTGGCGGGGACAGGTCTCGTCCGATTTGGTCAACCAGGACCTCGCGTTCAGACGCCCACGCGGAGCAGTCTTCCAACGTATGCTGGGCGGAGTCCCAGTCGGCTGCGCAGTGCTGGCATTGTGCCGTCTCCTCGCGTCCAATCCGATTCAGGTACTCACCGAAGCAACCATGCCCAGTGAGTACCTGCGTCAGTCGGTAGGTGACGCGACCTCCCTCCCTACCTACCCAAGCTTCGAGGTTAGGCAGAACGGCACCGACAGCGCGTTGGCGCGCATTCCGCGGTTGCTCCAGTCGCGCGCGCCACTGCGCCAGTGCCTGTCGGTGAGCGTTCCGCCGCATTTCGAGCTCGTCCTGGTCTTCCCCACCCTCACCCCGGCGGATTGCGCAAGTCTGATCATAGACTCTCGCGTCCATATCCGCCAGGATATCAAAAGGCGGGAAACGTGCCAGGACTGTCGCCGCCTCCGACGAAATTGTGCGGTAGCCTCGTACGATCCTAATGGCCGCTACCCGCTGCGCTTGATTGAGCTTAGCACGGCAGCGGGAGGAGGCCGATAGGCGCTTGGCCCATATCGGCGCTCCGTAGAGGGCCATGGATCGTATCACCGCACAGTAGAGGCGGCGAACTTCCTCCCGCGGACCCCCTAGATTAGGCAACAGCCTCTGTAGGGAGCCCGCCACCCCGCGAACACGAGGAATCATTCGCTCGAAATGCTCCTCGAAGCTCCAACGGCTGTCCAGGGTGAGGCCGAGATATTTAATGTACCGCCCGACCTCGACCTCTGTTCCCCCCACTCTAATAAGCGAGCGGGTGGGAACTGCACCTCTGCGTTTCCTGTGAAACCACAAGGCTTCTGTCTTATGAGGTGCAACCCTTAGACTAAGACCGCTGATCGCTTGGACGACACAAGCCACCCCTAACTCGGCGAGCTCCAGGACTTCCTGGAAGCCATGCCCCCCAGCTAGTACCAGAGTGTCGTCCGCATAGCAGACTACACTCACTCCTGGGGGGAGGCTGGTCCTCAGGACGGCATCGTACGCGAGGTTCCACAGAAGAGGTCCTAGGACCGACCCCTGGGGAACCCCGCATGTGACCTCCCTTCGACAATCTTCGCCGTTCCGACCCGTATACGATATGGACCTGTCGCGGAGATAAACCCCGATGATGTCCCGCAGATAGGGAGGCAACTGGTGATACACAAGCGCCTCCCTAATCGCCCACCACGGGAGAGAGTTAAAGGCGTTGACAATGTCAAGACTGACGGCCAACGCCACTCCCCCCCGACAGACAACCTCCTCCGACAAGGAGCGGACGCGTTCAATCGCGTCCAGCGTCGAGCGTCCCTGTCGGAAGCCAAATTGGTTGTCTGATAAGTCGGGGCCCACTCTCGACAGGTGCTGGCTGATACGGGCGGCGATAACTCTCTCAAAGAGTTTCGCCACCTCGTCCAGCAGGCATATCGGTCGGAACGCCGAGGGAGAATCTGCGGCCCTGCCAGGTTTCTGGATAAGTACCAGCCTGGCTTCCTTCCAGCCGGCAGGGAATATGCTATTACGGAGGCAGCTGGTAAACAGCCGCCTCAGCCTATTCCCTAGGATCACCAAAGCGTACACCCATGCTCGGCCCGGGATCCCATCAGGGCCCGGGGCGGTGTTGCGGGTGGCGAGTCGCTTCACGGCTCGGCCCAGCTCTTCCTCTGTCACGTCAAAGTCGTCGGACCACGTAACTGGTGCCGACGGCGACGGAGGGCGTGAGGGACTAACCCGGTACTCGGGGAAGAGGGTATCTACCACTCTTCGCACAAACTCCGGGTCCAAGGTCTGCGTCAGCGGCGGGACCCACGGTCTGAGCTTGCCCAGTACAATTTTGTAAGGGCGCCCCCATGGGTCCCTGTCCAGTCCCTCTATAAGCCCCTTCCAGGACCGAGCCTTGGCTTCTGCTATCGCAAAGCTAATGGCCTTAGCGGCAGCGCCGTACTCCCGCCTCACTTCAGCGATCTCCTCGGCTGTGGCTCGCCGTCGTCTTCGGGTTCTCTGAAATCGGCGACGGGCTCTCGAGCATGCTGTGCGAAGCTGCTCGAGTTCCGGTGTCCACCAGTACAGAGAACCTCTCCCACCCTTCGGCCTAACCCGTGGCATCGACGCGTCACAGACGTCAGTCATGATACCACGGAACCAAGCAGCCTGCGCTTCTGGATCGGACAAGACCTGTAGTTCCTCTTCCTCTGGCCAATCCGCGACGATGGCTGCGGCAACGAGCATATCTCGGTTCATCCGCTTGAGGGCCCATCGTCGCGGAGGGCCACTACTGCGGCGGTCCGGGCCTGCGCCCGGGCAGCGGATTGTCACATCAAATACGATGTGGCGGTGGTCCGACAAAGTGACCACCTCCTCCGCCACCCTCCATCCTGACACCTGGTCGATGATTGAGGAAGTCGCCCACGTCAGGTCGACGATTGACTCCCCCTGCCACCGCACACAGGTGCTGACCGAACCCCGGTTCAAAATGCCGAGGTTCAGTCCCGCCGCCCACTCAATGAGTGTATTTCCTCTTACGTTGTCCAGGCGATCACCCCACTGTATGGAGCGGGCGTTAAAATCGCCCAGGACAAGTACTGGACGGGACAGGAAAATGCAAATGCAACTCCTAAGTCCGTCCAGATACGCCTCGAATACGGGGAGGCCGCAGTTTGGAGATATGTAGCAGCCCACAATGACCATGGGGCCCCACTCTACTGCCACAAAACCCAGCCCTCTCTGCAGAAGAGTGCAGTGGAGACTGTTCTCCACCCCTGCCCAGTATATGGCGACGGTGCCGTCATCAGAACCAAACCACCGGGGGTGATCCGGGACGTAGTACGGCTCCGCCACCACCGCTAGGGCAACCGACTGCTCAGCCAGCGTTTGCATAAGCAGATCTTGCGCTGCGCGGCAGTGGTTTAGGTTGCCCTGCAGAACTTTCTGTGGGTGCGCGAATTTTAGGCCTCCATTGCCTCCTCTGCCGGATGGGTATCCGGCTCTGTCGGTCTTGTAGCCGGCGGTGACTGACTTATGCCAGTGTTCGCCAAGGCTGGGGCGGGGGTGATCTGTGGCCCCCTTTTCTTTTTCTTCGGCGGGGAGCACTTCTTGCTCCCCAGCCGATGATCCGCGGGACGGCCAAGGTCCGAGCAGACCGGGCACCTAGGTGCTTTTGCGGTGCATGCGCGCGCCACGTGGCCTATACCACCGCACGCGTAGCACCGCGCGCCACGGTCTGTCTCGTTCTGACACTTAGCTCTCACGTGTCCCTGTTCGAGGCACCGGTAGCACTGCAGGGGACGAGCTACTAGTGTTTCTACCCTGGCCGAGACCCAGCCCACTTGCACCCGTTTAGCGTTTGCAATTTTGCGTACCGCCGCAAGCGGGCAACGGACCCATGCCGTGCCTAGCCGCGATGGGGAAACACGGATGTCCCCGACTTTGACGTCAGAATTGAGACATCCTCCCGCCTTTGCTATGGCCTTGGCAACGTCGGCTTGGGTGATGGATTCCTCCAAGTCCATCACCCGTAGGTCTCCTGTCCTACACGGACGCGTAATAACGGCGTCTGTTCCGGACAACACCTCCCGTAGGCGTGCCGCTAATTTGTCTGCCAATGCAGCGCTACCCTCACCAGGGATCTGTAAGATCAGAGCCCCGGTCATGGCTCGCTTGGTGCGGAGTCCACCTGCAATGCCGAGATCACCAAGGCTAATGTTGGCCTTAGCGACCTCCATTAGCTTGGCTATCGTCGTCTCCGAGCCAGGTGGCACAGAGACACTGACAGCCGCAGCTGTGGGAGGCCGTGGCACAGCTGTTTTCTTCCCTTGGGGCGGCTGGCGGGCGGTAGGATGCGCCGTCGACTGAGCCGTCCTTTCCGCGGCCCTGGCTTTGGTCTTTCGACCAAGGGCCAAGACCCAAGACTCACTCTCCGACGAGGCCGTTGGTTGTTGCTGCCTCGTTGTTGCTAGTGGAAGTGGTGCCGGTGCTGGTGTCTCCTGGGCAGCAGGCTGTGCTTGCTTTTTTTTCCTCCTCTTCTTCTTTTTTTGGCCGTTGGTCACCGCCGTCACTGCGCTTGGGGCCGTGATTGGAGGAGAAGTGACTCCTCCTAGGCGCTGTTCCCCTAGCATCATCGTCCGGACTTCGGCCAATACGCGGTCTATCAGGGCCGCATATTGGTCCCGGCTCGGTTCAGGCTGAATCGCCGGCCCCCTACTACTTTTCGGAGACACGGCTCTACTGCTGCCGGTGGCCCCGCCGGATGCCACCTGAGTCTTTGGGTGTGGCATAGGGCCCCTGTGACGGAGCTTTTCTACCTCCTCTTGCAAAGAGGCCATCTGGGAGCGGAGCGCATCATTCTCACTCCGTAGCCTCTCTACTGCCTCTGTCAGGGCCGACGTGTCGGCTCTCCTAAAGAGTTCCGACACACCGGCCCTGATGTTGGTCATGGCTTCTTTGGCAGCGACTCTTTTGCTGCCCCTGAGGCCCTTCGTCCCTTGAAAAGACTTCTCGACCGCCGCTAGAGACTCCTGGATTTTGGAGTCAACATCGGTGGCGGGTTTGCTTTTCAGTTCCGCCACGACTTCCTCTGCACGGGACTTCTCCCCTCCTGAGGCAGATGGGGAGGTGAAGGGAGCCGCCGCGCCTTCGCGCTCCGTCTCCGTCCCCGTCCCCGTTTCACTCCCTCCGCTCTTCCTGGCATTTGCTGCGCCTCTTGGCCGCGCAACCTTGGTGGGCCGGCTTTCCTCCGCCGGGCCCTTCGGTTTGCGCTTACGGGCTTGGGACGAGCGCGAGGACACAGAGAAAAATGACGAAGCGTCATTATCCTCTGAGTCCCCCCGCCGCCCTTCCATTCCTCGGCCTTCCGTAGGTTGTGAGATTGGGCGCTCGATCGTCTGCGCCCTCTTACCCCCTCTTCCTCGCTCACCCGACTGGGCGCGAGATGACGCTGGACTTGGCGTCCTGGGACGCACAAAACTAGGCGTGTGCGCCCCAATTGTTGTGCCCGGACTCGGACACCTCTGTGCACGCAACTGTGCCCCCCCAGAGTACGGTGGGCTGGACACTCCGATCTCAACCGGAGTGCCGAGGGATTCTCCGACCGCGGCGCGGTCGGTACCCTCCTGGGGTACTTTTTCTTTAAAAGTCGCGTTCATTTTTTTTTTTGCTCTTTCGCGTGAGCTTACGCTGTGTTGCCCTAGTGACTGGGATACCCCCCCAGCCGTTAACCTCCTCACCGGGCTTCCTCAGCTTGGGTTAGGGGTGATTTTTTATAGAGGTTTTCTTCCTCGTGACCTTCTCTACCCTCCTCCCCGTTGAAGAAGGCCCCCGCTCCCGATTGCTCGGCGTTTACGGGTTGGGCCGATCGGTTGCCGGAGTTCGGCAGTGATTACCGCCGGTTGCTCCATGAGGAGCTTCCGACGGCGATCCCGTCGCCCCGTGAGACGTCGTCCTCCGATGTAACCCTCACATCTGCCCTCTGCGTAACAGAGGGACACTTGGAGGGAATATCTGGACATACGGCTTAAGCCATCTTGTCCGTATGATTTTTTATAGAGGTTTTCTCCTCTTGGCCAGTCTTCTACGTAGGTAAAAGGCCCCCGCTCCAGATTAGTCGGCGTCTGCGGGTCGGGCCGTCCGGTTGCCGGTGTTCGGCATTGACCGCCATCAGTCGCTCCGCTCAGTGTGAAGATCCCGACAGCAGTCCCGTCGCCCCTCTCGTGGCCGTTGGGCCACTCTCCCTGTGCCAAGAACCACATTAGCCGCGCCAGTAATGTAAATTCGCGTGTACCACCTTCCGCGTGCAACTGCTGGTCGTTGCATCGGACGCCGTGGTTTGGTCTTTGGAAGGCTATCCTGGGGCTACCAACAACAGTAGCTTGAGTTTTAAACGGATTAATGTTTAATCCATGCCGCCTACTCTAAACACAAATTTGGTCTATATCCTAAAGTACTACATTTTGATAATATTAATAATAATATCGTAGAACATAATATCCCAGACGCCATCTAGACCCAACTAAGTAGAACTTGTACTGTGGGTTCTAGCACGGATAAACATACATATATATGTATACATTATTTTTGTAAATACATAGCAATAATACATTATCGTAAACTCTTTATTGCACACCATCATTAAGATACAATTACAGAAAAATATATTAAAAAAGCAATAGTACAATGGGCGGCCTTGTCGCAGTCTGCGATCTTTTTGGATGGATTGTACTGTAATATTATAAACTTATTATAATATAAAAATATTAATGATGATATTAAAAAATATATACATAGAAACACCTAGGTGTTTCTATGTATATATATAGTCCAAGTAGTCCATTCATACATACAAATATTTGCAGTGAGCGGGAATCGAACCCGCGACCCCAATTGCTTGCACTGCGAGGCGTGGCAAGAATGCACTACCACTTATGTAGTTATTACCGATTTAATGAAAAACTTAAAAATAAATCGGAATCCTGATAGGATTACCTCAAGTTCTTTCAGTCTGCCAAAACCATTGTATTCAATAAAAAATACAGCAGTTACAGATCACCGAAGTAAGTAAGTACTTATCATTATTAATTTGTAATATCATCAATATTGAATTGAAATTAATTTGCAAATATTTGTATTTATACAAGCGAAAGGGAATGCCACAAATTAAAGATTAGAAAAACAGTCGTTACGAATTTGAAGAGAGCCTTGGGTGAGATCCGGACGATAACGTTGCGTTGTATGGAAAGTAATACCAACTTAATCGATTAACCGCTTGCTTAAGTGAAATCGCATATTCTACTGTCAATATAGTAAGACGGATCGAAGATGGATCGGCAGAAAGCTGCGCTCACTGTATGCACACGTACTCAATTGTGTATGAATTTTAGCAATTATGGGCAAGTTTAAGTTTGAAAAGTTACATATCTTTTTCAGTATTTAGATGTCGACGCCCCGTGCAATAAGTCGGTAATCGAAAAATACAAATTTTACAGGAAAAATGATTTACTGTTTTTGTTGAATAACTTTCTAACCTGTGGGAGCATTGAAATCATCGACACGACAAATGAAAGCTATTTTTTATGAAATGTAATTTTGGAATCAGCTTTAAATTATATGCTTCCTATAATCTACAATATGAAAAAACTAATCTTACAGTTTCCAGAAAATTTTTAGTATTCTGTAAAAGTAACTTACGGGATTATTGTGGTAAATTTATTAAGATTGTTGATTTATAATAGCATACTATTGACTTTTTTAAACGTTATTTTTATTACAGCGAGTGAACGTAATATATCATATCCAAATTATTCTAGTAATTTTAAATTGGCAAAAAATACTGTACAGATAAAATACAGTGTTGTTTCTGGAAATTTGACAACTTTTTTAAATAACCATTCAATACAAAAAAGACGTTTAAAGAATAATAAGCCAAGGTTTTTTATGAAAACAATTCATATTATAATTTTTATTGTATAAAACACAAATTGCAATTAACGTTTTACAAATTTTAGCCATAATTAACTATTTCAACAGAATATAAGTGATCATTTATTAAAAATCAAATGAGATCAACGATAAATTAAACAAAATCACTGTAAAATTCTAAATAAGAAACATAAACTGAAAAATCAACAATTATTCTCTTCATTTTGTTCTGTTGCGTCTGCATTATCACTAAACGGTAAGCATTTATAAATGGAATGATTAAATCTGGGGATTGCGCCAGTTTTACATAAACTCAATAGTTCTGTGTGTAAAGCTTTACTGATTGGAATGGGCTAGTGGTATCCCTGCTGCAACTCAATATTACCTGGAACAATTGGTGCACCTTGTGTCCGTTTACGTCCTCGGTGTCGAGTACTTAAAGTAAATTATGGATTGGTATCAACCTCGGAATACGCGTCTTAAAAATTGTATTTAAAAAAGAGCTTATTTTCCTTCGAATGTATTCTTTTAACCCTCATTACTTACGTCTAGTGTATTCCATCTCCATCTTTATCTCGCTGCCAATTAATGTCTACAAGTTGTTTAATATCATAAATATCGGATTGTTCAAGTACTTTAACAGCATACTTTTCGCCAGTGACTTTAGAGTTCAAAATAATACTACATATTTAGTCGGGAGTATACACAACTTTATTCTTTACGTTTCTTTTAATGCATGCAAGTGACATCTGTGCTTGTCCTCTAAAGAAGTTTTAACTAAAGGATCAGCCTGATCAAATAAAGAACATGAAGGGTCCTTTTTTGATTTGAAAATTGAGTAGTTGTAATTCGTATTAAATACTGTTTCATATTGGCGTTTTCACTCCGTGTAAAAGCGATAAACTTTTGATGTACTTAAATTTTCTGAAAGATATTCTAGTTTAGATACTTTTGGAAACAGTTCAGTATGTATTTTAATACTAAACTCTGTAGCAACACTCAGTTTCCGCGGTCCGTAATTTTGAACTACGCTATTATCTATGAAACCCTCATCTGAATTTGCCTTCTCTATGTACATATAGATAATTTGTTCTACGATTTGTAAAGCATTAATTAAAAATGTCTTACAAACAAATACGTCCTCATCATTTAAGGGCAAATTATATTTTAATGTTTGATTGTTTCTACGTTCTAATGTCATTTATTCATACAGTTTAATAGTGTCAGTCTTGACGTGTTTACTTAAAAATAACCATTTTATTTTTCCGACCTATGAGACTATAAAAGTTATCAAATATGCGTTACCTGACAGACAAACAAAATTTATTTCCACAACCTTTTTTACACACGCATATGGGACCTAAAGATTTTTAGGGTACTTTTTTTTTGGGTAGCATCCTTCATACGCCTCACCGCTGTTTTTCAGTTTTTTTTAACGTCTCTAATTTTTATCCAGTTTGCGTTTCCTAGTTAGTTTTTTTCTTTGTGAGCTATAGGTGGTTCCTCCTGATTTATCGTAACGCTTTCTTTATCATCTGTGCAGTTTACGTCAGAAAAATGTACTTCTATAGTCAAATTGTATTATTCTCCACTTCAATCTTGTCATCACCCCCATAATGATCCTTTAGTATGCTTCCTGTCAGTGTCATATTAGTTTGATTTAAATTTTTGTTTTCTATGTTTTAAATAAATAAATTTAATACGGAATAGATACGGTTATGCGTTTACCGGCAATTACTGGAATTTATTCACAACAATAATCCGGTAATAGGAACTTACCGAATACCGAAAAGAAAAGTACTTATGGATTAATGTGTAATGACATTTTTCTCGTCATTAATGTGATCACAAATTTCCGTACAACAAAGTGGCTATTTCAAATATCTTCGTAACTATCAGTAGGAAAATTCTAAAAAAAATCACAGTTATGTATTTCGGCCCATAGATGCTGATTTTAGCATAACAATAAAAAGTCCATAATAGCACATTACCGACTTATTGCAGGGGGACGTCGATATGAGAACCAAGCCAACTAAAACATCTTAAAAAGATACAGAAGGAAGGATAAAAAAGGAGGGTTGTTTTAAGGTTAACGCATGTATCTGAGTGTCTGTGGTCGATTTAGACCGATGATCGAGGGTGTTCTTAGCTAAAATTCAAGAAACTTTGTTCAGCCGTACGAAGATCATCAGCTCTTTTCTAATCGTTGAAGGGATTTTTGAGTAGGGTAACTATTTTAAATTTATACTTGTGTGCAACTATATTTAATAAAAAAAAATATTCTATGTTATCCGCGATTTAGAAGTTTTCGATTGGAATATAAAGTGTAGAGTACTGAACCCTCATGCCAATTGCACGAGGGTTCAGTACTCTACACTTTATCTTACAGAATTGCAAAGTTTTCCGAGGACTGTCTACAAAATAAAAGTTTTTAAAATCCTAGTTCGCTCTTTAGATCAAAACTTAGTCAATTGGTATTCACCCTTCAATGTTAAGGGTTTGGAGCACAAAACGAAGAATACCTATTCTCAGATCTGTGAGATGGAGCGTTCAGAGTTGCTTCTTCTACCAAGCTACATCGTAATGTTGAAACATTACGATCCCAGATAATCGTAGAGAGAAACTTGACTCCTAATTCCTATATCATTTTATTAGTTATGTTGCGAAAACTTGTGTGCGAATGAATAGGTAAGCTGTTGAGAGCTTTATGCATTAACATTTCCATTTTGCCTTCCAAGAAAGAACATTTCACATCCTAGTTTTAAAAACTAATATCGGTCAATCCGCTAGTGAGTGAAAGGTGTTTAGAAAACAAAAAATAAATCAAAAATTTTTGAGATGGAGAAAAATTTAACAATTTCCTTGTTAAATTTTTCTTATTTTCAAATTACTTTGATTATTAAGACCATAGGTATAACTTTAATATTTTTTTAAATAATATTGATTATATTCATTGTTTGAAACTTGAAGTTGAAAGCTTGTGTACTTATATGAAAGGTGGTAAAACACAGTAACCAACTGGGACCCAAGGATTGCAAAAAAAGCAGGGAAGACCTTATGAATGTATATGAATGGAGTGATGATATCGCGGAAGTTACAGGCAAAACATGGAGTAGGCTAGTAAGAGACCGACACAAATGGAGAGAAGACATGCAGGAGGCTTTTACCGATTCAGGCGGTCCTTACATAGAAAACGAGAAATAATAATAATTAATTAATATCAATACTTATTATATTACAGGCTAGACAATTTAACTTATTTTATTCAATTATTTATTATGAACTGGTTAATTAATTGATATTTATTTAATGTAATCTAAAAACTATGGTAAATATAAACTGTAAATAAAGTAAAGTATGATTATGAAAAAAAACTTAGCAATTTTTTCAATAAGTAGCTAAGTTTAAAAAAAATCGTTCTAATTATATAAAGTAAAAAGTTGTTGTATTTTAGGTGCAATAGCGGACAAAAAGGGAACGGGAGAGAGCTAGTACTCTCCCGCCCCGCAGAAGAGGCACCAGGCGACGGAGATCGCAAAATGATCTCCGACCTCCATGAGCGCTGGCCTGGGGGTGACGGGTGAGGCTGCTCGTTACCCTAGCAGAAGCAGGCCTGAGATGGTGGCGCGATGTGTTCCGCGCGCTCCTCTGATGGAAGGGGGGTGAGGCCCCCCGTACGTTTTGGTGTGGCTGCCTATCATTTAATAGGCAGCCAAGGTCTGCCGGGGTTCTCGGGGACTTCCTTCCTAGGGTATACCCGAGTCCCTTACAATAGACCCACTTATGTCGGAACACCGTGTGGTTTTAGTCGGTTCGATTCCGACATACCACTTCACCGCCAGCCCCGGTGAAGTGATGACCCGTGGGGGTTTAAACGAGATAAAAAAAAAAAAAAAAGAAGGTGCAATAATTGTAAATGCATGCATCATGTAACGAATGAAATGAAAGCTTTATTTATTTGTTTATTTTATATTACTTGTTACTGTGACATGTGCATGCTGTAGTTTCCTGTAAAACTGAAGGAGTTCAGCTATACAATACCGCCGTCTCTCATATTCTAGTAAATACATTACATAATTCAAATCCAAATTGTTCAATTGTGTAACGCCTATTCCATTACACAATAATACAAAAACATTTATCTTTTGTTGTAGTTCCTTAAAAAGTCCAATAAAACAATCTAAGTCGTTCTATCGTCAACAGGTGATTGTTAGTTTGAGTACTGGTCAAATTGTTATCATGATTGATATGATTGGTTGATGTGACGCATTGCCAGTGTCAGGAACATCTTTTATCGCCACCCAAATCGCGCTCCTTTTTATTCGTATAAATAGTAATGTGAGTAATACATATCTTTAAACAGCACATAATTAACTCATTTAATATAAGACTGATTATCGTCTCGGCTATTTGATAAATTGCTTAGAATCCGTCGAGCATTTAACCCCTTGCGTTTACAGGAAGAGTTATTACCAGTTTACCTAACACCCCCAAATTGGCATATTTTATGTGCTTTATTAAGACTGCGGTAACTTTCTAGTGAAGAAAACGAAAAACACAATTTTTTTTGAACTTTAAAATAGTATCACCGACTTCAAGGTGCCTAAATAATTATAAATTATAATGAGCTGTATTCTTTAATTTTTCTTAGATATGTAATATTTTGTGTGAGTAATATCAAAACTGGCGAAAATCGTCCTTACGTAATTAATATCTATTGTACAAGGTTTGGCTTAGAGATGTAAAGAACTCGAGTCTTTTAGTCCTAACTCGATAGACTCGGCTCAATTTTACAAGACTCAGTGAACTAACTGAACTCGGAGTCTTGAGTCGAACCGAGCTTCAGTCTTTTCACAAAGACTAACACGCTAAAATGGAACTCGAGTCTTAAAAAGAGCTCGAGTCTTAAATAGAGCTCGAGTCTTAAATTGAGCTCGAGCCTTAAAAAAGCTTGAGTCTAGAGCTTGAGTCTTATTTCTTCAGCTTATTAAGATTTAATAATGTTAACAGTTGCAGGGTAATCCAAAGGTTTAATAAATAGATTTACGAGTACGTTGATGATTAGAATAATTTTTCATGATGATTAAAATTATTTTTCCTATTAATTAATGCTTTTATTTTTCGAAATACGCTTCTGATTACGAATATATCCCACAAAAGTAACATTTTATTGCCTGATTTAAAAAGATACTCCAAACGGAATACAACTCGAGCGCGACTCGCCCGTAAAAACGACTCGAGCGCTAAAAAAGACTCGAGTTCAGCTCAAGAACTCATGTAGACTTAAGTTCTCTAGTCTTGGGAGCCTTATTGTAATAAGTCGAGTTGTGTAATTTGTCAGTTGAGCTGAAGAGAGAAATGTAGGACTTAAAGACTCGAGTTCTTTACATCTTTAGTTTGGCTTGTCGGTTACCGCAGCACTCAGTGCACCGCTAACTATTAGATCATCGCGTTATGTGTTTTATTCTATAGACGTGTTATTAGTTACAACAGTGGAAGTCTATAGAGCTGCTGGTATCTTGTGTATGAGGCAACTATATATATATATTCAATGCGGTCATCTACCCGCACAATTTAGCACTAAATACAACTGACTACAATTCGATGGTGAATGCAAGAGTATTTAAGCTAACTACCACAAAATGTAAAACAAGTTTACTTACTTATATAACAAAGTAGTAAAGAAATGCGATCTGCGGCATTGCACAAAGCATGAAGCTAAAATTAAAATTAAAGATTTTATCACCGGCCTAAATTATAAGGATCCAGAACAACTCTTAAAAACTATAATTTAATGGGTTACTTAATACCCACACACTCACAGACCACATTCACACACACACACACACACACAGACACACACACACGCACACGCATACACATACGCACGCATACACGCACACACACCCGTATGCAACTAAAAACGGTTGTATACCTATTTAGTTAAGTCCTAGGCGTAAGACAATCGTATTGTTTGATAGCCACGACACAGGCTCTGCCTAGTGTGGCTGTCACAGTAAATTTAACATCTTATGTGATATATTTGAAAATAAATTATTATTATTATTCTCTTCATTTACTTTATGTACATATAAATTACATTTTTAAATATACTTACAATAAAAAAAAAACAAAATATATTTAAAAATATAAAAAATAGTGTCCCCCCGGTATCGGGTACAGGTTATTATTATGTACTCGTATATCACAACGCCCACTCCTGACTGTTGATCTCTGTAACAGTAATCTCTGTTACGGTTGCAAAGAGCATTGTAGGTTGAGCCACATATTTGAAGGCATTTAGCACTAGTTTGCAAATCTTAGCTATATCATAATTGACATGTATATGTGTTTACAATTAGCAAAGCTCTGCAAATACGTTAAACGCCAACATAAATGGAACAAACAAACGGGAACGATCCGGTCGGGGCGGGGGCGGGTAAAGGCTAGCGGCTCATGACATTGTGATATTCGCCAACTGAATGGATGACAAAGCTCACAACAATATGCACTAAAAGTGTCGAATAAAACTATCGAGATCACTAATCGCATACTCTTTAAATTGATTGAGATTTGAGAGAAGTTATGATGATTGAAACAAACATACTCTAGAATCGCTCACGGTGCAGTCACTTTATGCGCCACACTGGCAGTTCCGGTTCCTTTGTAGTGTAATGAAACCCAATTTATAATTATTTCATCACAGATATATCTCGGTCTCACGACTGCGTCTCCGGATAATAGCGTGATAATTTTTGATGCAGACATTGACTTTATGTATGTATGTGGAAAAGGGAAACTACATTGGTAGTAGTACACTAGATGGCGTTGACTGCACTAGCTACGCCGCGCCGCTCCGGGTGTATAGAGGTATTATATGTAGCTAGAGCCAAAATCTGGCGACGTCGGTAGAAAGAGAAAAAAGACAGCAATTTACATGCATCTCTCTCGCACCTCATCGCTGATTTATCTATAATATCTGTTTTTATGAATAACCGTTTGATAAAGAAGATAGGATAACCGCATCAAATAAACATTTTGCTTCTTTTGGAAGTCAAGTCTTTGATTTTATATATTTTTTATATTAAATTACTGTCTTAAGCTACTATTATTTTAATTTTCTGTACTTTGTAAACTGTAGAAATAAGTTATATTGTAATTTGAGAGTAACAAAAAAGGTTCACTAAAGCATTTCAAACATAACAGCTTTTTGTCGTGCTGAAATTTTTTGTAAGCTATTAATGACTACAAAAGTTTACAAGTTATGTTTTGGACCTCCGATGACATTTACTCATAGGTATACTTTGAGTCAACCAATCAGCTAAGAGGTGCGAGAGAGATACATGTAAATCGCTGTCGTCTTTCTCTTTCTACCGACGCCGACGTCGCCAACTCATATACAGGGAATCCAATATTTTCCCGCCTCTAGCTATAATAACTCTATGTCCGGGTGTTGTAGATTCGATTTGAGTCTGGGTGTTCTTTGTGCTAGGGAACAACCTGAGATGCTTGGTGAGTTACGGGAATGGTTGGCGTCAAACACGTCACACACGTCTGGTCCGATATATCGCACGTTTACCAGAAGTCAGTGCATAGCACTCGTCTGTTCACGATAATCGCTCAATCGCTTGCTCGTATTATCATAAGCATCACAGTTCTCGAAGTATTGCACGCTACAGTACGTAATAAATATCCTACTAATATTATAAACGTGAAAGGTTGTGAGGATGTATGGATGTTTGTTACTCTTGCACGCAAAAACTACTAAACCGATTGCGATAAAACTTGGTATGTAGATAGCTGGAGACCTGGATTAACACATAGGCTACTTTTTATCCCGATATTCCCAAGGCGCTGGGACTTACGCGGGTGAGATCGCGGGGCACAGCTAGTATAATATAATACGATCGAGGACACGCAGCCAAACAGATCTTGTTTATATCAAATATATCTATCTACAGACTATCGTAACTTTGTCTCGGCCAAGATAAGATTTGCTAAAGTGGGTGTTTTTAAATTCAAGTCATCCTAGAATTAAAAATAGTTTTTTAAATTCGGTTTCCAATAAGTTACTTATAATTTAAAAATCCATTTATTAATAACTTTGTCTTAAGTATGTCCACGGTAAATTCAAACTTAAGCATATACTTTCTGTACACAGGTTTTTGACATAAATGGTCAATACTTCAGTCTACTTATGAAGACAGACTAAAATCTATATGAAGCCAAACTCTCTGAAATAGGTTTGAGGGCTTTCTTAAATCATTAATACACAACAGTTTCTTTACAATGTCTCGAGGAGTGTACATTTAAGTATATAATTATTTCCGTGTTAAAAAAGACTGCAAATAATAGTAAAACAAAAGAGTCCGGCTACCAACAGCTCTGGTGCAACGAATGTAATTATTGTAGACGGAAGTGCTCAGTGTGCCTTATGTTCATGTACATTGAACAGGAATCAAATCCCGCAACAGTTGAGAGTGAGAGCATTGCAAAGAGATGCAGTTCGTTTTTGGAAACGGAATCTTTGAGTGCGATTATAAATCTTAAGAACAAATTTTAAAGTGTGGTCTTTTTGTTAGAATATGCCGCATAATGTCAGTCAGTGGCTTACTAAAAATCGCAATGAATATGAGTCAAATCTTTTATCTAAATACTCAGTAGGTAGTATTATTAGGTAAAGATATTGTAAATTACTAATAGTCTACTAATATTTTGAACAATTTTAAATATTAAAAAGTAAACAAGTTCAATATCAAGTAAACAACTTGCGGGGAACAAAGCCGTTGTAGAAATGTCCTACACGTTGTTGAGCACCTGCATACTGTTGTGCTCTTGCTACGCTATCACTAAATAGCTATTACATACCTCTGAATTGCTTGACGTTTCAACCAGTTTGCCATATGTATATGTACATAATTATACTGTTATTTGTGTTATGATCTTAGTTTTCTATCATGGTATACACCACACTCTTCAATTATGTACAGCACTGAATAGACAATTAAATGATAATGCAACTAAATGAAACCAGTGATTGCAACATAATCATTCGACGCACGTATCTCCAAAATGTTATAAAGTACTGGCGATAGGCGTCCTTTGGTTCACAGGGGTTCCGCGGATGTGTCACTAGGCGCACTCGCGTGACCCGGCATTAATGTCACCAGTGTCAGTTATAATATCAAAGGGTAAAACGTGAAAGGACACCGTAGAGAAAGTGCGCCGCCATCGGCTTTAGCAGAGCTAGGAACCACTGCTGTATACTCTAATGAATATGTTAATGAAAGTCCCTCATCTCGTGCGTAAAGTTGTTAGAAAACAACTTATAAGAATCTTTGCTCACTAGAGTAACAAATTCAACCTCGTTTTATGCTCGTTTTTATTTTTTTTTATTCCTATTTCCCATCGAATCCAACGAGAGGCGACATTACTATTTTAGGAGGGACGCTACACTCGTCCTATGCATGGTGAAACTACTGAGGGGTAGGGAACATAATCCGAGCGTGCTGTAACGTCTGTACATGTGTGCGCCGGATGGGTATGTGTGGAGACGGCGGCGAGTGCGGCGACCGCGGCTGCTGGCGGTACCCGCTGCCAGGACCAACCTACTGGAAGCAACACCGCTTACGCGGGCAGTTCGGCTAGTGAATGAGGTGCATGATAAGGTAGATATACTTTCTCACTCACAAAAGTAGTTCTATAAACTATTTGCTATGGCGAGATTTGAAATTGAAATAAATTTTTGCTTATTTGTAATTTTCTTTTATCTGTAATTTTTAATGTTAATATTCAAGAGAAGGTATGTAAATTATTGTTTATACCGTCTGGCCCGACTATTGAAATAGGTATTAACCTGTAATGATAGTTTGTGTGTGTGTGTAATAAATAAATAAATAAATTCCAAATACTGCTAAGGATAGTCAAATGCTTCCCATTACAAAAAGAGAGAGGCAATCGTCGTGATGATAACTTTAGCAGATAACTACATATTTCCGCATCAGGCAGCGTGCAATACCGATCGATTTAGACATGAGTGATGTAAGCGGTGTACCAGCGCGCGGTGAGCCGACGAACCACCACATATGGAACGCTAAGATCTCTATTCTGTATGTATCTAACTATATGTATGTTAGATAGACTAGAGAGTGTGATCTGACTCTGCCTCTAACACAATTTTAAAACTTTTACCAACTGTTACGTAAGACGATTCGTTATACACAATTACAGCGCATCTCATTCACAGTGTTGTTTCATAGCCGCGTGTACGGAGCATTCGAGCAGAGGTGATCAAACATAGCTGTATTAGAAAGTGTGTCGCGAATCTCGTCTCGAGTCACATCTGTGGCCGCTGGGCGAGCGCGCCTCTGCCCGAGAGCCCGTTATATGCAACTACAACACAGTACACACTAACCTGTTTCTTAGACAACAGTATCGCCTTACAATTTTATGAAAAGCCTTATTTAAACGTTATTGTGCGTTCATAATTAGATGTTTAATTTCGATCTCATAACATTTCATAGAAATATTAACATTGAGACAATGTTAAACATCAAAGCTAATAGGTTTATTTAATTTATAAATACTTATCTTATGTCTAAAATTAACATTTATAAAAATAGACTCACACCGAACTGAGTGGTATACCCAGTTCATGCCATTAGGCGAAGCTTCACGTCACGCTGCTTCACGATGTTCATGCACGATTCGATATTGTTAACTGAACTACGGAATTACCTATAATATATATATATAATTACCTACGAAATATGATGTTACTTTTTAATTTACACTTATTTCCTAACTTTTTTTTATCTTTCGAACCTCACGTATCATACAACGGTTAGCATGAGATTTAAATTCATTATAGTAATTGCACCGGCCAAGAATGTTTTTTTGTTACTATTCTGGAAAAGTTACAAACCGGAGTTCTTCACACAAAACCATAATTATGAGTAAAGTCCACGGGTCGAGCCGGACTAACAAACGCCCCCAGCAGATCGACCAGCTCTCGATAATATGCGATATCACTTGAAAATTGTCACACAAAAAATACAATAGTGGCTGTTAACAATACACAATGTCCATACAATCGTGTCGGAGGGTCAAGTTTCGTGGAATTGGATTACGTTCGCTTGAAACATCATTATTGCACGTTCGTTGTACATCCATTCCGTTGATAATGTTGATATTACAAGTTGAAATGGGTGGATAGGTTACATAATAGTATGTGTACTACTATACCAATTAGTCTGGTGTGGTTCAGTCAATGACATAGTGACAGCCGAACGTTAAGTGTGCATCGGCGTAATCGCTAGCTCTTAAGCTCAAGTAGCTACCTAGTTGGAGATAAAAAGTTCCACCCTATTTTAACCGATTTAAAAGCGAGTAAGTTCAAGTTTCAATATATTCCCCATCTTTAATTCCCAAAGTGCCCGGTTAACGTTAATACTTGCCCCTAATTGCGCGAGTGGGACCAAATTATAGTTACCAAAATATGGAAGTTTAATACATCTCTGCCTACCCCTTCGGGGATATAGGCTTGAGTGTATGTATGTATGTATGTGCGGTGTCTGCCACTTGACATTCTCTACTTAACCTCCACTGAATGCCAAAAACGCGTTCATTACTACTTGTATGTTAAAAGTGATCATGTTCATTGCGGGTAGTTACTTGCTTGCTTTCTGTCGGCCACGTCGCGTATCGCTTTATAGTCTGTTAAATTCGAAGAAATTTGCATTGTATGGACATGAATATTTACTAATAATAAATTGTATTTGTATGTACAACTGGCTTGTTGGTCTAGTGGTTAGTGACCCTGACTACTAAGCCAGAGGTCGTGGGTTCGATTCCCACTCAGGACAAATAATTGTGTGATGAGCACGATAATTTGTTCTGTGTCTAGGTGTAATTTTTTTTATAATATGTATGTATTTAGTAATACTAGAGATCCCGTGGTGGTCGAATTTCGACCATGGTTTATTTCATTGGCCAATATTACTTGACCTGTCATTGTATAGACTTTTGTACCATGACAGGACATGACAAAATATATACTGGACACTTATAGCCGTGTAGTATGTACCCGTTTTTGCGTTTTTTTTTAACTTAGCAAATATTGTTCAGAAATTTTAGCATTCGTCACTTCTTCTCTGTATAAACTATAAGTGTGCGAAATTTCATACTCCCTCGTCCACCCAATTTTCGTAAAAAGGGATCCAAAGTTTTCGCTTCACGTATTAATATATATAATATATAAGTATGTTTATCAGCAGTCTGGTTACCATAGTACAGGCTTTGCCTAGTTTGCGATCAGATGGCCGTGTGTAAGATGTGTAGAGTTATTATTATTATTAATCGCTATATTAATCTTTTACCATATAAATTACAATAAAAACTTTCGTGAGTGATATTCATGTTTATTAGAGATTTTACAGTTATATATATAAAATATATATAACGTGAGTAAAACCGTATAATCTCTAATAAACATATAAATTACATTTTTAAATATGTACATAAAAATTTATATATATATATTTAAAAATATAAAAAAATAGTAGACCCCCCGCATCGGGTACAGGGACCAAGATACCGGTGGTTAGGGCTCCAAAGACAGAAACCTCCTCACAATACGGGCCGTGTCGAGAAGAACTGCCTTCAGTCCCTTCATCCAACCGTCTAACGCGTGTTGATCGAGGCTCTTGGCTATCAACCCATGTGCAGATATGACAATCGGAACAATGTCGAATGACATTCCACATATCGACAATCTCGTGAGACAAATCCAAATATTTGATTTGTTTGTCTTTTTCAACTTTCACGAGATTTTTGTCATGAGGAACATTATTATTATAATTATATGTATAAGTTTCCTTAAGAAATTTCGTGCTCATACACCTGCCATGTCTCTCACTGAATCACCCAAAGGTAGACAATGCCATGTGGCAACAAGTCCACCGCATGCGTTGCAAGTATACAAACACTACGTGCAGGCAGTGTCAAATAAATACACACTTGCTACGAGTAAATGATAGTTTTGAGCTACCCTCTTCTTAAAGTTGATTTTATTACCTGCCCAAAAACTTTTAAAGAAACAAAGTGTACTTTAATTATATTATTTACTTGATGCGGCTTTTTTAAAGATCACAATACAAATACCCTTTCGAGATCTTATATTGACCAGAGTAAGATAACTTTTATTCTATTCTCACATAAACCACTTCACTCATTACTTCTTATCTCCCACAAACTATTGACCATTCTGAATTTATATATTTTTTCGTTAAAGGAGGAGGAGTGAGTATGTATGGCGCTTCAAACATTCTCACTCATGATTACTTTGAAAGTAGGACAAAAAGTAGACTGTTACATTATACATATTCTTTTATTGTGAATGTTATAAAATAGTTTATCACTACATATTATAAAACAAAGTCCCCCGCCGCATCTATCTGTTCGCAATAAACTCAGAAACTACTGAACGGATTTTCATGCGGTTTTCATAAATAGACAGAGTGATTCATGAGGAAGGTTTAGGTGTATAATTTTTTTAAGGTTTTGTGTAAATTGGTTGAAATATGATGATGATTGTTGAAGATGTCTCTACTACACGTGCGGAAGCGGGTTGCTAGTATAATATTCATATGCGCACCCGTAGAATACGTTATATTTTATTTATGTAAGTTGATGATCTATTCCACAAAATTAAACTAAGGAAACAACTAAACAAAAAAAAACACTGTCCTTTAAACTTGTGGACAGGTCAAAGAGTGCTGGCTCTTGTCAGGTCACAGTGCGCAGTGGAGCAAGTTCTCCAACCTATTTAGTACATGGATCGTTAGAAGGGGTGAGGGCCCCATTCGCGGCTTACGTTCAGAGACGAAGGACGAAGTCACCGACAGGCCGGCCACTGATACCCGATAAGGCATAATGTTGTGACCAGCGTGCAATAGTCTCGCATTGTTCAAGTGCGAGCGTCGGTCGAAGTCGAGGTGTTAGTTTGACCGGCGGCGACTCGACTCGTGGCGTGCGGTGAAACTGGCGCATTTCACTCTATCATTGTGATTACCAGCGTTCGACGACGCACTGGCCAAGCTACCTGTTCCTGCCAGCACGCACGCCAGACTAACATAAAGCGCTAAGTACGCGCATTTAATTCAAAGACCAGTAAGTAGCACAAACAGAATTCTTAATGCTTTGGCATATTACATTATATATACCTACAGCCTACGGTATTAGGTTTAATTTAAGACTGGCCTGTGAGTCCTGATAGCTGAATTTTGTGATACGGACGATCATTTTTTCGGTGTCTGGGTGTCATTTATCTATAATATGTATGTATTGAGTAATACATATAATACATACAACATCAGACGGCCGTGGGTGAGGTGTCCCAAGTTATTATTAATTTCGGTATTGAGAATGGCACATTTCTGCTCGCAGTGGCAGAATACGAAATTACAAGCACGCTTTAGAAGACGGCGATTGAACCACCACTAGCAAAATGTATTTCTACTGAAGTACGAGATCACCGAAACTCCACGTGGAGTGGAGTGGTTCATTTTAGTTTGCAAAATTAGCTGACTTTAAAAATACACATGAAACGGTTAAAATCCCCTTCAAAGTATTGGTTTAAAGGCGAGAACACAATTAATATTAACAGTTCCTGGGTTCCTAAATCTTAAGAACAGGGGAAATAATATGTTGTTTTTCTCAGTGATAGTGAGAGATCGACGCCGTGTACTCGCACCGTGTCTGATATTCGTGAAATGAGCCAATAAACGAGTAAAGTTGTTATGACGTGTTCCACGCTTCAACTGTTTCATTGCTATTTCACGGGGCCTTGGTTAGGTACGACTTCGCATTGAGATGCGAACTGGCATATATGTCATACTAGCAACCCGCCCCGGCTTCGCACGGGTACAAATTATACACCTAAACCTTCCTCATGAATCACTCTGTCTATTAGTGAAAACCGCATGACAATCCGTTCGTAGTTTTTCAGTTTATCGCGAACAGACAGACAGACGCGGCGGGGGACTTTGTTTTATAATATGTAGTGATATATTATAATTATATAAATAAATTATTTCCGTATGTCATCTATCGAAATAGGTCGATAAAAAGGTATCGATTGTCACAAATGTTACCGTGACTCGATAAAATAATCAATATATCCTTTACATATTACATACCTACTTCGACATAATTATAAACAATATAATAAGAATACAAATAAAAAAATTAAAGTGTATGTTTGTATTGTCAAAATAATAGTTTTTTTAAGCTCATACAGGCATTTGCACGATACCTATGCCTAAAAATTAGTTTTTCAAATTTTTGTCGGTCTGTCTGTTTGTTTCGGCTAATCTCTGGAACGGGTGGACCGATTTCCATGGGACTTTCATCTGCAGATAGCTGGTGGTATAAGGAGTAACTTAAGCTACTATTATAACATACAAATATGTGCACGCGAGCGAAGCCGCGCAGGAACTGCTAGTTATTCATACATGTACATTAAGAAGAGTGGATGGTTGTGTTTGCGTCTACATTAGTTTAATCGGTATACTTCCGGAAATTAAACTTCCTTAAGTAGTACGCGCACCATGGCAGTTTTCTGGAAAAACCTATAACTAAATTCAAATAAATTAAATATTGATAAATATAGGTCCTATATTCTCAACAGTTAGTCGCAATTGCATTCATGAAGTCTAGCTCTCGAATAGACTCGTGAAATTTATATTTAGAGAAATGTTTGCGCATAGATAATAATAATAATAATATTTATTTATTTTCTTTCACAAAGGTTAACTTAAGTTCTAGAATATTTTACAACATCTGTAATTAAGGAACTTTGACCTTTGTGAGAGACTGGGATCTGTACTAGGAAGATCCTGTCAGACAGATTACCAGGCTTCCCACATATATCGAGTCTCAGATGGTGTAGACAATATGAGCCAGATGTAGTAGTTACGCTAACGCTAACCAAATAATATAAATTAAACTTATGATATGTATAGTAACATAAATAGGTGTATGTGTGTGTGTGTGTGTGTGTGTGTGTGTGTATGTGTGTGTGTGTGTATATGTGTGTGTGTGTGTGTGTGTGTGTATGCGCGCGCGCGCGCTTGCGTGTCCATGTGAGTGTGTACGTTAGTTTATGCCGGTACGATTAAATATTTATATTAGTGTTTTCAAAAGATTCTCAGTTTCATCATAACTAAGTTTTTGTAACCATTTTGAAACAATCTGCTTGCAGTTATTTTTAGAAATAGAGTATATTTCAAGTATTGCATTTACTCTGTTATATAAGTGGCCACCTAAAAAACAAAACATTTTGTGTGATATACCCTAATGTTTCTACGTCTATGTGAGTGGTTGTACGGTGTAAAATTTATTTCTGAGTGTTTTCTCAGTACTGCATAAAGAACATACAGCTGGCGAACTGTAAGACCGCGCTGGGGGTTACCGAGCGAAGTCTGAGACGCGGCCCGGATCTTTGAAATAATAATATATATTATATTCTTTCAACAAACTTTGTCTCATATCGGTACTTCAGTGTGCAGAACATAATGAAGGTATTATGACTATCGCGGTATCCAGTTACCTAAATGAGTCATTTACAATTTCAAAGGATAACATTTTTCTTTTCTGTTTTAGGGCTCCGTTCCTCAAAAGCAAAAAAGGGATATAGGATAGGATTATGGAATAATTTTCTTGTCCGTAAGTCTGTCGGTAGTCGGTATGCCTGTCAAGACCCTTTTGCTCATGAAGCTGTAAAAAAATCAAGCTTCTAAATCAACGGAATCATCAAAAGATATGGCCATGTAAGCCTTAGATTTGACCAAATTTGAACATTTCGCAGGTAAATCAAAGGATACTTCCCATCGACCTAGGATCTAATATCATGAAATTTGGTAGGAAGCAAGGTCTCACAGCACTTGAATAAAAGAAAATATCCGAAAGTCGTTAATTTGTTGTTATATTGCATAAAAAAATGTTTTTATGATTACAAACTTATATTTTGCGGTTAGAAAGTAGACTTTGTGTTTGTGAAATGCATGGGAGAGTATTTTAGGACTGCAAAGTTAGGTAATCTTTCTAAGACGGGCAAAAACCTTCGAGAATTAATTCCCGAGGTGAACGTACTATCTACATACAAGTTTGTTTTCTTAAGGAACCCTCGGTGCGCGAGTTTGATTCGCAATTGTCCGGTTTTTTATATAGATAACTCCTGCATTACGAAATATTCCTGTGTCGCGGGGGACTTCACAAATATTTAAACAACGAATACAAAGGACACCCAGACTCGGAAAAACTATTTGTAGACCAAATAAATTTTTGTCTCCTGTGGGAATCGGACGCACAACACTCGACGAGGTGAAGCGGCGAGGTGACCATTTTAACCATTGCGTCACCCGTGGAGCCTTGCATAGTTTATCTTAAAACAAGCTAAAGCACTGCCTACAATGATTGCACAGGCTCCTTCAAATCCTATCACTTTCCAAATGATATCCAATTAAATTTTTCCTTTGTGTGATTAAAAGTTTTTGTTGATTTACATGACCAACACAGTGCCGGGTTTGCTGCCTTGCGCATTCAATCCTCCGAATCTACATCCTTCTACACTCTATATATAGTAAATGTCACATTGGAAGTTCAGAGGCGATATTCAAAACCGTAATGCCTTCAAATATTGCGTTACAAGTTCTCTTCCTTATTGAGTTTAACCTGATTGTGTACAAATAAAAAAACGGCCGTACTTTTAAGTAAAATCTAAGAAATCAGTGCAGGTGTTGATGTGTATTCAAGTTCTAAGCAGATCGCGTTTCCTTTTGATGATATTGGGTCATGACAGCGTCTTGAGAGGTGGCAAATTACATACGTCTATTTGGAAAATTGTGGACACGTATAGAAATATAGATTAGATACGACTGTGGTGATAGTCAGAGATGTGCGAAATATATGTGCCAAACGGTCATGACTCTGTTGCATCATGACAACTTTCAAACGCCCCGTCCGCGTCCCCACGCGGCCGCGGCCCGCCCGGTGGGACAACGGCGCGGCGCGAAGATAGGCACAAGCCAGATGCACCCACATCCCGGACGTTGGCTATTTTGATATTTAGTGCAAACTGATACTTTTCCTCTGATTGACACTTAATGACTCATTTAACGCATTATCAACTGCATTTGTTCTAGAATTGACTGTCAGAATGTTACGAATGTCTAGCAAATCATTTGTTCTAAATGTTGGAACTAAAATGTGAGTTGTGAGAATTCTCATACTGTTTGTTTATAAAGGTTACCTTATATTGTTTCTTAGTTACTAAGGATACAAGTAACATCATTCAGTTAAGTTCATCGTGCATCAATCGTTTTAGTATAATTCGAAGCAGTAAAATGACAAGAAATAGAATAAGAGAAGTTATAGTTTGTTGATAATTTAAAAAGTTGAAAACCCATCTCGCTGAAATTTATAGTACTTTATCATCACAAGCTACAATTTCAGAAAGTTTCAGACTTCTACGTTCTTTCCTTTCAAAGTTATAAAATTTTGTAAAAACGCTCTTTTTAACTTTGACCTTAATTTGCTGACTTTGAACAGGTCTCATTTTGTAGGTTTTTACAGTTAATGGAAAACAAAAAAGCTTTGGGCACATATGACGAAAACGTATTGGAAACGAGATATCACACAAAATGTTAAATTATTAAATATATAATGTTAAGTTATGTTAAATTGTTGTGTCATTTTTTCTTAATCAACGCAATTTTTTGAAATGTCCATTTATGATCATAAAACAGCTATGTTGACTGTGCTATTATCACACAAGACAGCTTTAACTCGTTTATAAGAATATCAAATACTGAGCAGCTGTAAGAAATTTAGAAAATGCCTGGAAAACCTGGCAAATTAAATAGTACAAGTTCAAGCCAGCTTGATTTTTATTTTTAAACTTTCCATGATAATATAATTAAATAATTATGTTAACGGGAATTAACGCGATCACCTAATTAAAAGGTATTACATACCTTTGAATTGCCTAACGTTTCGTTAAGGTTGCACTGGCCGTGGTCACAAGCTGACTGAATCAAAGGTACGCAATACCTTTTGAATACGTGATCGCGGTAATTCCCGTAAACATAATGATGTTACCTTGACTTTCATTAAAATTTAATCCCACTAATATTATAAACGTGAAGGTTTGGATGGATAGATGGATGGATGGATGTTTGTTACTCTTTCACGCAAAAACCACTGAATCGATTGCTATGAAACTTGGTATGTAGATAGCTGGAGACCTGGATTAACGCATAGGCTACTTTTTATCCCGATATTCCCACGGGATCGGGACTTATGCGGGTGAAACCGCGGGGGCGCTGCTAGTATCAAATATATTCAACAAGAAATATCAGTCGTGGGACTGCACGTCAGAAGTGAAAACACACACACCGATCTCTACTATGTATCTGAGCGTGACGATCACGCGAGTTCAGTGCTTTTACCCCACACCAAAATTGCCCAACGTGTCTAAAGAAGTTTTCACTTCAAATAACTGAATACTGAAGACGACTGATCTCAATCCGCATTAATACACTTAATACACTTGGAGTAAATCCCAACTCCCAACGTTGTGTGGTCACGATAATTGGTACGATAGATAACCATAATGTGACAAGTCACAAGCGCTTTTCACTAAAAAAATACAACAAGTGGTTGAAATGGTTGATATGACAAAAATACAAAATTTTAAAACGGGATCATTTAAACAGATTATAAATCAATAAACTATAACGTCGTTATTAGCAAGTGGTATCGTCATCTTACTTAATGATAATACATCCCCTTAAAAGTCATTGCCAATGCTATGGCCAAATGAAAGGCAATTCTGATCGGAATAAATACTTTTATTAAGGAACCTAAGGGAGTAGAGAAGACAAAGGGTATCTACTTGCCAAAACGCTGAGCTGACTAACATCGGTACAAGGCAGAGTACCTGATCGGTGCAAGGCAATAGCAACATCCCGAAATCAAACGTTAATGAAACTATTTACATTAAACATAGTGCACTTTAAGAAAAAAGTATTTTAAAAACCCTGCAGTTTTGCTTAAACTTTTATACCTACAATGTTTATTTGCAAGGGGTGTTGTTGTTGCAGCGTAACAGATAAAGAACAATGATATTAAATAAAATTACTATAAGTTTATAAAAAAAAACTTTTTCTATGCTAGTTACTAAAATGATAATTATAAACATAGATTTGTTTGGAATTTAAAACAATCTTATTTTCTGAATAATCATGTATAAAATAAAATATACAAATGCACATTATGGTTTGATGACAATAATTATGATGACTCATAGTATTTGGAAACCGCGGAATTGATGTGAAATGATAAACAAATTGTTTGGCGTGTTCTCCGCGGAAACTTCTGGTTTTCTCTTTGAGGAACTGTTCCTGTTTCCACTTAAAGCTATACGGACATGGGAGGCTAAGAGAAAAGCAACCTCAGCAACAGTATTCAGTCACTGAATTCGCTCGCAGACAGTAACAAATACAGTCTGCCAGAGATTTGTCCCTGGCTTGGTAACCGACCAGGAATGGTGTGACTTCATATGATTTACAGTTTTTTGTTACTGTAATGACCATTATCCTAACCGTGACAGGTCTGCTCGTTTGCCCCCTATAATATAAAAAAATGCGAAAGTGAGGATCTTATTAGGTGCCTAACTACTCAACCAATCATCAGGAAGTTTTGCACCCATGTTATCAGGGGCACAGAAAATGACATACCTCCCTTTCATCCAGATAAAAATATTGTTCCTGAGGGATACCTACATAGGTAAAAAGCTAAAGTTAGTAAAGTTATCAATATGAAGGAACAGAACAGGCTTACAACAACACACAAATACTAACTAATCAGGCAATATCAAGAAATGAAAAAGAATAATGGCCTATTGAAGGGGCTAGTTACAGGAATTTAATTGTGATTCATTGATGACTTACTGGTAGAAACATAAATAACCATTGGCTACCTAGCAGCTTGACAAAGTAGGCAGGTAGGTTCACATTCACAAAAGATTCGAGAAATTCCATAACAGTGACTTACTGCCCAACGCATGCAGTAGCTATAAAAGATAAATTGTGCATTGTTTAACATGCGACATTGATCCGACAATCACAAGAAAGTGTTGCGATTAAAACATTAAAGGAACTTGAGAATTAACCAATAATAGTTCTCGGACTAACAGCATTTTATTTACCCGTTGTACTAAGCAGCAAAAAACAGCCTACTGACGTCAAATCGCCATCCATTATAAGGACCCATTATGTATTTTATAGTGGTGAGTGAGTAGACCTAGTGTTCCCAGTTACCTTGTTGGTGTTTAGAAAAGATGACCACAATGAGAGAATGAACCGAGTGCGGCTGCATTGTGCAGCGTGTGAAGGTAATTGGATTGTTCTGTCAACACAATTAGAGACCTTAGATGATGTCAATCTCTTAACCGCTGTCCCATAGCGCGCTAACCTTCAGCACAACTGTGACGGTTGTGTAGATAACTTTCTGAGACTAGTGAAGGTTTGATAAATATCTAAACTGTGATGAAGCAGGTATGTCGTCGGTTACCATAGTGAGCGCCGTTCGGTGGGTCGGGGACGGGAAGCGCTCGCTCG
>OY982579.1:19888971-20067507 GCA_963859945.1 Euplagia quadripunctaria | reverse complement strand
CAGCGCCGCCGGCTCCTCAACTCCATCCATCGGCCGTCGTCGCCTGTGGGCACCGCCACTAGTCCGCACTGCACTAGTTGTCTTGGCCTCGGGAGCGAAAGTCGATACCGTTAGATAATCATTACCATTGCTTTTTGTCGTTACTCGATAGCGGTAATCTGCCCGAGTCCCTATACAGTATACATACCTACCTGACCAACGGTCCACCAACACACATACACTGACACTTAGACATATATTAATTATTATATTAAAACGTTTTGATTACAGTAAAGATAATATGAACGGGCAATTATACCTGAGTTGATGGCTTCTATTATAGTCATTACTAAGTCATACCAGACCTTGCATAATTAGCAGAAGGCCACCAGAACAAATAATGAACCAAAAAAATTTTATTCTCAAGAAAATAACTTTCCAGAAGTATTGACGAGGCACACTGAAGTACACGACCGTGTTCATGCCACTTTAGATAGGTATACTAAACTGTACGCAAGGCTTCGTAAGTTCTAATACAATTCTAAACCATCCTCGGTGCACATAATACGCGGGTTGGCATTCGCAATGCGCTGCGTAGCACGCCACTTGCATAAAAACGACATGACAAGGTCGTTGGGGCGGCGCGCAGCAGCAATGTTGCGAGGTGCAGTGCAATCTTGTCAGTATTGTGCACCACCAAGCGCCGGGTACTGTTCAACCATACCCACAACACCAACATTATTTGTAATTAGTATAATTATACAAAAGTCACTGGCTCCCTTGTGCAGAATCTCAACTAGGTACAGGTTGGGTTCCCGCTTTTATTAATAACATGTATTTATTGTGCACAAAGAGAGCTTTAATTAAGTTTCTAGTGGTATGTATGCACAATTGGCGTCCTTATTGCACAACTCAATCATCTGAATATGTCAAAGAAAGACGTAGGTAAGTATAAAATATTAGATATGGTAGATCCATCCATCCAGCAGCGGAATATAATAATGAATACGCTCTAAACGCTTGTAATATTGAGACTGTAAAGTGTGTTGCTGCAAATTCAGTGCTTAGGTTACATTAACACAGTCAAACATGAAATTTGAAATGAACGCTTCTTTGGTTTTATCACTTAACGTGTTTAAGTGGAACATTTTTGGAACTTTGGAGACACATCTTTAATTGCAAAAGTGTTGTTTTGATTTGTATTACCAAATCAAATCTTGTCATCTTAAAAAGAAACATTTCTGTTCCTCTTGATTTCTGGCTTCCTGGTAAAAAAAACGCATATAAGTAATACCCACTTGATCCAATATTAAATAAAAATTAAACTTTGTGGAGCACAGTCTCTAAAATAATCCTTTAAGCTTGTCTGTGTCTGCTTGCATGTAGTTGAATATGTCACGGCCAATATATTCGAAAGTGCCTCTGCTAACGCGGCAATAACGACCAAAAATTGCTAATCTAAAATGCGGCTCTCGCATTCGCAACATATACATATATACGGCCGGCAAAGTACAAGATCTCGGTCTTAATTCGTTAACAAAACTGAGGATCGTTATTTACCATGTGACCCGCAAAATATATCTTGTTCAAAGTACAAGGTTGTGAACAAAACACGCAGATGAATGTGGTTGTAGACAAAAATACTTATTTAAATAGATTAAATGAATTGTGTTGATAGTCATTTATGAAAACTTTGTAACAACACAAATAAGAGCTCCTCAGCACAAAAGGTATTGAGAGACGAAAACGATCAACATGCTGTAATCTTGACAGTAGAAAAGTCAGACGACTAAGAAGAAAATATAAGAGGCCGAGGCGGATCTACGGGTTATTCAACGGACATACTAAAGGCTCCGTATTGCTGGAATTTTATAAAAAAATAAAATTATTACATTAGCTTGAAACAAATATTTTGCAGACACCCAAGTTTATAAAACTTCATCCTGTTCTGCATCGTAAATTTAATTAATCAGATATCCAGGCAGCATAGTTTTATTTAGACTTCAATGTATATACATACACACCTGGTCTGTTATGTCATGTGTGGGTGCAGTCGCAATTCGAAGTGATATAATTCGCGCAGCGTGAGTTTCAGCAAAGGATTCTAATAAATTCTTTGCTGAAACTTGTCCTGTGCAAAAATTAAATTAATTAATTATAAATTATTATTCAATTTTAGTTACGTAAACATTTCAACGTGTATGCACAATTTCATGATGATTGGTGGAGTAGGCAAGGCGTGAAAGAGTAACAAACAAACAAATAAACTCACTTTCACATTTATGACATTATAGTTAGGAACAGGAAGTTAGGATTTAAACATAGCTAACAAAACTGAAGAGTTACTTTTAGGGTTCCATTCCTCAAAAGGAAAAAGGAACCATCATAGGACTATTTCGTTGTCCATCTGTCTGTCTATCAAGACTCGTTTCTCAAGAAAGTGTGGAGGTATCAAGTTGAAGTTAACATCAATACCTTTGTCTGCAGTCCCTTAAAGCTGAAAAAAAACAAGTTTCTAAGGCGACGCAATCAAAAGATACGCCATTTAAGCCTTAAATTTTACACGATAAGACATAAGATGGATGATCTACATTTAAGTTTTGTACAGAATCTTCGATGCGCGATATGTATTTGTCGGATTCAAAAAAACTTTGAATTACATTGATAGTGCAATTCTTGAGAAAGATTAAAACCTGAAGAATGATATTACGTGACCGAGAGCGGGTAAAACTGTTGGGAATGGCCTAGTCACTTATATGTTTAATTTAAGCAATTGTCTTATTATTGTAGGTACATAGATTGATTAAAAGAGTTGCTTTCAAACATTGTGATATGCATTGATAATGGATTACTTTATAAACCGCGTCTTCTATAAATATACACTCTATGTAGCACGTAGAGAAATCATAGTTTACATCTGCGAAAAAGTAGGAGTTTAAAGAATGACATCTCTTCGTGTTCACAAGTACGTAGACGCAGGTTCAAACCTACCGTAGGTTGAAACACGTAAACACTGGCACGTCTGCTCCTTACACATTCCAGACATGTGGCTTCCACTGTAGCTGTCCTCGCAAAAGATATGCTCGCGGTACCAGTAACATAAACACAATGTAGCTATTTCTGTATTTTTGGATGGTCCTACCCATTAATGTTCATAGTGTTGCGTACATATTTCAGTTGGTACCTATATTTTCCAGTCCGTCTCAGACTAATAAGAAATACAATAGCCATATGTATTTATGCAACATTGTCTGTTGCTAAGGTAATATAGGTCCCAATTTGCCGAGAGCAACAGAAAATGCTCTAATTATTTTATTTAATAACAATTTGCAAAATTTTAAATAAAAATTCTATATCGAAGCTGATAGTTTCTGATGGGGCTGACAAATGATAGGCTGCAGCAGAAGTGACAAGTTTTACAGCGCATGCACTGTACGTTCAGCGCCATCCTCTTTTATGCCTCAATCTATCCAGAGCGGAGTGAATCAATGTCTGATATTTCGGATGTAATCACTAAACGTGTTGACCTTTATCAACGTTAAAGGTTTATCACATCGGCGATCTGCCACTTGGTCTAACGGTTAATCTTAAAGGATTCTATGTGGACACAACGAACACCCCTTGCTGGCCACTTCCTTATGAAGCGGCTATAGATGATGTGAGGATATCCGGCGCATCGTCGCTTTCAGACACAGTTCCCACTAATACGTACCCACTCCGTACTGGCGACTGCTGACGTCATAGTGCTGCACCGACCTTATACCTTAACTCCAAGTAAACTATCAGATGTGGTACTTTATTAAAAAATCAATGTGATGACAACATTAAATGTAGTAAGTAGTAGGTAATGTAGTAAAACATAACAAACGAAAAAAACAGTCTGAAGACGCAAATAGGACGTAACAGTATATTTATATGGTGCTAGCTGCGCCCCACGGTTTTACCCGCGTAAGTCCCAAACCCGTGGGGAATATCGGGATAAAAAGTAGCCTATGCGTTAATCCAGGTCTTCAGCTATCTACATACCAAGTTTCATCGCAATCGGTTCAGTGGTTTTTGCGTGAAAGAGTAACAAACATCCGTCCATCCATCCATCCTCCAAACTTTCACATTTATAAGATTAGTGGGATAACAGAGCAGTGATGTCTAACTGTCAAAATTTAATAAAACCAAGACGAGTGGGAAATGATGGCCTATCTAACAATCGAACAGCTAGCATACCATTCGCAGCCACTGTACAATAAGAGCACCGTATTACTTTGATAGAGATGCAGCGAGTTTCTTTCGATGAGGTCGAGCTCTAGTTAGACGTAAGTGGAGCATTGCTCTGCCGACCTAAATATCCGCGCGCGTAAGTAATCTACTTATGTGAGCCCAAATTAATGAAGCGCACGCTGACCGGAATATAATAATATGTAGTACATTCTAAATATAGGCGATCAACGCAATCCGTCGGAACTCATTCATATATTTATTAACACCACCACCAACACCGCTACTGCTTAAATTTAACTAGTAAGAATTAGTTTTTAATCTGTGCTAGTGCGATCATTGCCAATATGATGCGCAACCAAGGATCTCAACTCTCTTTTTAATTAGACGTCCGTTTTTGGAGTGAATTATTGGGAAAATCGGTCGTCAGCATGGTTAACATCCTGTGACGAATAGGAGTGCGCCAGATAAAGGGAAACATTGGGGTTCAGAGTCCACCACACACCACCCAGACATGACAGCTGCGTGCTGCGCCCGTTGGCTCATTTGATACGCTTGTAAGCCGAAGCGCTAGCACCGCGTACCAGGGTTGTCTTCTGCTACCTTTACTAAAGAACGGTAACAATTTAGAAACGTTAAAATATTCCAAAAAACAACTGCTACTGTTTTAAGCACGACTTCAAGTGATTTTTCAGAAATCGGATTTCTTTGGAATCTATGAAGTTTTATTTCACGAATAATTTACTGCAAACATGTGATTTTTTGGTTTACAACAACCCTAATTTTAGGAAGCAAGTGTGAAGTAATCCAAAACCGAATCTAACACGATAAGTGTAGCTCCATTTAGTGGACGGGCCACGAGCGTCAGTAACTGTACTCGTCTGAGCTCTGTTGGTAAGCAGAGCGCGACCGGGCCGTGCGGCCAGGCGCAGCTCTCACGCACGATACCATATAGGTACTTGTAAGTAGTGAAGAGTTGTGAAATATATTCTAAGAACAATTTAAGACCACAATTGTAATCATGTTGCTGATAAATGTTTCAACTGGAACATTTGTAGAACTTCTGCGGACTATGGACCTTCGAAGTCTATTCTTTCTTTTCTCACTGGACAATCCGCTTGTAGTCGGAACAAAATTACCGAACTTTTGTCACAACACCTATTGTCTTATGATAACAAAGTCACCGGAGCTATATATAGTAGCTGTAAGTTATTTAGTGAGTGCTATTTGTAGTTATATAAAGTGCTATTTGTAGTTGTAAACACTAATATACTGTGAGTTTTTCCTCATGCGAGGATAATTGCCTGACACGTAGGTACGAATAGCGATTTGATTTGGGTGATTGCACAATAATCGATTTTTGATTCGGAACCATTACAAGACATGACTTCTTCATAATTGAGTTGAGACTCTTTTGGGTGTCTGGAGCCAAGACTGATGACCTTTTCTTTTCCATTGAGAGATAGTATAGACGGTTCACTATTGCTGATAACGGATTAGTTATTCGGTATCCGATCCAGTCAATATCACGGACTTATCATTTGTACCCAGTGAATGGGAGAGTTGTCGCGACCCAAATACAATGTCTATGTTATTATTGGATATTGTGTACAAACGGCGAGCGGCGCGGGCGGCGCGGCGGGGCGACGACCCAAATATTTACAAGATCGTGTCTAGTCAACGATTTTGTACACTACACCACTACACCGCTGACTAATTATAGCAGTATGACATGTCGTGGGCGGGAGCTAAACCGTGCGTTAAATACCCGTTTTTTGCGTAATTTTCTCTGAAACAGTATTGTACATGGTACCACAAACCTGAATGAAAAGCACTATTAATATTTAAAATTATGTTTTAGCACTGAGCTGCAGCTAAGCTCCATAACCATCAACATTTCACAACAATTCGAGTTCGATCCACAGGCTCGCACTTACTACCTTTCGAAGTTTATGTATTTATCGGCAATTAATTATTAGAAAACATCTTGAGGAAACGTACGTATTGATAGTTCTCCAATGTTCTCGATTATTAAGTTAACCAACTCATTGGTTTCTATTTCTATTAAACTCAACTGAATATAACTCTATCCCCGTAACATTTTTGAGGATGTCTTTAAATATCAGAGGGATAGAATCCATATACCATGTTGATGCTAACGGGCTAGCCGCTAGCGGAACCGACTGTATCACGTCCTTCTCTCTTCATGGCTGTCATTTTTTTTTGTAACCATTGTGCAATTTTACTCACTTAGGTACCTATATAAAACAAGCGATGCACGAGATTGCTTACCCTCACCTGTAAACCTTCTCCAATTGTTTAAGTTCAAGTCAGTATCCGCTGGTTTTCTTTTATAAGTAAAAGGAAGTTTAAAACCGGCCTGATGATGAAATTATTACAAGTTTTTGGTTAAATGCGGTTTCTTCTTTAATCCGGGGCTCTGATTTAAACCAAGATTTCCTCGAAGCTCTCTTGTTTAAGGCATAAGTTTCCATCACTAACACATTTGGCAGTTGGAACAGATGCGAAAGGTGATCACCGTAAGATATCTCAAAGAAGAAGCCTGCTGCCTACCGTAATGACGAACTATAAGATTATTCTGAATATATTCAGCCTCTAGACATTTACAAATTACAAACATTGTTTTTTTCACATGCACACTTCCCCAGTATTGTAAAGGTAACATATATCGTGTTACTTTATCAAACGTGGTCATAACAATATTACAAGACGAGACAAGTCATGTTTCCTGTCTCATGTAGTCTTTTGTCAGCGCTAGATATTTTTTGTTTACACCTAATTTCAGTGACAACGTCACAACCATGATTAATATTTGAGTTCTGATGAGGTGGTAACGTTACCCGCTAATGTAACAGTCAATACTGCCCTGTCACGGTATGAGGCACACGATCCGACTGCTGCTATTGAACTAATAAAGCCGGAGCATTTAGAGGCCGGGGCTGTAAAACGATCGATAGACACGATCCGATGAACGGGGCATTGTTTAGTCTTAGAACGTTATCCAAGCAAACTAGCAAAATATTATATGTAATACTAGCTGTTATGTGTTCGTTCGTGATTAAATTCAAATCTATCCCACGGAAACCGTACATTTTTCCGGGACAAAATTTATTTTTATCACCTAAATAATAGGCTAGTTTATAATGTGCTCGTTTACATAGCGTGCGTTATCAGGTATTTTATTGTAGAACTTAACGCAGTAACTACATTTTGGTTGAACTAATTTATGTCCATCTCTACTCTAGTAACAAAATTATGTCTTTCACCCCGTTTTGCAAAGAGATGCAGATTTTTTCTACCATACATAATGTTTTCATAAATATTATATAAGACACCGTCAGGATATTAATTTCCTTAAACAGATCCTTAAGGGACTCCCAACTATGCACATTGTAAATGGCTCAGATAGCTCTTTTTTTAGAATGAATATTGATTCTATATCTGCAGCACGTCCCCATAATAAAATACCGTAAGACATGACACTGTGGAATTAACTAAAGTATACTAAGTAGTCGCGCAGTATTTATGTCTGTGAATTGGCGGACTTTCCTTACAGCATATGCTGCAGAACTTGGCCCCTTCGAAAGAGATATTAAGTGAGGCGATATGCTTAAGAAAACAGTTTCATTTACAAAATCTAACTTCCTTATTTAATAAGATGTCGCATTCACTATGTTTAACGTTAGGCAAAGAGAATCTTATACATTTAGTTTTTTTCCCATTTAGTACTAAATTGTTGGCAGTAAACCAATCATGTACTCGATGAATAATATTATTTACATCGTCAAAGCTATTGCCTCGTCTATCTACTTTAAAAATTAATGGTGTGTTATCAGCAAATAATACTATTTTGGGTTTACTATCTAGTAAATAGGGAAGATCATTAATATAGAGAAACGGGCCCAGTATCGATCTTCGCGGGACGTCCATTTTCAATTTTGATTCCAATGAATTGACATCATATATCTAAACCTGTTGTTTTCTATCACTCAGGTAGGATTTTAGCAAACAACTGGCTTGTTTACAAAGTCCATAATGCTCAAGTTTTAGTAGCAACGTTTCATGATTTATGCAGTCAAATACTTTTGAGAGGTCGCAAAAGATACCGAGAGCATCCTTAGCTTCCTCCCAGGTGGCAAAAATATACTGTACCAAGGTAACGCCGGTGTCAGTTGTACAACGCCCTTTTGTGAAACCGCATGGTTGATCGTGTAGGATGTTGTTTGAATTAAAATGCAGTAGCAATTCATTGAGAATAATCTTTTCGAAAACTTTGCTAAATACCGGCAGGACTGAAACAGGCTTATAATTATTTGTATCTTTACTGTCTCCGGCTTTAAAAATTAGAATGATAAGACTATGTTTAATGAGATCAGGAAATTACTCCTTAATCCTTAACTTAATACTCCTTAATCTACACACAGGTTAAATATTGCCGCTAGGTAAGCAGCGGAAGATTCAATGTTAGATTGGCAAGTTTTGACCGACATTCTCCACAGATCTTCAGTGAATTTTATCTGGATATCCTTATAAGCTTTTATTATATGCTTGAAAATAAAAACTACGGGACAAGTACGAACAGTTTTTCTAAGAAGAGTGATAGAGTGAGCAGAAGAGGAATTCAAAGTTGCCGTTGTTCTAATTGGAATATTATTAGTAAAGAAATCAACAAATTCCTGAGCTACGTCCTTGTCCGAGCTTAAGGTACCACGCCCTGTCTGCAATACATAATTGTTATTAGGTAATTTATTCCTACCGGTTTCGTCATTAATTATTTTCCAATTAGTTTGTATCTTATTTTCAGACAGTTTTATTTTATTACTAAGGCAATTAGATTTAGCTATTTTACAGACTTTCCTAAAGGTTTTCGAATAACTGGTGACGTACTGATTGAAAGATTCAGTGTTCACGTAAGGCCTTAGACCATAAAGTTCGTATAGTTTATCTCGACTTTTCCTAATACCTTTGGTTGCCTAATCACTAAAAACAAATTTGGGGTATACATCCTTAATTATCTTTGTAAAGAGATTATCAAGTTCGTCGTGCACTACCGAAAAAAAAATCCGTGTGGAATTTATAAGTATGTTTATCAGCGGTCTGGTTACCATAGTACAGGCTCTGCCTAGTTTGGGATCAGACGGCCGTGTGTGAGATGTGTGGAGTGGAGTATTATTATTATTATTCTCTTTATTAATATTTAAATACATATAAATTACATTTTTAAATACATTATTATATAAAAAAAAATATATTTAAAAATATAAAAAATAGTGTCCCACCGGTATCGGGTACAGGGACCAAGCTACCGGTGGTTAGGGTTCCAGAGACAGAAACCTCCTCACTATGCGTGCCGTGTCGAGAAGGACTGCCTTCTGCATTAGGCTCTTGATCCAGCTGCCTAACGTGAGCCTCTGAAGGTGTTATTATTATTATTATTTACACAATTACGTTACAATTTAGTAAAGCCAACCTGCTATTTATAACATCATCAAATTTCTTTAGGTTTCCAGATGTTTTATTATATACCTAGATTTAATTTGTCAATTCTGCAAGGGTGTGTTGGACCTGTAGGTGACGATCAGTCCACTATGATCTGAAGGTAGATAGTTTATAATGACCTTTTATAAATATTCGCAATTACAGGAAACATTATCAATACAAGTTGCAAATGTCCGTGTTACTCGAGTTGGTGACAAAAAAATATTTGTAAGATCAAACGATTTAAAAAGGCTTAACAATTGAATTGAACTCGTATTATCTTCCAAAACATTTATGTTAAAGTCACCACAGATAATAACAGATTTATTATTCGTAGACACTTTCACCATAACATCTTCCATTGTAGTATCAAAGGTATAGTAGTTTTCATTATTTGGGGGCCTGTAACCGCACACTATAATATGCCTATCTAGCTCAACACAGGATAATTCAACACAGCGTTCCACCGAAAGTCAAACAATATCTTACCGTTGTTTATATTTTATAACTTTGTTAATTAGAATTAAAGATCCCATGCAATGTAGATTTCCGGTTAAAACAGCTGGCCATACTGTAGTTCTTATAATTAACTAGCAGTTCCTGCGCGGCTTTGCTCGCGTAGACATATTTTACGCGGAACCCTAATTCTTTTTCCAAAATAAAAGTAGCCTAAGTTACTCCTTATAAAACCAGCTATCTGTCAGTGAAAGTCCCGTGGAAATTAGTCTACCCGTTCCGGAGATTAGCTGAAACAAACAGACAGTCAGATAGGCAGACACACAAAAAATTTTAAACAGACAGATCGGACTACCCGTTTCGGAGATTAGTTTGTTTTGGATTTGTTTTGTTTTGGATTTGTTTACGTGGTTAGTTGGATAGTTACAAGTGAAGCTATAAAAGCGTGTTAAAAACAGTTCAAGAGAGTAGTAGCTATATCTACCTAGTACGCTCCGTGGGCAGGCACCGATGTGTAGTTAACTCACACTGATTTGAGGGACATACAAAATGAATCTTCAAAGGATAAGTACCTTCTCCGTGAACGTTTAATACATGTATTTGTGTCTACTACGGCCAGCTCTGTGCGAGTTTGTAGTCGGCAACGGTTTATTTATGACACACTCCACAGTTTAGAACTGGAGTCACTCATGACTCATATCTACGTATAACTATAATGTATTTCTAAAATGGACTACCATAACATCCCAACTGAAACATGAAGCAGGGTCGGTAGGCAAATACGTGTCTAATTCCTGACGCTTGCCCTACGAGAGTTGACAGTTTGACTTTGCAAATCTTTGCGGAATACGCAAATCAGCATCGGACTGAATTCTTACTGGCTCTTTAGTACTTAGGGATCGGGTAACTGGTAGTGTCTATTAAGGATGATACGGAGGTAAGTTTACCGGAACCGAATTTGGAATCGGAGTTATTAACATTGACTTATCGGTATCGGAATCGGAGTTGAAGTCAGAGCTGTTGCCATCGTTAAAGGTAAATGTAATAAAATAATAAAAACATAACCATAATACAATAATCAGTATATTTAATCACAATGCATTGTGGAGAAGCTGTCGACAGTCTCGGACACCATGGCCTTTCTTGTAGCAGAAGCCGTATATCTCGACATGCCAATCTTAATGACATAATCCGTCGTGCTCTTGTCACCGCCGGCGTGCCAGCCGTACGTGAACCTAATGGTCTGTTGTGTATGTCGTTACTGCCTTGGAAGATGTGTAGGCCTTTGGTGTGGGATGCAACCTGCGTTGACACCCTCGCGCCATCACATCTTCCAAGTATAGCTGGTTGTGCTGGCGCTGCTGCTGCATCAGCAGAAAGCCTCAAATGGCGTAAATACAATAATTTTGTTGGTAACTATGTTTTTGAGCCGTTTGGGGTCGAAACGCTTGGGTCATGGGGTCCGAGTGCTCGTTCCGTTTATAAGGAATTAGCTAAGCGACTGATCGACACTTCTCGTGACCAGAAGGCGGGCCTTTTTCTTGCACAGAGAATTACAATGCTGCCAGCCTTCTGGGAACACTGCCAGTAGGCGACGATGTGGAGGAATTTTATGACGCATGCATTTAAATAGCCCGTATACATTTCTTTTTCTTTTTTGATTAGTTTTAATGTGTAAGTTGTATATAGAATATAATTAAAATAATTTAAATATTAATTAGGTATTATACAAACATACATAAGTACGCTAAGATAGCTAATTTCTTACTTTAAAATTTTATTGGGTAGTTCAGAGACATTAATTGTCTTTCGGCCTCATCATGTGGAGTTGAAGTCGTGGACTGTTTTTTTTCAGTTTTCAACTTAATTCATTCGTCGTATTCGCTAATATATAAAGCTGTTAAATGAGCCTTTGATGCAGTAGTTATAGCTAACGTAGCCAGGTGTCCCAATTTTCAAGGGTCTAGACCGACCCGATATACCCTTAATAGGGATGCCAAACGTCCCGATTTTTCACTATCCTCCTTAGCAGACTAAGGAGGAAAGTGAAAAATCAAGACATTTACCGCCCGTTATCCGTTTTTCAAAACGGATTCATCTGTATGCTGTTACTACATAAAATATATATATTTACACGTATTAAGTACGTCTAAAACGTATTAAAAGTCCTTCACGACATAGGTTCATATCGTTTCGATTTTCGACCTTCGATTCAAATTTATCGGAACCGAAATCGGGGTCGGTGGTATAAAATCAATCGGAAGTTTCGATTTTTCTAAGTCGCCAGAGCTCAATAGGTGACACATTAGCTGCAAAACAAATATTTTTGTCTATATTTATACGAAGTATTGCTTTAATTAAACGCGGTGTTGGGTACGAGATAATCCGTGTGACGCTGTCTACTGTTAAACTATATTTGTTTAAGTATATTTTACATGTCTTCAACAGATTGAGTGACTCAGCCGTCGGCCTTCGGCTCGAAACAGACGGGCTGTATTTGAACTGCAGGCCAGTTACAAAAGTGCAGTTTGGATGCAGTTTTTGTGTAGTTGATATAACTGCATCGAAACTGGTAACCGACTGCGTAATCCGCTTGCAGTCGGCGTGTAGTTTATATATAGTTCTAACGACTTTTTCTCGCGTTAAATGTATGTTTCAAATGTAAATGTATGTGCCATTTTCTGTACCCCTGACTAAAAGCAAAAAAAAGGCTTCATACTAGTTTTAACCCGCGGCTCCGCTGACAACGTTAGCAAAATTTTATGATGATCAATTAAGTATTTATGGCATAAAAGCGTTACAAAAAAACTCACTTCCGCATTTATAATACTAGCTGTTGCCTGCGACTTCTTTCGCGTGGAAATTTTGATGAAATCTATCCCACGGGAACCGTACATTTTTCCGTGATAAAAATTAGTCCATAGTATGTGTATGTGCTATTCCAGACTATAATATACTACTCTGTCAAGAAGGTACCGGGGTCAAAAATTCGTTCACAATGATGGCCTTATGCGATGGCGCGTTGTCGTGGTTGAATATCAAAAATTTTCTATCCACAAATTTGGCCTTTTGCGACGAATTTGCTCTCTCAAGCGCCGCATAACGTTCAATTAATATTCTTTATTTACAGTCTGACCTTCTGGCAAGAATTCCGAGTGCACAACACCTCGAAAGTCAAAGAAAACAGTCAACATGACCTTGACTTTCGATCGACTTTGTCGTGGTTTTTTCGGTTTCGGTTCAGTTGGAAGTCGCCATTCCGAAGCTTGTTAACTAGTTTGCATGTCAAACCCATATCTCATCACCAGTAACAATGCGTTTTACGAATGTAGGGTCGGAAAATCGTCTTTTTTTAACTAAAAATTATATTATAGATCATAATTTAATTTAATTGTATTAAATAGATAAGATCGCTATCTTTTAGTGTCGATCTATAACCGCCCGTATCCAAATTCATAGTTGAGCCATATGAGAAAAAGTCGCACAAACAATGATATTATTATCATCTATCATGGTAATAACAATGTTGGCTGTGACGGTAGTCATTTACCATCAGGTGACCCGCCAGCTCGTTTGCCCTCTATACCATAAATAAAAAAAATACTCAGTGGTAGTGCTCGAGTAATAAGTAGATTTAGAACTGTATGAATGCTATGGTTAAAGCAGTTGCCTTGCCACAACGCGCCGCGCCGAGATTTCCACACGGGACAATTTGTGTGATCCACAAATAGCTGTCCCGAGTCAGGGTGTTCTTTGTGTCAGTTGTTTGAATGTTTGTAAACTCGCTCGCGACACGTTAATCATGCTTACTGCGGGAATTATTAAAATACAAAGTAAATCATATTTAAACTGTTTGAGGGTTCATAAATGACTGGATGTGCATGTCACTCCTTTGTCACTCAATCATTTTTACCAATAATATTGCCATGTAGTCATAGCGTGTTTTATAGGACGCAGTGTGCGACATTATACATTAAAAAATAATTATAGTTGATTACATTGTTGCACAACATTTCTGTGTAACTACTCATTAGTGGCATGTCACATAATCCCGTGCAGGCTCCCTCGAAATGCCGTGCCGTGACATTAGCGAGGCGCATCTCTAACACGCTTCGTCCCACTTTGCTTAGCTGCACTAAACATTACGTGTTTTTTTCAATTTGTTGACTATTAAATTTTATTAACGCTGGTTCATAATTATTTGTTATTGCGCAATAGAACGTACGGAACTATTTTGCATGTTTTTACGTGCATTATGTAAACAGCGCGATGAAGTGAAATCGTCCGCGCTGTAACAGTTATAATTATATTATACTATCCTTTTTTAAAGTGAATAATAAATTATACATAACACGTCTATTAAGATACCTAGGTACTTTATGGTATCAGTGAATGTCGGTATATTTCAATAGTGATAGATATTGACCTACACACAACAGTGTTATTACTTCAACGTATAGGGGTATAATCACAGAGCTGGTTCTGAATCTGAGGGTCTAATCATTCAAAATACTGATAGCGTTGGGCTGCCTCCTTGGTGTAGTAGCATCAGTTAATGATGCGACCGTGAGCTCTCGACTTTCGAGGATTTTGAAAGAAACAAAATACATTTTTATTTTGACAGTAAACAAGACACGACACATACTGCAGAAAACATACAATAAATAGTATTAAACAAGGGTACATTTTATTAGGAAAGGAAGAATAATAATAAAAATACATATTATGAATGATCAATTGCATAATTAATATAATATACTACACCTTGCATTTTAATAAAAAAATAAAAAAAATTAAAAGTTAGCTTAATTAGAATTATTTTGCTTATTGCTGTGTTTGGCGCCTACTCGTAATTATTTGGGGCAAGGCCCCCTGCCGCCCCCCCCCCTGCTGACCAAGAGGCGGCCAAGGTCTGCAGGAGTTCCCGGAGGCTTCCTTCTTAGGGCATTCCCGGGTCCCCTGCAATAGGCCACACTTGTGACGGAACACCGTGTGGTTTTAGTCGGTTCGATTCCGACATACCACTTCACCATTAGCTCAGGTGAGGTGATGACCCGAGGGGGTTTCCACACGAAAATAAAAAAAAAAAAAAAAGGTATTTACATTAGTGTAGAATTTAGTTAAGCTGCTAGGTTTACTTTTAGCTTTTCAGTTCCTTTCTTCTTTCGTTGATTTAATTTTGTGTTAAAAAGGTTTTATATTTTAGTTTTTCGTGATTAAAATATAATTATAATTAATAGGTACTTATGTAAAATTCATACTTACCTAATTTACTTGCCTAACATTATAATTAATATATATATTTTTTTTATTTATTTCTCACACCTTTAATTAGTAAATAGTGCAAATATAAGTTACAAATGTTAAGGTATAACAATCGGCGGTCTTATCATATCACACACGGCGATTTCTTCCAGACAACCTTATAATTACCTTTTTTTTTTTGTGCGTGTGGAGACCCCCTCGGGCCGTCACCCCACCGGGGTTTTCGGTGGGGCGGTGTGTCGGAATCGAACCGACTAAAACCACACGATGTGCCGTACTGCGCCTTAAGTAGGAGGGATCCGGGAAACCTTATAATTACCTTTTTTTTTTTTTTTTTTTTTTTTTTGTGCGTGTGGAAACCCCCTCGGGCCGTCACCCCACCGGGGTTTTCGGTGGGGCGGTGTGTCGGAATCGAACCGACTAAAACCACACGGTGTACCGTACTGCGCCTAAAATAGGAGGAATCCGGGAACAGCTTTATTAAGACATCCGGACCCCTCCTAGCGCCTGCCCGCAAAAGTGCGGGCACCACCTTCGGTTATAAACTCTCGCTTAGGCGACGTCCAGGTACACGTGGACGACGCCTCCTCGCGGATGGCCACTGTAGCGGGTGAAGGGGAAAACCCGTCCCGTCCACCCGCGGCCACACTCAGGGCGGCATGAGGCGCTGGAAAGCGCGCCTCCGCCGCCCGGTTCGCCGGCGGCGAATTTGGTCCGAGTGGAGATCGTCCTCCCGGACCCGTTCCGCCGCCTCCTTCTGCGAGATGACGTCCTCACAGAAGGTTGCGACCGCGGTAAAATTCCTGTCGCTACCGGCCATGGAGCGTATGACGGCCGGTAGCGACAGATCCTCTCCGATGACTGCAATGAGGGCCCGACGTTGCACCGCCCAACTCGGGCAAGCCGCCAGCGTATGCTGAGCCGAGTCCTCACTGCAGTCGCAGTGGTGACAGGCGGGACTCAATTCCCTCCTAGCGACCGAGTGCAGGTACTTCCCGAAGCAGCCGTGCCCGGAAAGAACCTGCGTCAGTCGGAAGGAAAGGGTCCCGTGCTGCCGCCCTGCCCACTCGACGATGACCGGCTGGAGCGCCTCCACAGCGGCAAAGCCAGCACGTGGAGCCTCCAGCCGGGACGACCAACGAGCCATCGTGGCTCGGCGAGCGGCTTCACGCCATTCGTTTATCTCTTCGGGCGGGGGCCGACTGCCGCTTCCCGCCCGGAACTCAGCCGCCCGCCGATAAACTTCGGCGAGCACTTCCGCCTCCAAATCCCACGGGGGAGTCCCGGGTGGCAAACTGTCAAGGGGTCAAAGAAAAAGAGGAAGAGGGGAGGTAGAAAGAAGAAGGGGGCTGCAACTCAAGGAGCAGCCCAAGCGACCGTAAACGCTGGCAAGAAGCCCATAAAGCTTACCCCCCCAAAATCAGCTGCTGTTGTAATAACGGTGTCATCGGAGGCAGAGAAGCGTGGCCTCTCCTACGCGGAGGTCTTCCGCAGGGCACGTGAAGTCGTCCAACCCGGTGAACTGGGAGGCGTCGGTGGGCGTACCCGCAAAGCCCAAACGGGGGCTCGCGTACTGGAGTTTCCCGGGGCGGAAGGCGCGGAAAGGGCCGATGCGCTGGCTGATAAATTGAGGAGTTTATTTGCGACGGAGCAAGGCGTGAAGGTCGCCAGACCCACTAAGTGTGCGGAGATACGCGTCTCGGGCCTAGACGACTCAATCACGCCGGCCGACATCCGAAGTTTTGTAACTTCCGCAACCGGATCTACCTCAGACTCGGTCAGAGTCGGTGCTATTCGTCCCGGCCCTGGTGGAGTCGGTTCGATCTGGGTCAGTTGCCCTGTGTCCGCGGCTAAAAAACTTGTCGACGGTGGCAGGCACCTTGTGGGCCTCAGTGCAGTCCGGGTTTCAGCCCTGGAAGCCAGGCCCATGAGGTGCTACAAGTGCCTGGTGCCGGGTCACACTCATGCTGCATGCACTAGCTCTTATGATTGCAGCGGACTATGTTTCCGCTGCGGACGTCCAGGGCACGTGTCGGCAAATTGTTCCGCCGCCCCTTACTGTCCCGCTTGTGCTGCGGCTAATCTGCCCGCCAACCATATGACGGGGCGTAAGGGATGTAAGCCTCCGAAAAGAGCATCTGTTTCACAGGCAGGGGTTAGCCAATCGACCCAGGCTATCCCTGTAGCTGTTTCTCGACCACCGTCGCCGATGGAGGCTGTAGAGACGATCCGGTAAATGGACCAAGTCTTCAGCCTCATCGTCCAGACGAACCTGAACCACTCTGCCGCTGCACAGGATCTTCTCCTGCAGACTATGGCGGAGTGGCCAATCAGTTTAGCCGTAGCCGCGGAACCCTACTACGTTCCTTCCCGCCCAAACTGGATGGGCGACTGGGACGGTTCCGTAGCGATCGTCAGCTCCTCGGTGCCTCATTCCCCGCCCTTGTCGCTAAGAGACAAGGGCTCTGGATATGTTGCCGCTGAATGGGGGGGAGTCACATTCTACGGAGTTTATTTCTCCCCCAACCGGAGTCTGGCTGATTTCGAGGTCTTTCTGAACAACCTGGAGACCTCGATGCGGCGTCAGTCGTCTGGGCACACGCTCGTGCTCGGGGACTTCAACGCAAAGTCTACTGCGTGGGGGTCCCCCAGGACGGATGTCCGTGGCGAGGCGGTGGAAGAGTGGGCAGCATCGGTGGGCCTCTGTCTCCTCAACAGAGGCTCTGCCAACACGTGCGTGCGACAGCAGGGGGGGTCGATAGTGGACCTTTCGTTCGCTACCCCTGCTCTCGCCGCACGAGTAAGGGACTGGTGTGTCCTGGAAGAGGTTGAGACGCTCTCGGATCACCTCTACATCCGATTCGAGCTCTCCCGATCCCAGGACCCCAGCAGGGGTCACAGGGCGCGGCGATCTCCCCGATTTCCGCGATGGGCTGTGGGAAAACTAAATAGGGATCGTCTGGAGGAGGAGGCCATTGTTCAGTCTTGGCTATCTCCTCCTCCACCTCCAACTGAGGAGGTAGACGTTGGGGCAGGCCACCTTCGCGATTTAATTACGCAGGTATGCGATGCAGCCATGCCTCGAATTCGAAATCGTCGTCCTCCGAGGAAGGGGGTCTATTGGTGGTCCCAAGAGTTAGCGGACCTCCGTGTGGCCTGCATTCGTGCCCGGAGGTCCTACTCCCACAGCCGGCGGCGTCGCCGCAATGACGGGGAAGAGAACCAGCTTTACGAGGAATACCGCGAATCACGGAGTACTCTGAAGCTGGCTATAAGCCGCGCCAAAGAAGCGAAAAGAAAGGAGATGCTGGAGGGTCTCGATCGTGACCCCTGGGGTCGCCCATACCGTGCGGCGCAACAAAAGCTCCGCACGTCGGCCCCCCCCCTTACGGAGACTCTTCAGACCAGCTTCCTGCAGGAAGTGGTTGAGGGCCTTTTCCCGCAACGGGTGGAACACACGCCCCCGTCGATGGCCCCCTTGGCCGGAGACAACGGAGAGGCTGCAGATGAGGATGTTCCACCCGTAACGGAGGCGGAGATAGGGGCGGCTGTTCTACGGATCCGTTCCAAGAACACCGCCCCTGGGCCAGACGGGATCCCTGCCCGAGTTTTGGCCCTGGCCCTTGACCACATGTCGGACCACCTCAGGGGGGTGTTCGACGCTAGCCTGGCGTCCGGACACTTTCCTGACTGCTGGAAGAGCGGGAAGCTGGTCCTTTTAACGAAGCCGGGACGGCCTACCGACTCGGTCGCGGCCTACAGGCCCATCGTGTTGCTGGACGAGGCGGGTAAATTGTTTGAGAGAGTCCTCTCTGCCCGCATCGTCCGGCACCTTTCCGAGGTTGGCCCTGATCTGTCGGACGCTCAATTCGGTTTTCGAGCAGGGCGTTCGACGATCGGTGCTGTGTTGCGCCTGAGGGCCGTGACCGAAGAGGTAGTGAGCCATGGCGGCGTGCTGTTGGCGGTGTCGTTGGACATCGCCAACGCATTCAATAGTCTGCCATTCAGCTGCATCAGGGAAGCACTCCATTATCACGGGGTGCCAGGGTACCTGAGGCGGCTGGTGGCAGACTATCTAGAGGAGCGAACCTTATAATTACCTACTCTAACTGTTCATTGTTATTTGTTATAAGTATTTAAACAACAGTCTGTTATTCAACAATCTTTTATTACGTTTAAAGTTCTCATTAAGATGAATTAATAAGAACTAACATGAAATAGATACTGTAAACCGTTGAGGCGTTCCCTCTACTGGATTCCGCATCACCTAATCAATTACAGGTGTCCGTCATGTTGTAGTGTCATTAGAAATACATATGAGTGCTAAGTTTCAATAAAATCAGTTCACAGGTGTAAAGTCAACGACTGATAAATCATTCGTCCCTTACTTTTCTACCCTTAGGGTTGAAATTTTCATTTTAAATTTAAATTGGACCAACTTTGCAGTATACCCTACCACAGATAATATAATACTATACTAGTAACCCTATCCAACAAACATGGACTGATTTAAGTGTTTTTTTTTTTGTTTGAAAGGTAACTTGATCAAGAATGTTCTTAGATATAATTCAAGAAAATCTGTTCAGCTATTTGAAGATCATCAGCTCTTTCCTAATCGTTTAAGGAATTTAAAATTTATGATATATATATATTACATATTTTCGTTAGTTAAAAAAAAGCAGTAATAGAATTTGTATTAATAAAATGACTAATGTATATACCTATGTACCTGTGAATATGTTTATGAATAGCAGTAACAGAGTGTGAGTGCCCACAATCGTGTTCCCGAAGGTCTCACTCTGAGCACAACTCGCTCAAGTCCGGTTTGTTCCAGACTCGGGCTATATTTAGCTCGCGCTGCTAAGTGGACGGTGTTGCGTGTCGAGGGCTTCATGTACGGACAGGACTCAGGAGATTAGATTTTATTTTTGCTTGTTTCAACATAGTAGTAGTAGTGTAGACAGTGGTTCTATTGTACTATTGTAAATTTCACTAAAACCTGTCAACGTATACTCAACTTTATTTCCACGAAGCGAGAGTCCCCATTTATTGAAATGCCGTATAATTCCCGTATAAAAACTTGTTCAAAAGGAACTAAGATGACCTTATTTTAATCGACACCTACGAAGACGCTTACTAAAACCACAGAGCAAAAGAGATGGTATTCAACGGATAGCAATCTCGCTACGTGGTATTAAAGTTTATTTAAGCGTGTCAGACTTTAGTCGACAAATAAATTGCTTATTTCGATAGCGACGTATGTTACCTACTTGTTTATATTTGAAATAAGACCTTGTTTCGAAGGGTACAAGGTTTACATAAGAAAATTTAGTCAATTATAGTTAAGAGAGAAATACCACAGAATTGACACCAGTGTCGGCCAAAAAAAAACCAACAAATTTGTATTTGCCTTAAAAAGGGCTAAAGATGTGGCTTGTAGGTAACCTTCACTATTGGTATACCATGCATATGTGTGCTCCATTATTCGATATAATATACTAGTCTGGGGTTACTCACCATAAATGAGCCGAGTATACATAGCTCATAAAAATGTCTTAGAGCAATATTCAATATGCAGTGCTCAGAGTCCGGTAGGCCAAGATTTAAATCAGTTTTTTACTGTATGCTTGTAGCATGTACATATATCTTCGAAGTAGCTAAATTTGTTAAGTGTAACATAGGATTGTTTAAAACTAAAGAAAACACCAAAAAGCGTAAAATTAACCAAATCTATTTAAAAATGCCTGTACCTCGTTTAGAGACGTACAGATCAAGCTGTTTGTGCATGGCACCACTTATTTACAATGCATTACCTGAAAAACTTGTAAACAATATTACCATACCATAAAATTTGTGTTGAACTAAAGAAATAGCTAATCGAGCAGAGCTTTTATTCTGTTAACGAGTTTCTGAAAAAAATTCGCTTCTCGCTCTTTCCAGTTCAGAAATGCATTGTGTTAAAAACTTTAAACTCAAGTTGTGTCTCGTTACTTATGTTTTTATTAAACCTTATCAACTAAATATTTGCACGCTATTTAATGGCGAAATGTGTCCTGCAGGTACTCATTGTTTTATGTACTGATCATCTTTAGTACCATATTTATGCAAATAAATTAATTATTATTATCACTATTATTAGTACTCGTAGCACAAACATACGCAAAATATATAAGGTGATGACATCTGTTCAGCATGTGGTTGCGGTACAAAATTAAAAAGGCAAGGGAACAGTTTAGGTAAGATAGCGAAAAAAAATACGGTTATTACTTTGGATTAGAAATTGTATTAAATTACCGGTAGTAATAAATCATCAAAATGTCAGATATAATAAATAAGGTAAGGTAAGGTTAATTGTTTTATGTAATAGCATAGCAACAAGCCCCTGCCCCCTTTTTCCCTATCGCAGTGCTGTGTGTATCGGCCTGTTGCGTTGAAAAAATGTAACTACTGTTTCGAATTAGGATAGGGTAAATTTTAATCTAGTTAAAAAACAAAAGGCTAAGGTCTAATTTAATTAAATAAAGATACTACAATAAATCGCATAATTAAGAAAACAAACATATCTTTAAACTTTAAACATATCTTTAGATATGTTTAAAAGTATTTTCAAGCTATACTTAATATCCTACTAATATTATAAACGTGAAAGTTTGTGAGGATCTATGGTGTCTGTTGCTCTTTCACCCAAAAACTACTGTACCGATTGCAATTAAACTTGGTATGTAGATAGCTGGAGACCTGGATTAACACATAGGCTACTTTTTATCCAGATATTCCTTCGGTCGATAATTACGCGGGTGAAACCGCTCGGCGCAGCTAGTTTACTATATTTTGATACAATTTCTTCATATAAATATATTTATTCAAATAAAGTAAAGAATTAAAAAGGGATTTCTTCGTGTAAGAATACATGAAGTTATTTTCACGATTAACATATAAAGTAGTATATAGTAAGAGAGATATTGAGACAGATGATCATGAGTGCCAGACACGCGACTGGCCGCTACGACCATTAAGGGCTCCTGAGGGTGCCGGTACTAGTCAGGTTTCTTTAAAACATACGAGTAAGCACAATCGTATCTTTAATAACTATGAATACAACTGCAAACCCATATCCGAAAACACAGCAACTTCGTGAGACGTCCTCTCCCAATCCCGACCTGTTAAAAAAGTCGTATGTGATATTATTAATACTAGCTTTTGCCCGCGGCTTCGTAAATGTACATTTTGTCAATCAATTTAGGTATCTTTCGGGAAGAGTACTTTCTTACCACTCACAACGTGTGTGCAACATTTCATGATGATCGGTTGAGTAGTTAAAGCGTGAAAGCGCAACAAACCAATAGATAAAGTCACCTTCGCATTTATCATTTCAGTTAAGAAGTTGTGATATTGGTCGCCAAATGATTCCTTTCGAGACTAGGTACGTGTTTGTGAAGCGAACATCTATAAGCAACAAATTATGAACGTGCAAAATATTTGTAATGACGCGGAAATAGATTAGATACTAAAGATGACGATTTAAGTGTTACTATTTATTTTCATTTCAATATTCTGTTTTAAAACGCAGTTTCTTACGCTGTTGTTGCAAAAATCTCTACATTTTCAAATAATAAATGTAATTCTATAATTATTTTAACGGGAATTAACGCGATCACGGAATTTTTAGGCATTACATACATACCTTTGATTTGCCTAACGTTTCGAGCAGGTATCACTGGCCTTGGTCGCAGGTTGGACTGCCTCAGACTGAGGTCGTGCGCAGCTGATCCAGTCAGCCTATGACGACGCCTTTAATTCCTGTCAACATAATTATATTATCATGGAACGCAAAAGCTTAAAAGTTATTATAAATGTAGTTCGCCCGATGTCAGGATAATTTCAAACCGAACATTCGGCTTAAGTTTACCTTCGGTGTAATCTATTTCGCCACATTTCTATTAATATGTAATAGTAATCCTACTGAGTGTAGACAAGTACGCCACGAGCTGTTGAAACGCGTATCGCACTTTGGCAAGACAATTTACACATTTTACAAGTGGTCAGTAATATGTTTGCAAACAGCGGAGTTGGAACAAATCCAGGCCCGGCGCTAGACCATGAAATAATGAGTAACGCTATTTAAAGATGCCACTATGGGGTGGGGCACCTTTGAGAGCGTGGATATTGGCCGTGCTTTGTATTTAGTAGAACATTACGTCAACCAAATACAAAACTGAACGTGGAATCGTTAAGCGCAGGGTTCAGAGGTAATATTACCCTAGACATCTCTTTTTCGAATCTCGAAACTAAAGGCTACTCTTTCCGTGGAGCCTATAATTTTATTGTGACTTATAATATGTTCTGTATTCCATTAACATTGGTGCATAATTCATTGTTGTAAGACAAGTCACAGAATTTCAGATGAATTATAAAACAGAGATCGGGTTAATTTAAACAAGTTCACATGACGTTAAAATGCTCGGGTATGTTTTTGTCAGATATTTATAAGATATAATATACATATTTCGCTCTACAGGAGGCTGTTGAGTGAAAGATGTATAAAAATAGAGGAAATATTTTTTTTGTAATAAATCGCATCATTTTGCTGACCGATCGTGACGAATAAACACTAAGTTTAATGTTCAAACATATTGCTGAAACCACGACGCGTATCTCGGTGCAGTTCAAAGGTCGATTGAGGCACGTTCTCTTCTTGTCAATCGGTATACTGTTTAAAGAGGCACCGAGAAGCGTCGCAAAACTAAATTGTATTCTAAAAATTTTGTTCATATACCTAGTGTAAGTAGTACCACAAACGCTAATAAACTAGTACTTATCTACTTAGTATCTAATTGGACTACATTACATGATAACGAAACTTTTTTAAAAAACAACTAAAGATACGGTCGTTGACCTTTATCTGAACTACTCTATAACAAATTATACCACTAACTTATTATTTGCCACTTGATGTGATCATGACGCAGCACGTAGACTAAAAGTATCCTGAAACCTAAAGAGGCTGGGCTTGATTTTTGGGTAGATTAAAACAGTTTCTATGGTATTCCTAATAGAGCCGCATCCAACAGTTTATAATTTAGTCACTAGAAAAACCTGGATTTCAGATACAATTTTTTTACATTCTCACCGTGATTTGTGCCGGGTCAGTATAACGAGAATCAGCCTTTATTGCACTGAAAGCTTATACTACAGCATCACCCTATAATTTGACTGCAGGAATAACTCCATAGCTAAACACACGTCAACGGTAACTTAATTTGATAAATTCCAAAATACATTGAAAATGCGAAGGCCCATGTCAAACGTTCATCAAACTCTGGGGAACAAAAAAAAACCTTTAATGTTTACAAACGTGACCACAACGTGATCACAATAATTACAGATTATCAGACCCGCTTGCACATCTTTCTGTACAAAAAGTAATGTAGTTTGACATTGTCGTTTAGTGCAATGACTTGGGCAATACACACTACGTTATATGTAATTACACGGAATTTATGGTTGAACGTTGACACTTAAATGGAGAGCCGACCCTTGCGCTAGCCGTCGATGCCCTTTATAGTTTGTAGCAATAGGTTGAATGCCTAGTCACTGCAACTGATAAGTGTGCATAGTTTCGATGAACCAATACTTACAGGATTTCATTACCCAGATGCGAGTATTAAATATTGTGTATCAGATTTGCCACATATAATTGTCTTACTGCTCGTACTTCCAAGTAGAAGGCCTTGTATATTAAATGAATAAAATACGATACTAGACATTAAGGGCAATGTACGTAGATTGAAAAAAATTTCACCCTTTCGGGGCACAGGCGCGAGTGTATGTATGTAAGATTCCATGTTCTTGGAATAAATGATATAGCCTTTACTTGTTTCCAGGTACACTTTAAACTTGTTTGTTAACTTTACACGATCAGTGATCCAGATTACACGAACATTCTTTGGAAAGTGTTCTCATCGTTAGTTTTCACGTAGTCAAATAACTTCATCAAGTGCTTCTTGGTTTTTCTTACGAGAATTAAACTGGATCCTGCCATTTAGTTTCTTACACCCACCAGTTTAAAAACATAATAGTACCAGGGAACTTTGAAATATATTTCAAAAACTATAAGTATTTATTTCGAGCCATTATATTACGATTGTGGAGATTCGTCGCATCACAGTCTGATAAGAATCAATTGTAAATCAGATTTAACTTATTCTTAGCAAGTTTCTAATCCTATCTCTAACTCTTTACGCAACCGTCTAGACGTATGATGGAATAAATCTATTTAGCAAATCTTTGTAATATTACTTCCGCACATGTTCCAGCCCCTCTATGGTATTAAACTTATAAAGGAATAAATAATAACCTATCAATAAAATATACATACCAAAATATCAATGTTACATTTAATAAACATTATATTCAAAGATGATTCGATTAGCTCGTCCTCCGCATGCGCCCCTATCGCCTGACCGCACGCCGCTAACATAAATGTCGTGGCCAGACCATAAAAAGACTACACAGTTCATAGTTAGATTCATAAATATTTAACTAATCACTGTTGACCACAAAGCGTACTTCAGCAGTAATAAATCGCTCACTGAAGGCCGTTTAGAGTCTGCTGTATCAGTCAGTTACATGTAGTTGTGGTGTTTGTGTGTTGGTGTTGGAATGTGTCGTCAGCGTCACTCTGTCGTCGAGTGAAGTGTTCCGGCACTGGCCGTGGGTGGGTCGCGTTTGACTGACTGCTGCACTATCTGGGGTTATTCTTAGATTAACGCATACAAAGTACCTATTTCCTAATCCGCACCCGCCGGTAGGATTGAGACACAAGTCGTTCGTGTTCTCGGTGCAGTCAGCAACGACAGCCGATTTTTATTTCAAGGCGGTTGTTCTTAAGGTAAACTATTTTTTGAAAAACTCATTTCTAGCATGTTATTTTCTAAGATCGTAGTCTGCAAATCTCTCATTATTCTGAACAGTAAATGAGGAGTCATTTAAAAACATTTTACTTATGGTCGACTTAGTTATAAATCTTTAATGCCTATAAGTCATTTGGTGTGTGTGGAATTCGAAGTAACAGGAAAAAGTCTTGAAACAGGTTCATCATAAAAAACATAAGGAATGAAAATATAGGAATGGAACACTACACCTAGGTACACCCACCATGTATGTTATATGCACAGTTAAGATCTAAGTTTAAATGCTAATATAAAAATCTTTATATTAAACAATATTAAGAGAGAAAAATTAATGACGCGGAACCCATTAATGTACAATCGTTAAACCTCGCATTGTACTTGGTTTTATTTGCTACCGATACTATTGTTCTATCAAGTAAAATTTTTTGCCACAACAAATGGTACCTACAATTGTATCATCATTACAATAAACCTTGCAGTCGATACAAGTAAAAACAGATTGGTCGCAGTTCATTAACTGTGGTGTTTCTTTTCAGACATAAAACATACAAAGTTCGTTAAAATACTGATTCGGGATAGTGTGCCAAGCCAAACCGCAATTGCTCACAATGTGGTGGACACTGATACTATCTTCGAAGTAAATGATGATGATGATATAATTGTTGATGACGCCAAACTCGCACAGTGTTCACCCTCTTACCTTTTGCTTCCCTCAAAGTGTTACTACCCGTTGAATAGTCTATAGGGATTGTTTGAGACGATGGCCGACGCACGGGTTCACCCTGACACTAAAACACAAGCAAGGTTCGAAAGCACCCAGCTGCATCAGCAAGTCACAGATGCTCAAATTGTAGTTGACATGCATGGAATGATTTTCATGAATGAGTGCAAGATAGGGCTTTTCAAAGTACATCAAAATTTATTTACAGCTTAGGCAACACATTGCGTAACACTCTTACTATTGCAAAAGTCCATACAGTGACTGTTTTCCATCGAACAAATCGTGTGCTTGCTCGCCCCTCAGTGGTATAAAAATGAGAAGTAATACTTTGAACGCACGAAAGGTTTTTTTATTGTTATAACTTAATATATAATGTACAACATAAATATAAAGGTTAATTTAGGCTGAAGATTACTGCAGAATATTAGATACGTAAGTCAAACATTTTAAGCAGTTTGTCCTCGCAACAGTTGACCCGCGAGAACGTCACCCGACCTATTGAACGATATTGTAACTGTGCCATGTCATGTCTTAGTACAAAGATGGCGCCGAGATTTGAGAAAAAACAAATTCCTTATATAGACGTATCAGCCTCTACGTCTACTTTTGGGAAGGTACTGCTTTTGATTGGTAAAAGAAACTCCTTATTTACCTTAAAAATGTTTATTGCATTTCACAACTTTCACTTCAAATTATCTTTAGCCAATATCACAAATAATCGTTATTGCCAAGCACACAACCACTCGGTCCGACAGTCGAACTGTAAGTCCCCTACACAATATATTTTCGTCTAACGTCCCCACCCCAAGCAATCGTTACGTCAAACAGTGACGTAACGATTGAGTTGCTTTTAGCGGAAGTCAAATTGCTGTTTTTAAATAGGTTATGTCAACGGAAAATGTCAAAATGTAAGTTTATAAGATTAAAATGACAGGTCTTGAGAAGCACGCTAACAGCTCGGCCATCTGACTTTCGGTAACGTCCTCGTACCGGTATAATCACAAAAAACATAAAAAAATTAACAATAATTACAGTTCAATTTAATATTACATTACAAGAAGAAATGTGCAATGTATTTTTGGAAGGCCTATTTCTATACACATAATCATCCTGTATACATAATCATCTAATATACATAATTACGATATAATCATTTATGTCATCTTCAATATGCACTTCGTCACATTCACCTAAACTTTTATCGTTTTCCTTATCTGTGGAACTACTAGCCAAGTCAGTATTAAGGTTTAACCAAGGTCTTAGCTTATCTCTTGCTACAACTGATTGGTATTTGTGATTCCGCTTTCTCGTAATAGGTGTATTTTCTATCAAAAATCGGTCATTGAGCTAAATTTTTACAATGCGATAAGGCCCTTGAAAGGATCATGACCAATAGTGGTCTAGCATTGTTTCATGTTGCAAAATCAAATTAATAAAGAAATTATCTTCCTATTTTTTTTATAACCTTTTCAAGTTCGGGAATTTTATTTTTGTGACCAGAATTATGATTTAAATAAGAATAGTAAGTTAACAATTGTTACGCATTATTTCCGTATAAAGTCATAATGTTAACGTTTCGTTCTCTTCATTTATACGAGTTACGTGAGTATGAGTCTTTGAACAAAAGCATCACAAAAACTATATCAAATTCATAATATCATAAAATAGCTAAAATAACTAGTAATTTCATTACCTTTTACAATGTATTTAATTAATATTTTATGGTTCTGTTACAATAATAATTATTTTTGTGTTCCGTCTCATGTAGATGCAACTGTCAAGCTTGATGACAGATGAGCCTGCCATTGCCATTACTGTTTATGTGTCGATAGAGAACAGTCACTGTTATAACTCTCCACTTAAATAGTAATAGGTACTTACGGAACTCCGTTTGATTGCTTGTTTTTGTTTAAAACAAAGAAATTAGCGTGTTTTATGAAACTTACGACGTTTTTATATATATTGGTTCTATTACGCCAGGACGTTGTATTTGTTGTGTTCATGAACTCTTTTGAGTCTACTTCACTGAAATCATGTGTTATGTTTTGTTTTTCAAATAGCAGCTGGTGACTTGTTTTGTTTTAACTAGTATTGTTTTTATTTGTACATGAAGATCTATGGTTATTTTATAAGTTGCGAGTAGGTTAAACATAATTTGTAGGTTATCTCCGTTTTTGTCTAATTACGTAAAAACTTGAACTATTTGTGGGAAAATAAACACTCATTTGATAATATATTAAGCGTAGTCTAAGTAAACTTTAGATGAAATTTCATACATAGATGGTCATTGTCCTTTAGAAACTATCTTTTTTTGATTTACCATCATTTTTATTTACCTCTTTCTCTAAACTCACATAATCACCTTCTTTGCTCTCGTCGGGTCGACGAATGTGAAGCATTACCTCATGGTCTTCTTGTCCACTCGTCCTCTGAATCCTCTGAACCACGTGATGGTCGCATCAAAAATTTTTTTGTCCCGGGAGCGTCGCTCAAGCTCACCGCTCATAATATCATCAATACCTCTGCTGGTGGGCCCCGACCTTTGCTCAAGCTCACCTACACGGGGCTCACCAGCAAAGCTCGGCTTGTACTCGGCCGTCGCTCAAGCTCACCGGCACGAGACTCACCATGACATACATAATCATCACCCGACAGTTGCTCAAGCTCACCTTTACGGGGTCCATTAATAAAAACTCGGCTTGTACTCGGCCGTTGCTCAAGCTCATCGGCACGAGACCCGCCTTCAACCGTGATGTCATCAATCGGCTGTCTGGCGCTCAAGCTCACCAGCTCGAAAGGCAACATCACGATTGCTAAGTATCGTGCGACGATGCCTGTCATTCATAATACTGGTTCGATTTGAATCTACGACTTGTCTTCTCAACTTAGGTCTCCTCATCAATATTGGCTTCCCAGCCTCGCCATTTCTTTTTTCGTTTTTTGATATCCCTGTCCATGTCACTGAAACTTAAACAAGTTACTTTAATGCCAAATAAGATAATAATAATATTTTTGTTTTTATTTCTTAAGTATATATATATATATACATGTCAGACTTCCAAACAGAGTAGTAGTAGTCAAATGAGACAGATTATAACTTTTTCGAAAAGTCCTATTATCGTAATACATTTTCAAAGTTTATAAACACAGCTATGTTTCAATGCATATTACTAAGAAGTATGCGGGATTGCGGGCGTTCGTCTAGCTTCACGGCTCAAGTAGAACTGTGTTCCACACTCCCGCCGATTGCTTTATATTAGCATCGGTTGCCCCCAACTACCCTATACTACAAAAAGGGAAACTAGTTCCTGCGCTGACATTGCTCGCAAGCCCACATGGACTAAACAGTCCGAACAGTTTTTGGTTAAGCTTCTGCATTTTCCTTTTTTTTTTGTTTGATTATTTTATAAAGAAAATCTAAGTCATACAAACAGCTCATTACAAGATGGTGATCCAGCTAAGTTTGGAAATTTCTTCGGTCACTAGGGGTTGGTAAACATCGTCAAGAATTATTTTCTAATCGTTTGGACAATAACTTGCTTAACCAGCACTTTTCTGGTTCGTCTAACTTCAATAAGACAACTAAAATTAATACATTAAATTATCTTTCAAAATTCCCAACCCCTGACTACCCTCCTTTCATTCTTAGTCAATTATCCGCTTGTGATGTTGAGAAGAATATTCGGTCCATTACATCGAATGCAATTGGCTCCGATTCTATCAGTCGCAACATGATTCTTCCCATCACCATATAATCACCCATATCCTTAATATGTCCATTCTTAGAGGCGTATTTCCAGCTACATGGAAAAAGGCCCAACTTATTCGTTTATCCGAAAATCATAATCCTGTGTACTATTCCGAATACCGGCCTATCTCTATCCTACCCTTTCTGTCAAAGGTCATTGAACGCCTTATCCACCATCAGCTCAGTACATTTCTTTGCAGAAATAACCTTAACCCATTCCAATCCGGTTTCCGTCCCGGCCATAGCACGACTACCTCCCTCGTCAATATTACAGACGTTATAAGGACAGGTATGGAGAATGGGAAGCTCACAGTTCTATGTTTACTAGACTTTAGCAACGCCTTCAACACTGTTGACTTCGACGTTCTCCTTGCCATACTAAACTCTCTTAACATATCTCCATCGGCTATTAACTGGTTTCGTAGTTACCTGTTTGGCCACACTTACACTACAACTATTCCACTAGGTCGAATACCTCCGCTGGTGTGCCACAGGGTGGCGTTTAATCCCATTTACTATTTTCAATATTTATTAATTCAATTTCAAAACAACTTCTCTCTTCTTACCACCTTTACGCAGACGACTTGCCAATCTACTGTCAAACTAATCTTAATGAGCTACCACGAGGTATTGACACTTAACAGAGATCTGAACAGCATAAGTAGATGGACAACAATGTACAGGGCTGAGAATTAATCCTAGTAAGACGCAAGTTACTATTGTCGGCAGCTCCAGACTTATCGCAAAGGTTGACTGGTCGGTATTACCAAAAGTGTTTTCCGAAGCTGAAACTATTCCGGTAAGCAATAACGTCAAAAACTTAGGGATATACATCGACAAAACCTTCTCATGGAATGCTCAAATACAAAATGTTAGTCGCAAAATATTTGCCTCAGCAGCTTCTTTAAGAAAATTGGGTAATTCCCATCCAACTGCCACTAAAGTTGAAAACGCACAAAAGATCAACTTGATAAACTTGAGAGATTCCAGAATTTCTGTATAAGATTCATTTTTGGCTTACGCAACCATGATCATTTTTCCGAATTTCGTACCAAACTCAAGTGGCTTCCAATTCGCCTTCGCCGGAATACTCACATACTCTGTTTACTGTATAATATCTTGTTTAATCCTACTACTCCTATCTACCTCAAGAAACGTTTCGCATTTATTCACGAAACACACACGATACTTGAGATCACCGGAAAATCTAACGTTAGAGTTTTTTGGATACATCCTTCACAGTACAAGCTGCACGCCTATGGAATTCATTGCCGGAAGCTATAAGACGAGCATAGACAGTAACTACTTTTCAAAAGCTCGTCAAGAATTACTACTTATCTCAGTAATAACTACGTGTTATATAATAATAATAATAATATAACTCTTTATTGTACACCAGAAACATCAAAAAGCAAAATTAATTAAAATTACGGTTTATACAATTGGCTTATACATTACATACTTGGTTTATACAATATATATGTATGTGTATATATGTATATTTCTACTGTATATGTTATGTACGTGTATGGTTATATATATATGTATTTGAATGTATATACGTGTGTGTATATATTTATAATTATAGTATTTGTTTAATGATGTAATTATATTGTTATGTACCCAAATAGATTTATACGATTCAAATGTATATTAGCATTTTCTTTCTACTTCTCTGATCGTACACTCAAGTGCTAATAAGACTAATGTGCACCACAAATTACATGTTCCTAGTAGAGTCCATCTAAAGGTTGCCTGTAAGAAATTGCAGACTGCTATAAGGCCGCCTATTGCACTACTGTTTCTAATGTATTTCTTTTTAATGGTATCCTATTTATGGTGTGCAATAAAGAGCATATATCTATCTAAGCCAGTATCAATGATGTAAATTGTTTGATTCAAAATCAAAGTCAACTTAATTCGTTACACAAATCAAAAACATAAAAACATACGTGTGACAAAACTGGCACGCCGTCATATATATAGACACTACATTGTTATTGGACTGTTAATTTATAAAGGCTCGATATACCACATCATATAATTAATATAGATTTTAAATAAAGATTAACTTTAAATATATATAAAACTAAGAAAAAGTAATTTGTATTCATTTGGAGGATCATTTTCGATTTCTAGTAGAAATTTATTGGTTATAAATTGTAACCGTTGTTAACACATTATTTGTATGTCCATCTATTACATGTAACACTTAACCCTCTTGTTTTAACTTGTTTTATTTTCTGCAATTAACAGAAATAAACCAAATAAAAAAGGAGAAAAAAAAATGTATATATATATAAATATGTAATTCTAATTTATCGTCAAATCGCGAAAATCATTTCTTTTTCTTTTCTTTTCCCTTCCATTTATCAGAATAAAAGAAGTCAACATAGATAGGTATTTGGAAATAAACACGATATTGCAGGAATAGTAAAAATGATATTGCAACAAGGTACTTACGGTCTTCTTTTTTGTGAGGAGTGGTAATTAATGCTTAAATTGTCCATCCCACTTCTGAACTATAGACGTATCAGCCTCTACATCTACTTTCGGAAGGTACTGCTTTTGATTGGTAAAAGAAACTCCTTATTTACCTTAAAAATGTTTATTGCATTTCACAACTTTCACTTCAAATTATCTTTAGCCAATATCACAAATAATCGTTATTGCCAAGCACACAACCACTCGGTCCGACAGTCGAACTGTAAGTCCCCTACACAATATATTTTCGTCTAACGTCCCCACCCCAAGCAATCGTTACGTCAAACAGTGACGTAACGATTGAGTTGCTTTTAGCGGAAGTCAAATTGCTGTTTTTAAATAGGTTATGTCAACGGAAAATGTCAAAATGTAAGTTTATAAGATTAAAATGACAGGTCTTGAGAAGCACGCTAACACTTATGTTATAGTCTAGTGGAGAAGTGTAATATCAGTGAAAATCGTTAAAAAAGACAGAAAATTATTGTCGACGGCTCATCCGACGCGGAATAAAATTCTAAGGAAGTCGTATTTTTATTTTTTTCTGCAAATAAAAATTGCATTTGTTATACCCAAAATACTGAATAAAAAAGCATGGCCTCAGAATTTGGTTTATTACATTTCTTATTCATTTTCAAGAGGAAATTTCCTAAAAAATGTCTTAACTCCCGGAACTCAAGGCTTACACTTAATAATTTGTATCTGCCATTGAAAATGGGGTTCTGCACGGCTGTTTATGCTCGAGCGCGTCACCACTCGAGAGAGTATGACTCAAAAAAACATAAATTTTAGATTATAAAATATTTAATAAAAAAATAAAAATATGGTTAATCTGGACACCATTTTTTTTTTATTTTAATATTAATATTTAATACTCATAAATAAATGTTTTTGAGTCATATTCTCTCGAGAAGAGACGCGCTCAATCGTAAACGGCCGCGTGAAATCCCATTTTAAAAATGATTAATTATAAACCTTGAGTTCCGGGAGTCAAGTCATTTTTTAGGAAATTTCCTCTTCTTTAAGAATCTTATCGCTGATTAGCGCTAACACTTACCGTTTTCACATGAAAACGGTAAGTGTTAGAGTTTTATCTAGTACACACTAGACAAGACTCTGAAGTCGTACTTTTTTATCAGTTTTTTGTGTATAAAAATTGCTATTTTTATTTGCAGAAAAAAAGAAAAATACGTCTTTTCACAATTTCATTCCTCGTTAAATGAACCCATAATTTTCGGACTTTTGAACTTTGACTTTGACCCTGAAATAATAACTGCCGTTTCCTTTAAGGAATTTTCGGTCTACAAGTTACTTAATAATATTATAAACTGCATACTGTATTCTAACAATGTATGCACGTTATGTCACGCTTCAATGTTGAATATTGCAGACGCCAGAGAGCATAGCAACGTGCTGGCGGGGCGTTGTAGGCTTGTCAGCAATACTCAATGTATGTATTATGCTGACCGTGTAAAGTGGTGTAGTAGTCGTGTACTTGTACTGTCTTGTACAAGCGACACGGCCAGCTCATGTTACGGCGTGATCAGGTAACATGAGGCACTGTGAGACGCCCCAGCGGTTAGTAGGGTTTTAGGTTTGACAACTGATGAGAAATACCATTGTTGTTGCAGGTGTTAATTTGTACATTATAGCCGTTAGTAACTTCTAACCGTAAGACAAGACGTAGGCTTGTTAAAAGTAAAAATAAAAATAAAAAAGCCTTATAAAATAATTAAATATGAATCATATATTTTAGGCAATATTTGTCTTGCTTTTGACAAATAATTTGCATTTTTGTCATTATGTATCTAAAGCTGTTGCAGCCGTATAAAAGATACTCTTGTGTAGGGTACATCTACATATAGGCACAAAACAAGGAACTGTTTTACCGCGAACTTATCTTTTAAGTAACTAGTAACAGCCATACAAGCCCTAAAACATAGATAGCTACTAACATTTACGGCTGTTTATAGCCCTCTACACAGTCTACACGATGGCTCACACCCACATTGGACCACCGTAATAGGCCATTGTGTGGAGGACATATACCACTATATATACACTCAAACACTCTTTAAAGGATTAATGGCCCGTGGCGACAGCCGCGTGGACCATTAGTCCACTATCCTTGTATTAAAACGTGACCGAGCGTTGACGTTTTTATTCATCTTTGAAGTTAGAACTGAACATCGCCATAGTGTACATGTGCATTGCAGTCATCTGAGAATTTGATAAGCCATCGTGTAGAGGAGGCATAGAGACATCTGTACGCAGTACTTGTAGTCGTGCCGTAAAACACGCACATTTGTAAGTAAAATACTGTACTTAGAAATATGGAAACACTGAATGCAGATTACCAGGAAGGATCTTTGAAACAAATAAAATGAGTTCACTGTGGGTACTCAGGCGCAGTGACTGCACCTCGACTGTGTGTATGTTCGTTGATATATTATCGTCCAAATTGCGCTCGTTCAGACGATAATGGCGCTGTAACGTGCTATAACTGGCCATTAGCCGCTATTTACCCAACCTAATGGCAATATTACTAGTTAAGCACCAAAAGGAAATCTAATTAGTTAATTCTATGCAAATGACGTGATCTCTATTATACAAAATATTTTTTTCATTTTTAGTCAAAAAGTGGTTTAAAATAATGTATGATTAATTATTAAATGTATATTAGAGTTGCTATTATGTTTACTTTATTTATTGAGGATAAGAAGCAAGTATAGATTGTTACCTGTATCTTGTTATTTGTTGTTGTTTATACTTATAATAAAACTGTAACAGGTCCAATTCTGTACGTTGAAAATATTTTGAAATTTTCTTTTTTTGGGGCTCTCTACAATCGATTCTGAAGCCAAAACTATAAGTTTTTGCATTTTTTTCTGTCTGTTTGTATATTTGCCGTGCATCAAAACTACTGAACGGATTCAAATGAAACTGGGCATGATTTGAGCTCATGCTACGAGCTCAAATCATGCCCAGATACTGGATACTTTTTATTTCGAAATTCAGGACAGTTTCTTTGAGAGTTTCATCATCGGATACAGACTTTGTGCTCTCAAGAAAGTGTTGAGAAAAGCGAAGCGAGTTTAATTGGCTGAGAGTACCACGCACCATCACGCGAGTCTAAAATCCAGTTCACGATGGCACATACTACAGGGCAATATGACCAACTGGTCTCCTACATTAATGAGCTTTTTTGTGGGGATTGCGGAAACAGTAGAGTTTTATTTCGCAGTAAGCGGTTCTTAGCTATGCCAACGAGCTATATTGCCGCTCACAGTCACCAAGCGCCACCATTAAATTCACAAATATGTTTCAGAGGATTGTAAGGAAAAATAAATACATTTACACATTTATAAATACTCAATTTAAAAATCCTCATTTCATGGGCTGAAATGAGTGGTACACTGTGTGGTTTACATGTTGCTTTACCGCCTACATAGTATAAATATCCTGCCTGGAGGATTCCCCCCTTTCAGGAAGAGGTGCAATGCCTGCAATGCTTAAGCGACATATTCCTGTTTTCCGACATAAACGCGAACGACACGTCGCCGCGTCGCCAACGCGGGCACAGCGAGTCTAGCAATATGTTTTACAAGTTGCAGTTTCTCTACAAGCGATCATTCATACCATTTATATTACTTTTACCACTAATTGTTAATTGTTATACTATATTTTATGGTTTGAATTTGAATAGGAAGAAACCTAGAACAGTCTAACATTTACCAATTTTTATTCAATTTGTCTAAATAAACCGAAATGTGAGATCATCGACAGAATCCGATTTTCATATTGAGCATTTTCCTCACCCTTTATGTAAATTTTATATAAACGTTGTCGTGACAATTTTATTGAACATGAATGTCTTTTTATCACACAATTTTCTTGTTATATTGTCAGAAAAAAATAATTCAATAAGATCTTGCACTATAAACGTTAGTGGCTACGCTAGAGTACAAATGATGGATCATGGTCTATTTATTGTGATACGTCACAAGACACGCCCGCACCCGTCGCGTCCGTCGCTGCGCCCCGTGGGTACTGCTTTTTGCGTGCGCCTATAAATACACAAGAATAGGTAACAAACACTCATGTCATTGCCCTTAACACTCGCCAATTACGAGTATATTAATGCCAACGAATTGTATAATAAGGCGCCACTGTGCAGTGAGAGCTCCACACTGCACGCGTGCACCTACAATATAATATTATGTTGTGGAGGTAGTTAGTTTAATTGCCAGCAGTTGTTAACAGACAGTTGCCTTGACATAAATATTAATTTATTATCATCAGCCTTACCATATTACAAATATTACAAAACGCACGTCTCCAGCAGCTACGTTTATTTACGCGATAATTAAAACTATTACTGTAAAATTTCGTACACCAACCTCTGTATAACGACTTTTATGTTTTATGCATGAAAGTATTTTTTCATAATATTCATATTTGAAATATTTCACTTGGAATATAAATATTATTTCGTAAAACTATCTAGTGGTGCTAAAATAATTTGCTTTATTATTTATTTTGTTTGATTTACTATGGCCCCTAAGTCTGTATATGTGGTGACGTAAACTATATTTCACATAGCATGAGTTCAGTGTCGTTTGGTATTTGAAGTTATAAGAGCGGTAGTGAGGATAAAATCGAACTAAAAATATAGGTTGCTTAATTTAAACGATCACATTTACATTGAAGAAGGTATCAATTTAAGGCACAAAAATAAAATAGATTTATAGTTTTTAATTTATTTATTTACTATCAGTTAGGTAAGTAGTACCTAGTAGCTAATTTTGAAGAAACTGATTTAAATATTTAAGTAAGCATTTTCAAATTTCAATTTAAGCCACATCTGTCTACTCATTAGTATTAGCACAAACAGACGTAACTATGTATAAATATAAAACAATGTTTTCGTTTCAGAACTACTATAGTTAGTTGAGTTACTGTTTATTTTAACACGCTTTATATTAGCTTGACCTGTGTCTATTTATCTACGTAGGTAACAGAATCTTTCAACGTAGTTTATATTAGCTTGACCTGTGCCTATCTATCTATGTAGGTAATGGAATCTTTCAAGTAGTTTATATTAGCTTGACCTGTGCCTATCTATCTATGTAGGTAACGGAATCTTTCAACGTAGTTTATATTAGCTTGACCTGTGTCTATCTATCTATGTAGGTAATGGAATCTTTCAAGTAGTTTATATTAGCTTGACCTGTGTCTATCTATCTATGTAGGTAACGGAATCTTTCAACGTAGTTTATATTAGCTTGACCTGTGTCTATCTATCTACGTAGGTAACGGAATCTTTCAACGTAGTTTATATTAGCTTGACCTGTGCCTATCTATCTATGTAGGTAATGGAATCTTTCAAGTAGTTTATATTAGCTTGACCTGTGCCTATCTATCTATGTAGGTAACGGAATCTTTCAACGTAGTTTATATTAGCTTGACCTGTGTCTATCTATCTACGTAGGTAACGGAATCTTTCAACGTAGTTTATATTAGCTTGACCTGTGTCTATCTATCTATGTAGGTAATGGAATCTTTCAAGTAGTTTATATTAGCTTGACCTGTGTCTATCTATCTATGTAGGTAACGGAATCTTTCAACGTAGTTTATATTAGCTTGACCTGTGTCTATCTATCTACGTAGGTAACGGAATCTTTCAACGTAGTTTATATTAGCTTGACCTGTGTCTATCTATCTATGTAGGTAACGGAATCTTTCAACGTAGTTTATATTAGCTTGACCTGTGTCTATCTATCTATGTAGGTAATGGAATCTTTCAAGTAGTTTATATTAGCTTGACCTGTGTCTATCTATCTATGTAGGTAACGGAATCTTTCAACGTAGTTTATATTAGCTTGACCTGTGTCTATCTATCTATGTAGGTAATGGAATCTTTCAAGTAGTTTATATTAGCTTGACCTGTGTCTATCTATCTATGTAGGTAATGGAATCTTTCAAGTAGTTTATATTAGCTTGACCTGTGTCTATCTATCTATGTAGGTAACGGAATCTTTCAACGTAGTTTATATTAGCTTGACCTGTGTCTATCTATCTATGTAGGTAATGGAATCTTTCAAGTAGTTTATATTAGCTTGACCTGTGTCTATCTATCTACGTAGGTAACGGAATCTTTCAACGTAGTTTATATTAGCTTGACCTGTGTCTATCTATCTATGTAGGTAATGGAATCTTTCAAGTAGTTTATATTAGCTTGACCTGTGTCTATCTATCTATGTAGGTAATGGAATCTTTCAACGTAGTTTATATTAGCTTGACCTGTGTCTATCTATCTACGTAGGTAACGGAATCTTTCAACGTAGTTTATATTAGCTTGACCTGTGTCTATCTATCTATGTAGGTAATGGAATCTTTCAAGTAGTTTATATTAGCTTGACCTGTGTCTATCTATCTATGTAGGTAACGGAATCTTTCAACGTAGTTTATATTAGCTTGACCTGTGTCTATCTATCTATGTAGGTAATGGAATCTTTCAAGTAGTTTATATTAGCTTGACCTGTGTCTATCTATCTATGTAGGTAACGGAATCTTTCAACGTAGTTTATATTAGCTTGACCTGTGTCTATCTATCTACGTAGGTAACGGAATCTTTCAACGTAGTTTATATTAGCTTGACCTGTGTCTATCTATCTATGTAGGTAATGGAATCTTTCAAGTAGTTTATATTAGCTTGACCTGTGTCTATCTATCTATGTAGGTAATGGAATCTTTCAACGTAGTTTATGTTAACTTGACCTGTGCCTATCTATCTATGTAGGTAATGGAATCTTTCAAGTAGTTTATATTAGCTTGACCTGTGTCTATCTATCTATGTAGGTAATGGAATCTTTCAACGTAGTTTATATTAGCTTGACCTGTGTCTATCTATCTATGTAGGTAATGGAATCTTTCAACGTAGTTTATGTTAACTTGACCTGTGCCTATCTATCTATGTAGGTAATGGAATCTTTCAAGTAGTTTATATTAGCTTGACCTGTGTCTATCTATCTATGTAGGTAATGGAATCTTTCAAGTAGTTTATATTAGCTTGACCTGTGTCTATCTATCTATGTAGGTAACGAAATCTTTCAACGTAGTTTTTACCAACTTCAAGACGTCCGACTAACTTGAAAATTTACATACGTAGGAGGAGGTTCTATGTTCCACTGTATAATTTTTTTTTGTATGTTCACCGATTACTCAAAGAAGCCTGGACCGATTTGGGAAATTTTTCTTTTGTTTGAAAGGGTATATTTCCCAGGTGGTTCCATGGTCATCAGGTCGGGAGCTGATGATGGGATCCTGGAGAAATCGAGGGAACTCTTAAAATTTTAAAGACACACTTGAAGCGATTTGGGTATTTTGAGGCGCATTGAACTCGGTAATACTTTTTTTAAAAGATAATTATTGGAAATAGATTTTAAATGATAAACTTTTTCTGCTCTATTACATGATGCCCGGGGCTGCCGTTATTAATTATTATTTATAGCAGCAATACCGGCAATTACGGAGTTTTATTAGGGTTGACAAGATTTTACCCGACTTCAAAAAAAAGAGGAGGTTCTCAGCTCATCAGTAACTTTTTTTGGCCGATTTAAAAAATCTTGTTTTGTTTAAAAAGCATCTACTTCCTATTTGGTTTCATTGTCATCAGCTCAGAATCTGTTCGAAATTGAGGCAGCTCTAGCGAGGCAAACCTATAGCGATTATTTTTATAGTAACTCATGAATTTTTTCTCTCGAAAAACACCATTCGGGGAGGTGGAACTGATGATGACGACCTCAAATGGCCACCGGAACTACTCAATAATTAGTATTTCACGAATTGCGACTCGATTGGGATTACTTTAATGTTTTTGTCAAGCAATTTATGTTCGTCACAATGCATATGAAGTATTAAGAGATCACTCCCTAACAATTAACGGCCATGCATCGGGAAAAGTAGTATTATATAAAAGACTAGCTGCGCCCCGCGGTTTCACCCGCGTAAGTCCCGATCCCGTGGGAATATCGGGATAAAAAGTAGCCTTTGTGTTAATCCAGATCTCCAGCTATTTACATACCAAGTTTCATCGCAATCAGTTCAGTAGTTTTTGCGTGAAAGAGTAACAAACATCCATCCATCCATACTCACAAACTTTCACCTTTATAATATTAGTAAGATTATGTAAGAGTAATGTTGACATTAGGCTATTGTAACTTAGATAAATGACAAACCAACATTACACTCAAAGGCAGGAATAAAAAAATCAAAAAATAAATATATTTATAAAATGTATACTGTGTGTTTGTGTGAACTTCGCCCATTGTTCTTTGTTTGATAAAACTAGGGACCACCCGTTTCAATTTTAATAAAATATTCCACCTCTAGGGGGGAAATTAAGACAATTGTATTTTATCATGATTTAGGAGCTTTGAATTCGGTGATACTTTTTTTAAATTTCTTAAATCAAATAAATTTCAAATGTCATTTTTTCAGATATAACGGTGTTTACCAAGGTAAAGAAAAAATCTGCAAGAAACTTTGACGAATAAATGTGTAGAAGTTAAAACAACATCCCCATCGAGGATACTTCGTCGAGCTCTGTCTGAGCTGAGATGAACAATTTATAATATTCTAATAATATGTTTATTATTATATTTTATTATATTCTCACAGAACTTAAGGTTACGTTGTCTAAGACATTTAATTTGATAATTATTCATCGGTACGAATGCTATTATGATTATGATGGATGTAAGAGCAGGTCGCTGGGTTATGGGAAAATTTGTGCGTATTGTTTTTAATTTGCGCCTTGTAACAAACCGTTAAGTGAATATATAAGGAGGTTTATTATTCATTTAGTTAAAATATACTTCCTGTTGTGATAAATATGTCTCGACAATAAGTTATCTACCGTCCAATTAATTTAGAACTGAAATAAGAATATTCGTTGTGAAAAACGTCATATTAAAATTAGAATGTGTGAATTTGTTATCGTCCCACGCAGGCCGCAGTAACTGATGTCGTGAATACGTAACCGATGAAGTAGATTGCTATATTTCTTTGTCCATCGCACAATTTACTTGCTTGAGCAATTGTATCCCGGAAGTTTTTTTTTTGAGACTAATAATATTGAGGAACTGCTGCTGGCCAAATTCTACTGTTTAAAACCTTTTTTTGCTTTGAGTAATAGAATTGGTGCTTATCTTCCAACTCACCTGATGGAAAGTGACGATGGAGATGAAAACTATTCTCTCTACTATTGAACGGTTAAAAAAAATGTTCTCTAAAACAATATATGATTTTTTGAAACATCATGTAAAGACGACACTGAATCTAAGCTTTGTGGTAATACAATGGTGGCTTTGTAGAAAAAGTCCCTCTCATATAAATTAGGCAATAGTACAAATACACTATACAATAATACATTTTTAATTAACTAGATTTTATTAGCTTCACTTGCAATTATCTAGCTAGCTACGTAAACCACAGTTGGAAATCAATTTTAATGTAATTCTAATTGTCGTATTTTAATGAAACTCAGTATGTAGTTTGGATGACAATACAACAATTTGGAATCTTGTAGCTGATTTGACGATGTAGCCTGGTGTATAGTGGAAATGTTCAGTGGCTACTCGTAAGCCCCTCGAGTGGACTCATACGATTCGTTTCGACGAGTCCAACAGATTGGACTTGGTGACGATGGTCTGATGATGAAGCCAGCCATTTTTTTACTTTTTACTTCGGTTCGCCATTACAGCGTTTTTTTTACTAAACTATAATGAACTTCTCGTAAAAACGTTCGACTATACAAAGCTAATGATACTTTTAAATGACATTTCTAAACTTTGGTCGTGAATAATACGACAACAAACGAACGCGACAATGACACGTTTTCATTCAAAAAGAAAAAGTTGATTAGTAGAGAATGCCGTCGGCATTAAGTCCGCCTTTATACATATTGTGCATGAAGATTTAAATAAATAAATAAAAAGTATTTTGTTCGATTACCCTTTGTGCAAATGTTAAGCACTATTTAACTAAATGACTCACGTGTGGAACTTTACGTCTGAACCTCACCTAAAGATTTCACAGAAAGCTGTGTTTATATATAAAGGCGACGCATGCTTAACGGGTTTATCAGAAAATGTTCAAGAATAATAGAAGGAAAGGATGAACCTTGGTAACAAGTATTCGGAACTAATGAACATCATTCCATTAACATAAGTAGTCTCTATTCTTACCTACGTCTAGACCATTCCTTTCTCTACGAATGTATGTGTGTATGTATGTCTATTCTGCAAAAAATTCCTACACCTAAATATTTTTAATCAAATCACAAGAATTTTTAAATACGTTCCTGGTTCTCGGTCATAAAATGACAACACTTTTGTTGTCGTAATATAAGTATAAAATATCTATGCATGTATACGAGTAAATTTTGGTATAATTTCTGAAAATAAACCCAAAACATAATTGAATATAAATCAGACATCACTTTAACAGTCTCCAGTTACCAAAGAAGACACATTTGAGCATTTACATAATACGTACATCACTAGAGCGAGGTGATGGATCCTGGACGAAGAATGTTTCAAAACATACCGATATCAGCCGATCACCTGACACTTGCACCTCTGCAGACAGAGAACGAACTTATACAAACATAATTAACACCACTGCGAAATTTCAAATAACAATGAAGATGATAGTGTTGACTAAATATTACAGTTTATATGTTGACCTAAACCTCCCCCATACATGTATACTATTGAATACATCTTTTGGGATCTTTCTTCTACGTCGTCCAATGAGAGAGTGCGGTTCACAAAAAATACGATTTTAAAATTTCTTAAAGATCTAACAATATTTTAAGTTAATAACAGACTAGCTGTTGCCCGCGTCCTGGAACATTTGGTGAAATCTATCCCACGGGAACTGTACATTTTTCCGGGATAAAAAAAGGTTATGTGCTATTCCGTACCATAGTCAATCTCTGTGCCCATCCATCAAAAAGTAACAAACGTCCATCCATCCTCACTAACTTTCGCTCTTATAATATAAGTAAGAATTTTAAGTTTCTTCAACCCAACCAAGGTATGGTTCCAAGATTAGAACATAAGTTATCACTACATATTATAAAACAAAGTCCCCCGCCGCGTCTGTCTGTTCGCGATAAACTGAAAAACTACTGAACGGATTTTCCAATACTAGTTTACTTAATCCCATTCGACAGTCTATGAAGTGTACTAAAACTACCGACAAATATTGAAGGTAGAAATAGAGAAATACTTCGTTAAAATCATACTCAAACAACACAAATTTACGTATTACGGCTATTTTATCTGCGCACAGTTACTCGCTTACTGTGGGTGTTTATAACACGATTGATTGCAATAAAAATATATTGATTGAAGTATCCCAAGGTAAGCTCTGTTATTGTTACTTATTATTATCTAATAGTTTTGCGTAATATATTTGTTTTATTTTGGTACTATCACAAATTGGTCATGCTATGAACGTTACGAAAGTTTAAAAAAATGGTAGATGTTGGCATACGTAGGTAATCCTTTTATTTGATTAATTAACTAAACATCTTTGTATTAAAGGATAATTTAGAACAGCCTCATGCAGCCCGTATTTTTTGCATGATATTTTCAGTAATTACCCACAAGGCACTTTTTGGGGAGTGGTTCAAGTTAAAGAACTATTATCTTATCTGCGGTTAAAGGATTTAAACAGTGGTGGCTGCTATGATGACTATCTGCTTTCTAAAAGATTTTTAGTTTTTTTTTTGTTTTGTACCATTTCTATATCATCCTACAGCAATTTTATTCTATATTGAATACTTACAATCCACTTAAACAGCGTGAATAATTATTTCGCGCAAGAAGAGAGTTTTAGCCCATAGTGTGCCCGCTGAAACTGAGAGAGTTATTTGTAGTATATAATAAATTAATTAATACATATATATGTATATACCGTGTCCACATATAATGTGTATATGATAGTACATGTGTGCGCATGTGTTTTACTCCGAGCGAAAAAGGAAATGCAGAGCATACCACGCATAGCCAGTACTCGTTGCCTGTGGTGTACACTTGTTACTTACAATTTAATTGTCAAATACACCAAGAGAATTGGTAAGCGTCCCACATCTGTAGCGTCGCTCGTCGCTGTCTCCAAGTACATCCACACAACAATGGGGCCAGTGTCCGGTGGGCTCAGCCTCTAATACCTGTCCAAGCACACCGTTACTCTCGGCAAATAAGATTAGCCGCCACTTTGCAATAAGCCTCATTGGTAAACAACATCGTGAACCAGTTAGCCGAAGAGTTACCTCGCATTATCTGTAATCTATAGTTGCTGTATAACATTGTAATCCTCAATCCTTTGTGAATATAAAAAATATATACTGAGTGTTAGAGAAAGGTGTGGTCATATGTTAGGGTCGTATAGTAAATATGACAAAGCACTAACAATTTTATGAAAATTATTTTTAATACAGAAATCTTATTTTGATACTGACAAATTAAACTTGAAAATTGACACAGATCAACAGAGGGTTGAAAAGAATGAAACTATGGATATTTAATACCAAGGATGTCAATGGAATGATGATGAATGAGATTTTTCTATAATAATTTTTTGTATAAAAAATTAAAAAAAAAATCCTTTGTATAAACTCAACAAATTCTATTATTGTATTTTCCTTATATTATGTGGTTAATGAAGAGCGTGTTGTTCAAAACAATATCTGTATTTTACTGTCTGATTTGTGTATACCTACTGCTCTAGTAATAAACCGTCAGGAAGGTTTAAAGTTAAAACCAAAAGTTTTTCACAGCTTGTTATAGGTACACAGCTGTGCAAGTGAGCACCTGGGGCAAGTAACTATTATCCTATTTGTGCCTGGAGCCGTATTCAGGGCTGAATCACAACACAGTAGTTTCCGACTAGTTTTATAGTGTGGACTCGATGTGATTAACAGTAGTTGGGTGGCTCTAGTCAAATGGGGATTCTGCTAAGCATGACTTAACTGGGTACTTCCGTGACCGTATCTATCGCCTCCGAACGAATCTGAAAACAACAAACCCACTAGACGCCAGTTGTCAAGCTTCTGTAGAAGGGCGCAACTCTCGGATAATGTAATAATAGGTGTTGTACTAATATTGCATCGTAAAACAATCACACTTAGAAAATGTAGGTTCTGTGATTTTAGATGCGTAACAAGAACAAAATTATCTGTGACACAGCAAATTAATTCAAATTCAAATTTATTTATTTGCAGAAAAGTCGGTACAGAAAGATCTTATATGTTTAAATATTCTAACACATGCGACTTTAGTTAATCCTATTGACATGAAAATTATCATTATAATTATTGATACAAATAATCATATAATATACATTCAATCATGTTCAATATGTCTATACTAATATTAATTATAATGTCAAAAATTTAATACCATTTAATGATGTCAAAGCTTTAATTCATTTTAATAATTTTTAGTTGTATTCAGACATGATTTTAATTGTATTCGTGGAATATATTCATAATTTATTTCAAACAACAGAACAATAGAGGATATAATAAAATATATATACAAATTCAGTTGCTAATTTAACCAATTATTCATTTTTTTTTTAATATATAGTAAATATTGTATATGCACCTATTATTTGCAATCAAAGAACTCCTTGACACTGTAAAAACATTTCACTAAAAGCCATTCGGTTAGTTTTTTTTTTAAACGTAACAATGGCAATTCTCTTATGGGTTTTGGTATGTGATTATAGATTTTTGCCGTCAATAATTATTAGAACTCGTTCCATCTCGCATATTTTTTATTTTTCTGACTAATTCAGTTGTTCGTCCCACGACCTTTTCGTCACAGAATTTAAATAATATAATGTTTTTATTAAGTGATTCGTTCCATTGATTTTATTTTTACCAAATCTTTCAGTTACCTACGTAATCTTAATTAAATAAATAGTAAGCTCAATAAAACAAAATTGCGTTTCGTAAAAAAACCTTATTAAAGCCTTAAAAATGGACAACCAAACACAAGATTCGATACTAGGTTTTGCATCAAGGTAACGCCCCTGCACATGGAGCCGGCAAAACTACGGACTGTTTGGACAAAGCTGGAATCAAATTGCTGGGACACCCCATCCTTGTAGTGCAGGTTTAGCGCCACGCGACTTTTCACTATTTCCGTATGTAAAAAAAAACAACAGAAGGGACGCAAGTTTTCGTTCGATAAAGAGTTTATAGGAGCTTTTGAGCAGACATGCGGCTGTTGTTGTTGTTGTTGCGGCACCTAGTTTACACGTATGAAGACCTGTATTACTGCCAGTAGAGACTACTTGGGAAAATAATAGTTAATTTAAAGTTGTAAGTCCTTACGTCATTGACGGGGTCTACTTTGCCACCCTGTTATGTAATTTAAATGTAAATTAACTTTATAAAAGAAATACTTCTTCATGCAGTTTTTGTTTAAAAATCAAGAAAACTAATCAAATATGACAAATCTCTAAATACGCAATATATACATATTGAAATTGTGTGCTTCCTCCCATAGGTACTCTTTTTCCTCAGCTCCATGCATTATTATGTAGGAAACAAAGCGCAAAATATAATGTTAATGTGGAAAAACAAAATTATACAGAGCTAATTATAAACACTGTCATTTCGGCTTTGTGTACAGTTTATTAACATGACATGTAAAATAGTGTGTGTCTATTTATAAGAATATTACCACGGGCGCATTTTATGTGGAATGAGAAGACAACGTTATTAATTTCGAAAACTGACAGAGATTACCGTATGTTCGGCAATCTCTCGCAATATGAACAAAGGAAATGACAAGGCAAACATCCGTGGGAGCACTTCACCTCCAACCTTCTGCGTCACCGCGTGCCTTCGCAAACGCATCCATTACCTACACAGTGACGTCACAAGACAGCGCGCGTGCGCATCAATTATCACTCAAATACCATTTACTTATTTATGAGTGTGTCGCAAGCCAATCACGGAGCTATTCGTGAGGCAATCGTAGGCCTCTATTAGAGCCGGGGGTCACCAGTGCCCAAGGACTGTCATACAATCAATATTAATAGCTGGCTATTAAACAAATATTGACTCCTACTTGCCTCTATCGGAAATATATACGCTGTATTATAACGCGTGTCATCAACGTATTAAATAGACTCACCAAGTAGCTACTGCCTAATGTACATACGTTACTTGTGCTGTTTGCTTCATACAGTTGAATGAGACTAAAAGACCTTATTCAGAATATATCTGTCATAAGACTCATACGTGACATACTGATCATGATCACACATTAGTGACTTAAAGACAAAGACATACAGAAACTACTTAAGACACGGCGATCACACGGGAGTTCCTTATGACAAGACTGATAGCCATGTACTCAAATCTATACTAATGTTATAAAGCTGAAGAGATTGTTGTTTATTTGGTTGAACGCGCTAATCTCCAGAACTCCAGGTTCGAATTGAAAAATTATTTTAGTGTTGGATAACCCATTTATCGAGGAAGGCTATAGGCTACATAACATCACGCTATGACTAGTAGGAGCGGTGCATCAATGAAAAATGTTGCAAAAACGGGGAAAATTTACAAACGCAGACGAAGTTGCGCGGGTCAGCTAGTTTTTTATACTAGAGATCGCGTGTTGGTCGAATTTCGACCATGGGTTTTTCATTTCAGTTCAACGCAAATACTGGACGCGACTAATTTCATTAAGCCGTTTTCACGTAATTTTTAAAGTTGTAAGACATATGTTATGCTATGTATGTAAATATTCCAAAAATCACGTTACTACGTTCGCGAAATTTTCTTAAAAAGGGGTACAAAGAATTCTCTTCACGTATTAACATAATGATTTTTATCTAGCAAGGTTCAATTTGTCCTTACAATTATTTAGCCACCCGTCACCACGATCGGTGCAATCCTTTCGAAACGTCATATTAAATAAAAAAATATCGTACGTTATTAATGTTACTGTAATTAAGTCCCGGTATATTTAAATACGTATAAATTATTAGACAACAATGATATATATTTCGTCAAATATACATACAAATGGACACACATGTTTCTTTAGAACGTTCGAATTACAATTGACACAATGTGTTGTAAGGTCACAGTGACAAAGCGTTTAACCTCTCCGAGGCCATTAAACGTTGGCAAACACCGACTAAATACTAATTAAACGTCGCCGTCGTGAATTAATAACTGACAACACGCACTCTACATAGACCTACATATCTTTGTGTGCCTCGGACATAAGCATAGCCTTATGTGGAAGTCAATATTTCTATTTCGCAGAACAATAATAAATATAAATTGTTTTATTTCTGAGGATTGTAATAAATTAGTAATACAAAACTGAGATTTTAAAGTGGGCATTATAATAATAACTAATATATGTACACATTTTTATTTATTCAATTATACTTCCTGCAAAAGCATTGCATAAATCAACTTTTGAGTGATGCAGAACCGTGTGTGCAGGGCAAGGCGGCGTATATTTAAAAGCCATAAGATACATTAATAATAAAAAAATATTACATAAATAAGAATACATACATGTACTTACTAGATATATTATACACAAATAGTATACATGTGTACATGCATACATAAATACATATTAATATAAAGAAGATTAAAGACACTTGTAAAGTCTTATTCCGACGATTGCCCCAATAGCGCCAAATATCTGTAGAACTTGCGTACTTTAACCTTAAAAGTGAACCCATTAGTGGACATCCTGATTTGTTGTGGAAGCGTATTCCAGAGGTGTACAGCTTGAACAGCTTTGGGATTAAGGAGAATATAATTAGAGGAGCGGAGATTTCTGGTATGGTTAGAGCAGAGATATTGGAAGTTAGATAAGTAGGTGAGCCAGGTGATTGGAGAAGGGATTACAACATAGTCAACACCCTCAAACTGCGGCGTTATTTTATATGTAACCATGGCAGTCGGGTTCGATAAGTGGAAATGTGATCATACCTTCGCTAGTTAAATAAAAATCGAAAGCAATTGTTGAGCAGTCGGTCTAGTTTGTTGGGCAGATCTGCATTCAAGTCGAGATAGCACACATCACCACAGTCGATAACTACTAAACCAAAGTCTGCAGAAGCATCGTCTTTATCTTGATTGGAAGATTGTTTTTAGGCGATAAAGGCATCGCAATATATTAGTTACCCTCTGACTGACGCTAGATACCTGAGTTTGCTAATTGAGGGTTGTCGATGTGCAGACCAAGATCCTTGACCGAGGGATTAATGGGTAAAACTGAGTCATTAAAAATGATTTCGGTAATACTATTGGTATCAATTTTGCTAGTCATTCTAGGGCTCCCTATAATGATCGCTTGGCAATTAAATGAGTTCACCGTTAAACCGAACCTGTTGGACCAGTTTTTTATTGCCTCCCAAATCGCGATTTATGCTACCTATAGCTTCATTCAAATTGCCTACTCTTGCATGTGAATACATCTGCAAATCGTCTGCATACAAGTGATACGAACACTAAAGTTCATGGGCTAAGAATGAAAAGAGAAGATACGATAGAATACCATCTTGTGGAGCGCCAGAGTTGATATTACGCCATATCGATGAAGACTCATCGGTTTAAACAGACTACTGGCGTCCTCGAAGATAGGATGAAAACAGTTCCAGTGCATCATCAGAGATCATGAGGTGGGAAAGTATAATTAAATAATAGGTCGTGACTTACGGTATAGGAAGTCAATTAGGACTAGTAGTTATTTTGCCTTCCTCCACTACCACCACTTTAAGCAAAGCTGAGCAAGTTGTTATGGTGAGCAAAGTGAGGAAGTTTCTTATGTACGCAGACTTCTAGGATCTTGGAGAAAAAAGGAAGAATAGAAATAGGACGAAAGTGATTAGGGAGAGAGGGGTTAGGTACTTTCGCCAAAAGGATGGAAAAACATTAGAATCGAGGGAATGATTAATCATGTGTTGGCGGGTAAAAGCTGTTCCAGGATAGCGGTTACCAAATGACGACTAATATCATCACACCCAGTAGCCTTGGATTTGATGGAAAGTACAAATTGTTTGACCTCCTATGGTGCAGCTGGAGAAAAATAAAAAGAGTCTACATTAGGCCTAGACAGACTGGCTACATAATTGATTGATTGAACTTTGCTTTGATGATAAAATTTAGTGGATGTGGTGAAATGGCAATTGTTATCATCAAAAGCAATTTTCGTTGGATAATCTGCAAGGCGCTCTCTACCGATGCCAAGAGTCTCTAAGAACTTCCAGATGTCGGCAGGGGAAGATGAAGAAATATTATCAAGAATGTAACGGCGTTTGGCATTACGTATCAGTTGATTGCACCTATTTCTGGAAGTCTTGTAGGCGACCCAATGATGGTCACACCACTGCACCGGTCTCTCTTAAAACGCCGAAAGCTTGGTCCCTGCTCCGCATTGCGTTACGGATACTATCAGTCAGCCAAGGTGCGGGTGGATGCGTTAATATAATTTTCTTCACTGGTGCGTGAACATTATATGAGCGCAGAATATTTTTGTTCAATATAACCTTTTCGTCCACGGAAACAGCTTCAGCTAGGGGATTCCCAGTTGATAAGAAGAGCATCTTCCCGAAGTCTATCCCAATTCATGCATCCGAAACAGCGCCTGAACGTCACTTAATAAAAATCAGGTACGAGAGAGAAACCACATACTGAAATAAAACATTGGCTTGAGATGAAGTGGTAATGAGGTCCAGCAAGCTATCATCTCTATTAGATTTGTATTAAATGGCTTGAAGCGGTAAGAGCTGTAAACTAGTGGATTCTAATATGTTTTAGTTTGTTACACCTAATACTTGGAATAAAAAAATTGAGGTAAAGCTTCATATAAGCGTGTCTCGTTCACATTTAAGGATATCCCACTCTTTGATTTTACTTATAATGCCATATGCGATAAAAAATACGCAGTTAGAGCAGATCTATACGTACTTGCAAGTGATATATACCATCCGGCCGCTCGTCCGCCGGCGGACCTTATACACAGTCTCCCGTAGTGGGTTGCCGACAGCTGCATCGCGCGCACACGCGTTTATTTTAAAGTACAAAAAACGTAATTTGATATCGTATTGATAAATTATTTAAATACTGTAAAATTCTTAGTGGAAATTTACATGGTTGTTTATGTGCAGTATAAGAATATAGATAAAGTAAGAGAAAAGCCCTGCAGGTAATTTTTTAAAATGAACCTCTTAATGTTTCCCTCAAATTATTCATTAAAACTTTTTGTAAGATTTAGAATATTTTTCACCATACCTAATCTATAGTTTAATAATCAGGATTTTAGAAAAGGGAAGAAGTTTATGAATCTGTACATAAAAATAAAACACATGTAGGATTTTAGTATACTAAAACATTACAAATAAATTATTAGTAATTAATAATAAATAAGCGTTAAGTACTTAATTTACATAACAATTGTAATATATTTATTTTTTCAATATTAAAGAGGTAACCCTACACACATTTTAAATCCCGGAATGAAACGGTAGGTATCGATATTTTTCTAGGGTATTTATCTGTTATATACTTGTAATATGTAGTTAAGGTCCTGTTTTTGTTTCTGCTGTTTCATACATAACAGTCAAACTGAACTAGACTTTTGCACCGCCTATTGCGGTAAATTGAAATAAATATTGATAAAGCCAATCAATCGTAAGCTCTCTTGTTGTTGACATATTAGCCCATAATTACCTGTGATGTTAAGTCCAAGAAAGCAAATGTTTTGCTTCACAGTTCGGCTATAAAATGTCCCTGACACGAATACATAACATAAAGGAATGTGTAAATAACATGAGAGTGACGCAAACGAGATAGATCACTGATAACACTATCAGTGTGCATCTTACTTAGCAAGACCACATATCCCTTATCAGTGAGACTGTAAATATTTGAAAGCAAGGCATTTTATTTTGATTTATTATAACCTACTAATGAACGTAAATTTTTTGGGTGACTGTAAACTAACTGTAACTACCTACACAAAAAAAACCGGACAAGTGCGAGTCTGACTCGCGCACCGAGGGTTCCGTAAGCAAACAAACTTGTATGTAGATAGTACATCTATCTTGGGAATCAATCGTCGAAGAGTTTTGCCCGTCTTTTCCGAAAGGCAAACTTTACTTTGCGGTTGCGATGTACGACAAAGTCAACTTTCGAACCGTAATTTTTTTTTTATATTATAGGGGGCAAACGAGTAGACGGGTCACCTGATGGTAAGTGACTACCTTCGCCCATGGACATCTGTAACCAAAATATAAGTTCCTAATCACAAAAACAATTTTTTTTTGTGATATAACAACAAATTAACGATTATCGGATTTTTTCCTTTACTTGTGCTGTGAGGCCTTGTTTTTTACCAATTTTCATGATTCTAGGTCAATGGAAAGTAGCCTATGGGTTTTGATTTACCTGCAAAATGTTCAAAGTTGGTTAAATCTCAGGCTTCAGTGGCCATATCTTTTGATTGCGTTGACTTAGAAGCCTTACTTTTTTACAGCTTCAAGGGACTTATGTATTAGGTATTAATTTCAACTTGATCCGTCCACGGATTCCTGAGAAAAAGGATCTTGGCAGACAGACAGACAAACGGACAATAAAGTGATCCTATAAGGGTTCGTTTTTTTTCCTTTTGAGGAAGGGAACCCTAAAAATCATATAACTTCATATACATTGACATGGTTGTTTATGTGCAGTAAGAAAGTAAGAATATAGATAAAGTAAGAGAAAAAAAGCCCAGCAGCGTATTTATGTAATTTTTAAAAATGAACCTTGTAATCGTATAATGTTGCCCTTAATTAATTTAAAATCATAAACCTTCATACATATAGGTAGTCTTTCCTGTAGCTACGTTTTTGAACTGACTTGACTTTAATTCGATACCTTGAACTGCAATGGATTTTTCTACTTCATCCTGACCAATAATAATAATGTACCATTGCCTAATCTTTGCCAACAGTACAGATTATAACTGTGATTAAAATCAAGTAGCTTGCTGTAGCAACAGTGAGAAAACGCTCATTGTAAAGTCTTTAAGACGTCCCAACATCATGTACTAGTTAACAAAACAAGAACGCGCCCGATCCCCTGATAGCTAGCGGTTATCTCATAACACCAGGGCTACCTCTTTCCTCAAGGAACACAGTACTGTACAGCTGTAGTTTTTTCAAGTTGCTCAAGTAGTCGAGGTAGTCCCTCAGTCAAATTAATGTTATGCTCTAGCTGTCATTACCGATACCGAAAGTCGCTATCGCAAGGGGCGAGTCACGCGGCCTCAGCTGGCCGTTTCGTTCCGCGTTTGCTTCGTTTAATCATACTAAATAGCATTTCTATGTATACGGACATACATGTATATCACGTTAGATGTTATCATGCAATCATTAGCAAAAGGAAACAGTTTACAATAGCACTGTGATGCAACGCTTCACTGTTCCGCTCACCACACGCAACACGGACCTACTTAAATCTAGCAACTTTACCAGGTCTGGCACATTCCGCGCTGTAGTAGAAGCTTTATACCTACCGCATCAAAGCTCGGTCAATAGAGCAGAATGCGTCTGGTGTGACTTACGCCAATCCTATATTACAAGGCGGGGGCGGCCCTAGGGCGGTGCGAGCGGTGCGCCCGCACCGGCCGCCGTCATGCGGGGGGCGCCGAAATTCTTGCAAAATGCAAAATTCTTCCTCTGTAAAGTAGGGGGTGTCCAAAATAGTTTTCGAGGACTAAAAAAAAAGGTCATTAAATTCTTTTTACGGGCGACACACAACATACATAAGAGTCCGATTACTGGTGATCATTAGGCCCATATTAAATTGTACATGTGTGTGTGTGTGTGTGACATTTATGAGAACTTATCTTACAGTGGCATGTTGGTACGTCTGCATGATGTATTGAACTTTATTCGCGTGTTCCAAGAAATTTAAATAAATATCTTGTTAATATAAACCATCTGCCCTACACCATACACCTGGTACTTACACGGTAGGTTCGTTTGGTACATTGACTCGTCTCATAATTTCACTTTTGTTATTTTTGTTTCATATGGCGACATCCACACTCCCGCATGCAATATATCTACTGTCGAAAGTGAACTCACTTTGCATTGACATGTTTAAGTTAAACGAAAAGTTATTTTCATAGAAATACCACAAAAGATTCACAGTGCAGAAAATAAAACAAATAGTGAGTCACTCAGTTGTTATAAAAAGCAATTGTATTTAAATAGTTTTAGTTGTAAAGATGATGAAGAAGCTTTTTCTTAGTTTGAATCGTAGACAATTATCAGCTAGGTCTAGTTTATTTAAGGAGTTTATTATTTTTATATTTAAGTTTAAAGTAGATTACCTCGGAACTTTTCCTCAATCGTGACATTGACAAGTCCAAATAAATGTTTTTGTAACTCATACAGAGTAGCTGCAGCGCAACATTTTGTCGTCGCGCCGCTCATCCGGTCGTCCACTCGTCCGCTCAAGGTGGACACCAGACGGGTCTCGTAAACCCTCTTGTTCATCTCACTGTTTCGTCATTACAATAAATTAGTATTGTTTAAAACAAGTCACATTTAAAACGTTGTAAAATAGATGCTTATTTAAACACGTTATTCGCATGGCAGACCTCGGCACGAGACAATTCACCGTGGGTCATCAGTAAATGTTTGTAAAATACAGGTTGTTTAACCTAGATAATGTTTACTTGTTGTCACAAACGGAATAACTTTGAGCTTAATTGAAAACAGCAATGTGGCCAATGTATGCGTGCCACAGACACCGCAATAGCAGCACGATAGGACCTTTTGGTCTCCTATCGTATAATACCTACACCTAATGATATTCGTATATTTTAGAAAAAAAATGTAATTTTGACTGGATAAACCTTTCTTTGAAACTATGAACTTGAAAAAATGCAGTACATATTTAGGTGTGCTTGGTCAGCTTGGTGTCGCTGCTCACAAACATTAAATGTTAAACGTGTGCCTATTGCGGTAAAGAGTGATATTCGCCACAATTGGCGGCGACGACTCCGCCTCACAACGGGCCGGTGCACCGCAATGAGATCAAACAAATTAAGTTAATCGCCGACACACTCGTGTAACACGTACCGCTACCGGAACTCAATGCTAGACGTACAGTCTTGCCGCGTTTATGGTCACTACTCCGCTCCTAAGGGTTAAGCAGCCTATAACCTTCCTCAAGAAGTAGAGGTAGGCAGAAGCGTATTGAACACCCACATTTTGGAAAATATAATTTAGTCCTTGGCAAGCGAAGTGCCGCGAACTGGGCACTTGTGGAATAAAAGATAGTAAAATTGGAAGTATATTGCAAAAGATTTTTGATGATGATGATGAAGATTTTTGTGTGGGAGAGCCATGCTTCGGCACGTATGGGCCGGCTTGACTCCGCTCGTTACCACGGCCTCACAGAAAACCGGCCATGAAACAATGCAAGTGCCCATGGGCGGCGGTAGTCATCTACCATCAGGTGACCCGTCTGCTCGTTTGCCCCCTATGCCATTAAAAAAAAGAAAGATAAACAAGAAGGGAAGTCAATGTAAGGAATAGGATATTGTTCAAACGGAGGAATTAGGGAGTATCAGCAATAGCTCGTGAAAGTCAGGGTTGCTCGAACCTGTCTCTCGAACTGGCTGTTCACAGAAAGCTTTCAATTCTGACTGGTAGATAGCCGGAAATTAGCGCATTTAACCAAAAAATAAGTACATAACTATCAGTATAAACACACATTAAACTATCTGCTACTCGTTAAATGTATGCTGTTCACTGGTGCGCTATATTGGACATTACTTAAACAGGTTTTAATTAAAACTAGCTCACCTTTGAATTTAGATGCTAATGCACTCATGGAGGCTACTGAGAAACACACTACATTTTATAGAACTGTAGGTGGTGCCCGCGACTTCGTCTGCGTAGAGGATCTCCATACAAATTTTCATTCACCTAATATATCAATCCCCTTAAGATTTATTTATGCAATAACAAGCAGCTGATGTTCTTCTTCAACGTCCCGTCTGTCTGTACCAAAACTTCATCAAAATCGGTTGAGCGGTTAAGGCGTGAACAAACAGACTGTCGAGTTACTTTCATTTTGCGCATCCATACTAATATTATAAATGCGAAAGTAACTGTTTGTTTGTTGCTTACTTTTTCACGGCTTAACGGATCGTAATGAATTTTGGTAGTGAGATAGATTATATCCTGGGGAACAACATAGTTTACTTTTTATCGGAAAATGTACCGTCGCCTCGCCGTGAGATCAATTTAAATTTACCACACGAACGAAGGCGCGGGCAACAGCTGGTTTGTAATAGTTATGAGTATGAGGATAGAGATTTGCTTACAAGTGTGCGTAGCTTTATCGATGTATGGATGTATGTACTCACAGAAACGGTAAGTATTCCTACCGATAAAATACATATATAACAATAGATATGTACCTAATAATAGTATAACAATGACTCGTTTAACTATGAGCTGACGATTAGGTACATACGAGTTTATTCAATGTTTACTGATTAGATATTTACTGCCTCAGTACATAGATCGGACTTGTAATTGTTATTGACAGCGACAAGTGCCACAGCGACGTCGGATGTTTGTTACTCTAAATAAATTCTAATCTATTTTGTTTAAAGGAGGGCATCTCGCTGCCCTGCAGCTGGTCCTACGTGACGCTACTCCCCTTTGAACCCCCAGACCAGTTTGGTTCGTCTAACTGTACCGGTACTAGCTACACGAGATGCCACTCACATCACATTTGCTCGCCGCGCCTCTGGCGAACACTACTTACGATTAGTTAAATCGTCTATGTTTAGCCACACTTTACTAAAGTACAGCTCTGTAGTGATCTGTCTGGTTTTAGTAAAGTTTAGTTGCGGGTGAAAAGCATTTACAGCTCTGTCTTGTGACTCATCAAAGGATTCACTAGTGGGACGTGCCTTATGTCTAACAAGTTATCCTTTTGACTTCAACATACCTATCTCATTTACCACACATATATTTTTTCTTTTAACAATGCGGCCGCCCTTGTAATATATGTTTAGGATACATTTAAGTATCAGATACGCCTGTCGATAACATTCCATGTGGTGTACTGGAAAGAGTATTGTATGTGACTTAGTAGAACTGGAAATTTTCGAAATACCAAAAAGTCGAACGAAACGTTTAGACAGCTCCTTTTTGGTTCGAGTGGGCAAGGTCTAGAATGAACTGCCTGCGTCTATTTTTCTAAACAATTATAATCTTGGAACTTTCAAGAGTAGAGTAAACCTATTCAGCTACCTATTTCTCTTCGATAGGCGTGTACCATCTTCGCCTTCATCATCACTTTCTATCAGGTGAGTTAGAAGACAAACGCTTAATCCAATCCAGTGCGGGTGGATGAAGAACCTTCTACCTCACGATCTCGACGACGGAGGGCGTGCACCGCTGAGCCAGTCAGCCTGTGACCACGGCCAGTGCAACCTGGTCGAAACGTCAGGCAATTCAGAGGTATGTAATACCTTTTCGTGATCGCGTTAATTCCCGTATAAGTACATAATTATATCATGGAACGCGAAAGTTTAAAAGTTAGTGATCCATTATTTATTCGATTATTTGATTGAATTAATCATTGATCAGGTGGATTGAGTTCTCAAGGACTTCGTGGATCACGCATCAGTCAGCACCACACCTCAAACCTTCTCCACAAGTACCTACTCAATAAAGAAAACTTTATAAACAGGTAAGTAACAATAACGAACGTTATTCCAAACTATCACAGGAAACAAACACTTCCAACATAGCAATGTTTAGAAAGGCATGACATTTGATTATACGCAGACCTATAGCCTGATAGACAGCGCCTGCTGACCTTTGATACGAACTTATGGAAGTAGAAAGCATGTTGCATAAAAGCAGCGACTCATACCATCAAATATATTGTCGCCCTGTTACCGTAACAACAAGAACCAACCGGTCCTCGTGTTCACCAACTCTTGATGTAAATGACGTCACTATGTACGACTAGATATCGTACAACGTTAATTCAAACATTTTATAATGGAACTAGACATGTTTTATTATCAAAAAATTTATTCCTGTAATTGTAGTACGTAATGCCTATCAGCTTGTTCACCGTTATCTTCAGCCTAAACTCGTTAGGGAACGTGCGTCTCTTTTACAATTAAATGTTGAACCTCTTTAAAATGTTTAAGTTTGTGTGTTTAAACAAAACTATTAAATGCATAGATGGCTCAATGGTTGAAGTGGTCGAGTGCTGTTGGTTTGATTAACACACGAGGAAAAAATGTGTGTAATCGATAAATAGTTGTCCAGAGAATAAGTGTTTTTGTATCCCTTCTTTGAATGTTTGTAAATCCTAGATGTCTTAAAAAAAATACATGTAGAAGATTTTTTCGGCTTCCAAAGTATTATAATAGAACGCCGAAAATATCGGCACGCACAAGTACTAACGGTGTCCCTGTCACTTTAGCAACTACCCTGTTCTAGTGCTCTTTCGACTTGACAATGAAACGTAGTCCGGTATGTTTAGAACACTGCATTATACATAGTAAATAATTTAAATTCATGTTAAATTTTCATGTTTCATAATTTCAACCACTTCCCGTAAAACTCATCAATAATAGTGACACTCGGGCGAGAAGTCTTGCGGGCATGGAAATAGAATCCACTGATTGGTGTTTGCTGCTTTGGCCAATGTATTAAGTACCATAGATGCAATTTATTTTTTATAAATACCTGATGTTTATAACGGCAAGACCTTCTTTGGTGTACAACGGTGTTTTCAACCTTTAGCCCTTGTGTGTAAACTGAATGGAGTTCTATTCTAACTCATCGAAAATCTTATCCGTTATTCCTTTGACATAGGGCATGTATTCTGGTTGTCAGCCGTCGTTGACCGAGCTATCAGTAAAGCCAGTTCTTCGCCGGGTCGCTAATGAGATCGGGTTGCAGTGTATGTGCAAATTACAACCGTCTCGCACATAAACTTGGCCGAGTTCATTTTTCTCAACAAATATGAAAATAAATGTATTACGAAATATATCTCTATAAACATATTTTTAAAGACAAAGCAGTCTAGTACATTTTTTTCTAAACCGTTTGTCAGCCGATTTTTTTTATTAGCCATTGACGAACTTCAGTGAATGTTGTATTTAAACCTTCGACGAAGCAGTAAAATAACAATAATGTTATCAATATATTTAATGAATCCGGCCAAATGCCGACCTCTGGGGACCCTCCTTAATGTAACATAGTTGTCAACCAAAAAACGGTCGCTCAGATTGGGAACATTTCCTACGTCAAGAGATAACGCTTAGACAATTTACTTCCTAAAATATTGACCTCGATATAGCTCCAAGTTCCACGTGTGCTCTTTATAAGTAGGCTGTATTATATGCTGAGTGCAGCACAGCGCTTTGTGGTCGGTCGCTGACCCCGGCTGGTCGAGACGGCGCGGCTGCTTGATCGTATTTATTGTTATTGATATAAATATACCAATCCTGCACCGTCTGGCGGCCGCCTCGGCCTGGAACAAGGAACTTGTATATATAAACATATAATATTGATATGTAGGTACCTCTTACAATACATCCGGCGTATTTAATAGCGGGGCTGAGCCGGAGGGGCCGCACTTCTAAGAACCAACACATTTGTGTGAGGGTATACCGCCGTTTGCCCTAATATCATTTGCCATAATAGTCAACAGCCATAATATTATATGACGTAATATTCATTTGCCCTACTCTTATTTGCTATATTAGTCACGTGCTAGAAACTTTGTTTCCCATAAAGTCACTTACCATAACATCATTTGTCGTAATCATTGTAAGCCCTAATTATCACATGCCCTAATTATCACATGCTCTAATTATCACATGCCCTAATTATCACATGCCATAATTATCATATGCCATAACATCATTTGGGATCGACATTGGGTGTGTAACGGTTGTTATATCAGGAGAAACTGGATGCAATCGGGACTTTAGGGCACCCCGACTCGGATAGGTTAGGTTAGACCCCGCCATCCCCTTCGTGGTTATTTTTTTATAAACCACCCAGAAGTAGTTTTGATTATTATGGCGTTTAAATATTTGTCTAATAATTATTATGGCATTTAAATATTATGTCTAATAATCATTATGGCGTTTAAATATTATATCTAATAATTATTATGGCAATTAAAAATATGAAAAACAATACGTATGGCACTCGTATCTTATGGTATCTAAGTTTCGGGCAATTAAAAGTATGTCATAAGTCTTTTAGGGCAAACAAAACATTCGGGCAAATGAAATTCGGGTAAATGAAATTCGGGAAATTATGGTATATAATCTTCGGGTAAACAATAGACAACCTTGTGTGCGAAGTGTTGCGTATTCGATTAGTTTCCCCAACGTTTTATGGCATTCAACTTTTACAAAGATCCTGTGGGACTTATAAATATATTATGTATAAGTCCTTAGCTATTTAAACGTTGTTGGTTATGATTTGTATGGACATAATAAAGGTGAAACATAGGTAGGTATGGCTCGTGCGTCTTTGAAAACAATGTGTCTATATTTGCATGAGGCTTGTTAAAAAGTATAATGTTCGTTGAGAGATTTATTAAACTAGCTTTCGCCGGCGGCTTCACTCGCGCTAATGTAGATATATGCCCGGTTCCTATAATCAAGAAACGATTCGTTTTGCTTGCGGACGGTAAAATATTAAATTCAACAAAAAAAAATTACCGTCCGTAAGCAAAACAAATCGTTTCTTGATTATAGGAATCGGAAATTAGTCAATCAATTCATTTTTCCCTCGGGTATAATTCTAGAATTCTGGATCAAAGGTACCCTATGTCCGTTTCTGTACCCCTGACAACGTGTATCCAACATTTCATGATGATTGGAAGAATAGTTAAGGTGCGAAAGTGTAATAAACAAATAAACAAACAAACTCACTTTCGCATTTATAATATTAGTTAGGATAACTAACGACACGCCACGCTTTGCTGTGGATCAGTCTGACATTATTTAGTTTAAAGATATCAACTACACTGCTGAGACGCAATGTGTTGTGCAAAGATTTTAAGTCAACTTACCAATCAATGTCCGAGATTTATCGACACAAGCATACGGAAGCTGAATTGTTAGATGTGTGGGGATGGGTTTAACTTGCAGACTTCCTACCTACATGTTCTTAATCATAATATTAAACAGCGTGGAGTTGTTGTGTGACGGTGTGGCTGTCGCTGGATAATAACTACATGAGATGTGACAACATTAAACAAAGTGGGTAAGCACATCCGGTCCCCTCTTGCCGATATTTATACTAATATATTTAATACCAATGAGGTTTACCGCGCCACTGTTAGTAATCAGCAAATCCTACTACTATTATAAACATGAAAGTTTGTGAGGATGTATGAATGTTTGTTCCTCTTTCACGCAAAAGCTACTGAAACTTAGTATGTAGATAGCTGGAGGCCTGGATTAGCACAAAGGCTACTTTTTATCCCGATATTCCCACCGCATCGGGACTTACGAGGCTGAAACCGCGGGGCGCAGCTGGTAAAAAAAAAAAATATATTAAAGCCTGTAAATATAATTATCAGTCTGCGGACGCCATTTAAAACAGGTTAATAGATGATTTCATTATAAAGCCCATCAAATACATAACAACACACACATTAAATATAAAAAACCCAAGTCTCGCAATTCGCAACGCAGTTGTTCTACCGCAAAAAATTGTGAGATCTAATTGTACTTAATTTGTTAACTAACAATATCTTACAGTGAGCGTGTTAATATTAAACATCCTTTTTTCTTTAAGAGGGGCTGAAATTGCGGTAAGTTTGAATTTTTTCTTGCTTTATGGACTAAACACTAATTGTTTTCATTAGTTAGAATTTGATGATTGGTGAGTGAGTCAGTTACAAAATTAAAGACCATTGACTGGCAATAGTTCGTAAACTACAGGTTCAACTTGAATATAATTTCTGAATTTGTGGGCACGGTAGTGACTCCGCCAAGACGAGCCAAGCGAAGCGCAAGGGCACTACCTACCTTTTCTTGAGGGCTTCGTCGCTTTTTTAAAACCCCCATAACTTGGATTTGGATTATACCAGATACACAACATTGTCAGGATATTATGTCAATAGTAGATTTATTAAACATATAAAGTTTCAATTGCATAGCTCTTATACTTAAGATTTTATTGATATCTAAAAAACTCCGATTTCGTCATTGACTCATTGATGATCATCAAAATTCTTAGGGTACTGTCGGTAGTCCTAGAAAGCCACATATTTTGACTAAGGTGTAGAGATAGATTGTGAAGTTAGGGCTTGTAGAGTTAGAGCTTGTAGAGTTAAGCGTGTAGAGTTAGAAGCTTGGCTCTACATGAGATCTAATAACTTTTTTGCAGTGCGAGCCATATGGTCTCGCCTTGGCAACATTTTACAGGAAAATGTTTTTGATGGGATATAGTTACATTATGCCTTTTTAGTCACTGAAAATTCAGGTTTCTAGCTTTATCCACAACGAAGTTACAGGGAATCGAAAATGTCCTGAATGGCTTCGAGAAAAGGATGGTACGACGCCATGTCTCCAGATATTACACGTTACAAAAACCATGTCCACTTGTATATGGTCTGACTATCACTTAATTTAGCATCTCCACGGCGTACAATGATCGATTAAGGCCGGGTCACTCGCTCGAAATAAAACGAGCTCATCTGGTTCGATTATAATAAATTAATGGCAACATGATAGGTTGATAGGTACTTAAACGGTGAATCTCACCACAATCCAAAACAGCTAGCTACCGTGGGGATGTCTTTGTTTCAGAGAGCCCGTGGGATCTGTGTCAAGAAATACCTGGACGCTGAGCTGGCACATGTCAAGCACGTACTGCAAGACAACAAGCTCCCACTACCGCGCCTCCGTCACAGATCCCAAGAAAAGCCAGCCACTGTCGAGCGCCAGCCTGCCATTCTACCGTATTTACGAGGAGTTACTGACAAGATTGGCTACATCTTGAAACGAGCTTCAATCAATACATACTACAAGCCGCCAACGAAGATAAGTCAATTTTTTACCATCTGTCAAGTGCCAAGTACCAAGTACCTCTACAAGATGCAGGGGTCTATAAAATAGACTGTGACTGTGGGCTCTCGTACATTGGTCAAACCAAGAGAAGCATTGGCACCCGCGTCAAAGAACACATTGCTGACATAAAACACCAACGCTCGATGAAGTCTGCTGTGTGTGAACACGTGCAACAAGGGACCAACCATTACCTGCGTTTCGGTAAACCACAGATACTCGCGAAAGAACACCGATTCCTACCGAGGATGCTCCGTGAGGCTATTGAAATTAAAAAACACCCTAATTTTAATAGAGAAGATGGTTGGAACGTACCACCAGCTTGGGATCCGGTTATTCACTTACTCAAACCCAAGAAAATACAAAACACAGCAAGGCTTCAAGACACTGAGCTCATTCTACGTAAATAGTAACACCAACAATCAACAAACCTTGGGTACTTTGAGATAACTTTGCACTTCGATACATGAGACGACCACCATCTTAGTCTACCCGTGACCATGGCTGCTGAAAAGCAACTGAAACGTCGGGATCAGTGTAAATAGTAAAATAACACACATCCAATGCGCTCTCACCGGAATACTCACATTCTCCTTTTGCTTTACAACATCTTATTCAATCCTGAAGCCCCTTGTTACCTCAAAGCACGGTTTAAGTTCCTACATGACACACATGAAAAATGTCTAAGGTCGTCTGAGGATTTGAGACTGGAGATGCCACAGCATTTCACAAAATTTTTTGACCATTCTTTCACTGTACAAGCTGTACGCCTGTGGAATGCGTTACCAATAAACATTAGGCGAGCGCAATCAATAACCATATTTAATAAAATGGTTCATGAACACTATCTTTCATTTTAGGTTTCATTAATATATATGTATGTAGTTACTACTGATCGCTTAAGGTATACTGTACTAAGGTTTTTGTACCTATGTTGTAAGGTATATTGTTGTTGTATTGTATATATTCGTTTTCATATTTATTAGAAATTACAATAATTATAATTTTAAATATAACACCAACTGCCATTGTCTCTCCGAATCATTTAGATCCATCCTAAGGTTGCCTGGAAGAGATTGCATCGAGCAATAAGGCCGCCCTTTGTACATTATCTGTATAATACCTGTAACTATGTGAATATATCTTCCACTGTAATGCTTATGTACAAATAAAGTGTTATCTATCTATCTATTATACACATTTTCGGTTACATAATGTACATATAATTACTGTACAGTACAGTACTGAAACTGAACCAAAGTCTCGTAATAAACACAAACTACATGTTTGAAAATGGGAAATGTTAATCTATACCTACTAATATCATAAAGTTTGAAAGGTTTTTCTTTTTTTTTAATTGAAAAGTGGCATAGGCATGTGGCATAGGCCGTTGCCTTCCAACTCGCCCGATGGAAAACAGGAGCTGTCAAAGCTTTTAGTTCAAATTTTTGGTGTTTCGACAAGGAAAGAATGGAACCTCTGTCTGCGCCTAGTAGTCCGATAAAGGAATGGCGAGGGTTCAATTAATTCAAAGACGAGAAGAGAAGTGTTTTTAGTTTCTTTGTTTGTTTAAACGCGCTAATCTCTGGAATTACCAATCGGATTCGAAAAAATCTTGTTGTATTGGATAGAGTATTAATTGACGAAGGTTATAGCCCATGTAACATCGCGCTAGGTGAACTTGCGCGGAACATCGAGTGAAACATAAAAGGGCATGTGAAGCTCTTGTGTTGTCTAGATAGAGAAGTTTTGGTAAAAGACGTCTGCATTACCTGCGGTAAACTATAAACACCTTGACGATTATAAGGCGCTGAAGTAGTAGTGTATTCGATTCCAACGTCAGATGTCGAAGATTTGATTCCCGCTCAATGCATGAATATGATTCGTGATGACGACTGTAATATGTATGTATCACCAATAACCAATTGAACAAGCTATGCGTAGTTTGGGTCTAGATAGTGCTGTGTAATATTTATGTAAATATTATGATTTATCTACAAGGTGAAGCCTGTCACAGCTTGTGGGTGAGACGAGAACCCCTGCAACCTTGACAACCCTGACGTGGGGACTAGAAAGTAACCACTTAAAGATTTAATCGCTAATCAAGAGTTAATAAACTCGAAGGTGTTCCTGAACGTAACGATTTATCAGCGCGCTGGCGTGTCTCGCCTCACCTCGGAGCCTTGATTAAAAGTTAGGTCTCGTTTGTGGCGAGGCGGAGACACCGTCGCGTCGCTCGCCACTTGCCCAACAGACCAGCAACTTTTTGTTGCGAGAAGTATATGCTATATGTGACTAATTATTACTAATCTCAGTCAGCATAAAGCTTACTGAATATATGTACAATTGTACATTACATAATTAGCCGTTCCCCACACTTTCAACAGCGTTTATGATCACTGCTCTCCTCCTAAGGGTTGTAGTGTGACGTCACATTGCCTATAACTTTCCTAGATGAATACTCTTTCCAATACAAAAATAATTAATCAAGTCTGACTAACAGTTCCATAGATTAGCGTGTTTAAGCAAACAAACAAGTAAACAAAAAACTCTTTATATTTATTATTTTAGTATAGATTTAGTCGGAAAATTAAATAAAAAATCTTGACAGTTCAACATATTACTTTCAACGTATTTTAAGCAACGCCCACTGAGGTACAATTTTAAACTTCACCAACATTTCTTTAAAAATTGTAATTCTTAAGTAGTAGAACCTTCTTCGATGTCCATGTTAAAATATACTTTTGAGACCGTATATCATCGTGCAACATAACAGACAGTTGCTGGTCAGCACAGACCCCAATTTCGCAGTCCCGGTGCAACGTTTCGCCGCCATAATGTGCTGTAGCCTTCAGCTAATCACCAGCACACGGCGGGCGTTTGTCAAAACTAATCACGAAGAAGCCGCACGTGCTTAACATTAAGTTTTTGTGTTAAGTTTCAACATCTTCCTATTATAAACAATGTAACAAACAAGCCGAAGGTCTCCTTCGCAGCCAATAAAACGTTATTTACATTTGAGACGATAATTACGTGTCCGGGGACGTGCACAAGTACTTTTTGCTAACATTAGCTCAAAGCACGTAAATACCAACAAATCATAATTTTCGTGCTTAACGCGCGTCTACAACACTGTAAATATATTTTTATTGTAGTCACTGCAATTTGCATTAACTTTAATGCCAGTTGCCTAGGGCTGAACTGCGTTTTTTGAAGCAATCGACAACAAGTCTAACAGAGATTACTCTCTAATCGTTGCGCCATTAGAGAGTACTCTAAAGCGTTTCCAACATTCCATTCATTATTTACATGGCGATAAATCAAAGCAATATTCTAAAGTTAGACCAACTTCTCAGAATATATTACACTACCTATTGGCCGCGGCTTCACGCGCGATAATTGCCAAGTCACAACCGTCTAAAAGTTATGCTACATGACTACAAGTTACCCTATGTCCTTTTCAGGGCCCCTGACAACTTGTACGCAAAATATTGTGTTGATCAGTTGAGTTAAATCATAAAAGCGTGACAATCAAAAAATTCACATTCGCATTTAGAATTAGGTAATTAATGAAGAAGTCTCGTGACACCTACCACCTACCACATACACAGCTTATACCACAAGCGTGGTCTGTGCTTTTAGCTGTGTATGTGGTGGTTTTCGTGACAGCCCTGATCCACGGCTTAATACCGATGATTTGTGACGATATTTCGTTTCTCAACTATGCACTTAGATTGTCCGCTAGCTTTCAACTGCGCAACAGGGAACTTCTTGCTTACCTTTCTATTATATCTTTATGTCAGAGCTTATCCAATATCTATATATTGGATAAGCATCTAAGTATCTATATACATGCTCGTTTCGAAGGGCGTAATCGTAATCACATTCATTACTTCCATCCCAAATGTGATTGCACAGATTGCACCGCAGTTGCATCAGCGGAAAGTTTATAGCTTAAGACGTTTTCTCATAATAAATACATTTAATTTGTCTGATTAATACAGGATAACTTAACTAGCAAACAGCCTAGGTAAACAACAAAAAACACACATCTAAAGCAAATTTCAATAAAAGCAATGTGGGTTCGAGACAAATGTACAACATTTTAAAATTTTTAAAATGTTTTAACCTTTGAAATATAAAAAATTTGGTGTTTGTTTTTGAACCGGTCACATCACCTCACCAAAATGTTCGAGAAAGATAAAATGGATGTTCGGCAACTATTCAATATGCGGATTAAATTTACTATCCGGCCGGATACCGGATATCAAATTTAGGTACGTTATTAAAGCCGCATATCAAATATAATCATCTGTATCTCCCAAAGTAATCTATTTGATCATTAAACATATGTATAAAAAAAAAATCACCATATTTTTATTTAAAACTATATTAATAGTACTTGTATTGTAATAGTAATATGTATTTAAATTATATTGAATGAATACTAATTTCTCTGCATTAAGAGGAAACAAACGGTTTCGCTTGTCTTCATAGACAAAGATACCAGATATCCTATCATAGTGAAAAACCATCATCCATGCCAATCGTGGCACCATTCCACGTGAGCCTACTCCATGTTCTCAAGTAAAAGATGTTACTATGGCCCAAGCAGATTCCAAACTGTGATTCCAGATGGGCTATGGATGCATTACGACAGTGCAAAACAAAATATGGTTTTATTGTAGAAATGGTTTACACTGCCCAATACATCCACATAAGCGATATCCTTTTCCTTCGATTGCCTTTCGCTTCTAAGCTACCTTTCCCTCTCAATGTATTCTCAATTTTTACATCTTTTGACTTACCTTATACGTCACTGTCTACAGGGTACATGCGTATAAGTGTATGTACATATGTATGTATTGGCAAATAAGCACTCACCGGCCCGGGGAACGTTACCGTTGACCTGGTATGATTACGCCATCAATTTAATCCGATTACAGCTTATTAGCCGCTAATAAGATCCATCGTATTAGCCGTTAATGAGGGGTGTTGCTATCTGTGACGTCATAATAGAGATGTGTTCACTATGTCACAATATATTACATAACAAACTACGGCTAACGAGAACACTTCTTCATATTAGTTTAGTTTTTATAAAGTTAGAAGAGAAGTTTTTATAAAGATAGAAATATTAAAGACGTTAGGTACTGAGAGCCGATTTGCTTTATTATGCATAACAGAAGACGCCTCTCAGCAAATATTCTCTGAAAATTACGAATGAAAAACCCTAAATAATGTGACTACAAAGATATAAATAAATAAACTACCTGCAAATGTACATACATTTATTAAAACATAGCGTTGTACAGATTCATCTCATTAAATTCCTTGAAGTTTATTCATGAGCTCAACACTTCGTCCTATTCCAATTAGTTCGTGTTTTGTTATTTTTTGTGCATTTACACATTACCTACTGTTACGCTTATTAAGTGTATTTTTAACACGCTTGTATTATACACAAATGTAAGAAGTAAATTTTAACCTATGTACCTAATTGTCGTATTATAATTTGGCACCTTGGAACTGATCTGATGATGGGGCCAGGTGGTGGTTAGTGGAGCAGTAGAACAGTGGCTACTAGCACCCAAACCCCTCGAGTTAGATTCGTTTTGACGAGTCCAACAGATTGAGCTCGGTAGCGAATGGTCTGATGAGTAAGCCAGGAGGTAAATAGTGGTAACTCTTTTTAACTTTTTAATTCTAGGCTATTAAAGCGTGTGTTTTTAGTAAACTATAATTATTTCTTTTGAAAGATAAGAGTATGTAAATGAACAAAGTTGTTGGTTCATCAAGCCCTGACCTGATTGGTGTCAAAGTTATTTCGCAAAATAATAACTATAATCATAAATAACTGTTTATTTACTGCCATGCGACAAAGTATTCTATTGTTCGTCTCTTAACCCATCGTCAAGGTCTGAACTTATGTAAATACTAGCAACCCGCCCCGACTTCGCACGGGCAGCAGACACATCTTAAAACGGGTTTCAGAAAAACAAGTCAACAACATTGGCTGCTTACTCACTGGTTCAGCGTATAACGGGGGATATTGACGAAAAGCGACGGGTTTCAGCAATATTCTTCGATATGACCAAAGCTTTCGATGTGGTCAGCCATGAAATATTGCTAAACAAATGCGACCATTATGGTATTAGAGGACTGGCCCAGAAGTGGATAAAAAGTTACCTCTCTGATCGAAAACAAAGTGTTGAAATTACAAGAATTAATGACAAATTAACTATGGAGTCGTTCAGGTCTGAGTACAGAGAAAATAAATTTGGTGTCCCGCAGGGCAGCGTACTGGGACCACTGTTGTTCCTTATTTACATCAACGATATTCCTAATGTAATACCATATAAATGTGTTCTTTTCGCGGACGACATATCAGTAATTATTTCAGATAAACGTAACTTACATAACTATAATGATTTATTAAAATCAACCATAAATACTGTGACAAATTGGCTTAATGATAATAACCTTACAGCAAACCTCAGTAAAACCAAAATAGTACAATTTCATAACCACAAAAATGTATACGAAAAAATTATAATAAACGAAAACACAGAGGAGATCCGTGAAGTAGAAAATATTAAATTTCTTGGATTAACATTAGACACTTATTGTAATTGGAAAGCACACATAAAAACTGTTTGCACACGTCTAAATAAGTTTGTTTACGCATTAAAAAATATTTCAAAGCAAGCAGGTCATAATGCTGCAATGGTGGCCTATCATGGATACATTGGATCTGTGCTTAGGTATGGGATACTATTATGGGGTAATTCTACTGACATTAATAGAGTATTAATTTCCCAAAAAAAATGTGTCAGGGCGATTTGTGGTGCTGGACCTCTAGAATCGTGTAGACCATTTTTTAAAAAAGCCCGCATTCTAACTGTAATTTGTCTGTACATATTTGAAATAGCCATGTTTGTCAAAACCCATCCAGATTTATTTCCTAAGGCACATGAACAGAAAACATACATCTCAAGGGACAAAAGTAAACTAGCTGTAACAAGATCCCTGAGTACACTACACCAAAAAAATTGTTATAGTATGATAGTCAAAGTTTACAATAGAATACCAAAGCAATTAAGGGAATTACCTGTAAATTTGTTTAAACACCGATTTAAAAAATGGCTAGTGGAAAAGTGTTTTTATTCTATTAAAGAATTCTTAGATAATAAATAATAAAACTTATATGTGTTCGTAATAGAAATGACATTGCCGATATTAATTTATTTTGATTATGATTTTCTTGTTGCTTTTTTTTATATTTTTATTTATGAAACTGACAACTATAGTTATTAATTTGTGTTGATCATAATTTTATTGTGCATGATTATATTAATTTAATAATTTTATATAGTGAAACCGACATTTATGATTATGATCGTAATAATAATTATCGATGTGAACTGTGTTTAATAGCAAATATTTAATAATGTTAAATGAATGTTCATAATTTGCATGCCGCAAATGTGGCGAAACATGATGTACTTTTGGCATTATTGTAACATTTATTGTCTACCATGTTTCTAGCAAATAAATGATTTGATTTGATTTGATTTGATTTAAACAATCATCATCATATTTCAACCAATTTACACAAAACCTTAACAAATTATACCTAAACCTTTCTCATGAATCGCTCTATCTATTGGTGAACACCGCATGAAAATCTGTTCAGTAGTTTTTGAGTTTATCGCGAACAGGCAGACAGACAGACGCGGCGGGGGACTTTGTTTTATAATATGTAGTGATTCCTAAGTATACAAAATGCCACGTGTTCCGCGCGCGCCTCTCTAAATTAGAGGGGGCAGAACCATCCGCACTTCATGGTGGTGTCCCCTTGCTTAACAGGCGGCCAAATCTGCCTGGGTTCACAGGGATTTCCTTTCTAAGGTACACCTGAGGCCCCAGCTATAAGAACCGGTGATGGAACCCTGAGTGGTTTTAGTCGGTTCGGGTCCGACATACCACCTTGGCGATGGCCCTGGTGAGGTGAAGACCCGTGGGGGTTTCCACACATTAACAAAAAATATAGTTTACAAAGTGCCTCACCTATGGGTAAAATCTTGAAACATCATTCACGTCATCACCATATTTATAGAGGACCGCATCACCTGTATGCAGATTGAAACGAAAATTGGTGCAAAATTTCTTTTGGAGAATCAAATGTGTACAAATATTAAAAAAACAACGGACAAAAGCGAGCCTGACTCGCGCACAGGGTTCCGTAAGCAAACAAACTTGTATTTAAATAGTAGGTACGTCCTTCTTAGTAATGAATTCTCGAAGATTTTTTTTAAGGTTACCTACAGTTCTAAAATACTCTCCCATACATCGATTTACGACAAAGTCAATTTCAGAATTCCGTTAAAAGTGGCTTCCAATCCGCTCTCGCCTCCTATCCGCTATCCTCTTTTTGCTTTATAAAATCTTATTCAACCCTAAAGCCCCTTTTTACCTCAAAAAACGGTTTAAGTTCCTTCATGACACACATGAAAAATGTCTAAGGTCTGAGGATTTGAGACTGGAGATGCCACAGCATTCCACTAAATTTTGTTGACCATCTTTCACTGTTCAAGCTGCACGCTTGTAGAATGCGTTACTAATAACCATTAGGCGTGCGCAATCAATAACCATTTTTTTAAAATGGTTCATGAACACTACCTTTCACGTTAGGTTTCATTAATATATATATATGTAGTTACTGCTGATCGTTTAAGGTATACTGTATTAAGGTATGTTGTATTTTAATGATGTAAATATTGTACATTACAGTTAGGTTTACGTATGTATATTGATAAGTACCTAATGGTATTTAAAGTATGTAAAGTAAGTTAATATAGAATACCTGTTTATATTTGTTTTCATATTTATTAGAAATTACAACAGCAACTGCCACTGTCTCCGAATTATTTTGATTCATCCTAAGGTTGCCTGGAGGAGAGCCTGCATCTAGCAATAATGCCGCTCTTTGTACATTATCTGTTTAATGTAATTATGTAAATGTATCTTCCACCGTAATGCTAGTGTACAAATAATAAAGTGCTATCTATCTTTCAACTTTCCAACTGCAGAATATAAGTTTGTAATCACAATTAATTTTTTAAATGATATAGTAAAAAATAACGACCTTCATATTTTTTCCTTAATTTGTGCTGTAAGACCTTGCTTCTTACCAAATTTCATGATTGTAGGTCAAAGGGAAGTACCCTATAGATTTTGATTTCCGAATTGTTCAGTCAGTGAAAATCTAAGGCTTAAATGGCCGTATCTTTTGATTGTGTTCACTGACAGACAAACAGACAACAAAGTGATCCTATAATTTTATATTTCTTTTGTGGAACGGAACCCTAAAAACTAGAATAGTTGAAAACCCCCCCATTTATTGAAGTCCGTACAAGAACAACATCAACCAACATTTATTCTTGGAAATAAGATTAAAACTACTTATTGTTACTTATATTATACACTTATTGTTTAACTTATTCAAATATTTTAGTGTTTTGTTTGGCGATTATACAAGTGGAGTTTGAGGGCATGACACACGCACACACACTCGTGGCATGGCCCTCTCGCCGCAGCTCACCAACTCGGAACTAATTAAACAAATTATACTTTATAATATATTATACTACCTAATTCATTCTTTCCATTCTGATTCCACAACAATTTGCCATTGACACAACTGCAACTTTTTTAACGATACAGAAATATTTTTATGACTCCTCATATTTCTGGAATAATAAATTATACTAATTATAATAAAAAGTCCGTGATGTACCTACAAATTGGGCGTTCGTGGTGTGCCGGGGAGCGATATCCGCCTCTGCATAATAACAACATAATAAATCTAATTTTTATAATTATGTATATATACGTGCATTAACGTAGCCTGTAACCACGGCCAGTGCAACCTGGTCGAAACGTCAGGGAATTCAGAGGTATGCAATACCACAGATAACATAATACTTGTAGTAATACCTATTTTGTGATCGCGTTAATTGCCGTATGTGTATGTACATAACTATATATTGCATTTTTTTTATATCCATCTTAAGATCTGAAGTTCTTTCAACCCTCATCGATTTGACACTTGTCATGTCACCTAATATCATTTATAGATCTAGATAAATGTCCATGTAAGGGATTAGGCTGCATAACAGTTCCCAATAATAACGATTACATGAACCAACATTATATTTTTTAGGGTTTCGTACCCTAAGGGTAGAACTCTATTATTAAGCCACCGCTGTCCTGTCTGTCAGCGTGCTGTACCAATCTCATCTACCGTAATGGGTAGGCATTTTTTTTTATTTTTATAAAACAATAGAAAATAAAATTAATTAAGGGTGTTTTTTGGCTCAATCAATGGCAACAGGTAGACGCTTGAAATGATCACGGAGTATGTATTACAAATATACGTTTTGCAAATTCAGTATTTAAATTGATAATAGGTATGCTCCTACGATAATAAATGATAAATGAATTTATCAATATTCAGAGTAATAATAATTTATGAACAGCAGTAAAAAGGAACCTAGGTAGGTATTGGCAGTATCGAGAGTATACGGAGGCAGTAGAAAATGATACCATGTTTCGACCTTAATTTATATAATAACAGGGGCGTCCTCGTGATGGAGCGAAAGACGTTTATTATTACAAACGTTTAAAGTTCGTGCTCGGCCTGACGCCGCGCGCTTCTAACGCAACCTAGAAGTCATTCCAACTGGTGCACCGTGCCAGAGTTTGGTCTACATTAAGAAATACGTTTTTATTAAATTTGTTTTTATTGAATTAAATAGTCATTCGTTGTATTAAAAAAATAATTGTATAAATTATTCCTTAGAGCACGTTTAAACAACTTACGGAATAATAATGAATGTTAATATCTGAGACAGAATCAACGCGAACCCTGAGTAGCGGCCGTGTCGCAATACCAACAGCAAAACATTCACACAAAATTGTTATAAAATATTATTGTATTGTACAAAATGTTTATTACGCACCGTGAGAATATTGTATTCGAAATTGATAAATAATGAAAGGAGATACAGATATGTAAAATTTTAACTAAGACCTTTGAAAACCAGTTAATAATTTTAAAAGATAAAAAGACCCTGCCCTACTAAAGAACTAATTAGGCGCTATACAGCCGCCATATTGTATTCAAAAAATGTCACTCGGGATGATGTAAGGATTCTACCTCAGAGCAATAGATTCTACCGATACATCGAAATCTCTTCAGGTATTTGGAATAAAGAAACTCGCATACGTACATAAATCCTAAAAACATTTTTTTGCCGTCGTATAATAAATGACGTCATACCTTTTAAACGTAAACGTTCAACGGTAAACTATTACGTTAACGCATCGACCAGGTTACACTAGCAAACAGAGTAAACTGGCCAAAACGTCAGCCACTTCAAAGATATGTACACTCCAATAAAAATATAAACTTTTGTGTTCGTTTTTTCAGTTCATGTATATTATTCCTTGTTCTTAAATGTCTTGACAATTACCAACATCTTTTAATAGTACGTAGTTATAGTACACAGTGTATAAAAGATATGTCTAGGTGTTCAGTTACTTCTTAAGTTTCGTTTTCAGCAATTTCTCGAGATATACTTGTACTTGAGAAGATATTAAAATGAGAGGCGGAGAGTCTGTAATTGCAGGACGGACAGCCAACTACATTACGAACATAAAGTACTCGCACACGACTCGATGTCCAACATTATCTGAAGGCTTGACGACTTGTACGACTGTTAATTGAGTGCTTTGTCTTGATTTATGTACAGGCCTTTATAAGTACTTAATATTACGCTAGGAACTCCAGACCGCTTAGGTAGAGGCACAGAGTAAGGATAGTCTTGAAACCCTGGTCAGATCATTTGTTTTGATATTATTTTCGCCATATGGTGGACCAGCAGACCAGCGAATTTTTTCTTATCTCTTGGGGACACTAGTTTTTATCTTGAAGAAACCTACCCTATGTCCCTTGTTTACCCCTGACTTTGTTTGTTTAATTTAAGGTGCGAAAGCGTTATAAACAAACAAAATCACATTAACATTTTTAATATTAGTTAGGATTGGAATCAAATATATCTGACATTTTGGTCTTTAGGTGCGTGGTTTATAATTATATATATATCTACCTCCCAATTTGCTAAGAAGTGTAATTATACTTCAAGTCTTCGAGGACTTTCTCGTGGGTCACTGCTTATTATTCTGGCTAGCCACAACAGTGAAAGAGTGCAACTATCGTAAATATCTCGGCCGTGAATATTAAACAATATACCCCTCAAACCTTTTGATTAGATATATGTTGTTATATCAGCCTACTAGTCTGAGTTATCAATCAACAAATAATAGCAGCATTATAAACTGTCGATATCAGAGTAGATTGATCAATAAATTATCAGCGGTGGTCATTTCTTGACTGTTTTATTACCCAGGCGTAATCGTTCATGACTGGCATACTGTTTACAATAAAGACACTGTCGCAAAAAATTTGCAACTCTAAATTATTTACTTACACAAATAGTGTAATAAATGAAGTACTTTTTAATTAAGAGTAATCGCTAGCTAGATGAATATCTAATTAATTAAGTGGAGTGAGGACAGCGACTGATAAGCAAAAGCCTAATCCATAAAGTGTTACTTCATTACAACATTTTGTCGGCAGAGTTCACTCACATTGTATTGTGTCAATGTACCTGCCTATTTTGTTTTATACTTTTAGGCACAATTAAGTTGTTTGTAGACTTCCGCCTCTAACATTGCGAGAGAAGAAGGATGGTTACAGTGTGTATTCGGAGTAACAAACCCTAGTATGAAATGATCCGGTACAAAAGTGGAATATGACTACAAAAATGTAATTTTATAAATGTTTAATGTAATTAGCCTTTTCGTGTTATCGAAACTAAACCACTATGCGGCGGCACGGTATCGAGTACAAGAGTATGAGAGAATCGTATTTCAAAGGATATTTAAAAATAGGATAGTTAAAATAAGAATACGTAATAAAATTACAAGTATAAATAAAAAATTAGGGGGGGGGGGGGGGGCAATAAAAAATCCCTTCAATGATTAGAAAAGATGACGAAGATGATCTTCGGATAGCTGAACGGATTTTTTTTTAATTTTAGCTAAGAACACTCTCGATCAAGTCACCTTTCAAACAAAAAATAAATTCAGAATCGATTCATCCATTTTGTAGCTATGATGCCACCGACAGACACACGTAACACCGTGTCGGGAGTTAAAAATAGCCACAGCGATCGAAATATCCCAATTGCAGTATACAATAGTATGGAGTATAAATAGTATAATAATAGTAAGTACGATGAGAATAATATTCAGGTACAGGTCAGATTAAATATGAATAAGTTTTCACGTCATATGCAACCATACTGCGTGCAAGAAGATATGGCTGGAAGTGAGCAGTGAAATGACGAATGATAGAGTAAAATGGAAGAACAAATCAAATTGCGCCGATTGCGTGGACGATGATGATGCAGCCGTTGCCAGACACGATTTTGAAATGAAAGTGACTCATGTAATCCTGTGACTGTTATTATTTTTGATACACCAGTAGATAAATATTTATCATAATACAATTTTCTAAAAATATAATCGTTACATGTCTTAGTGAGCAAAGGCTGAATTCATGCTAATATTATAAATGCGAAAGTAGATCTGTCTGTCGGTCTGTATGTTACGATTTCAAGCCTAAACCGTTAATCCATTTCAATAAATTTTAATGATGGTATAGGGATAAACAAAGTCTTTGAGAAGGTCATAGGCAACTTTTTTTGTCCCAAAAATAAACCTTGAAAGTATTAAAATAGGGGATTAAAGTTTGTATGCGAGACCAATCATTTATCAAGTTTAGAGAAATAAAAATTGGTAAGAAATAAACATGTTTCTGTGTTTTTGACCAATTAAGGTAAAATAATACTTTTTTTTTCGTAAACGACTTATCTACCTTTATACAATCATGTATTTAAACGGGAATTAACGCAATCACAAAATAGGTATTAAGTGCACACCTACTTCTGAATTTCTTGTCGTTTTGACCAGGTTGCACTGGCCGTGGCAGTGCTACATCACTCGCTCAAGGTCGCGTTTTATATACCTACCAATTTAGCATCCGTGGCCCACTGACGCCAACTTAAGGGTTTTCCCCCCAAATTTAGGATTTAAAAAATTGCACTGGGGTTTTTTTAGGGGGAAAAAATGTTTAGGGGTTTTTTAGAGATTTATAAAATTTTGTTTAAAGACTTGGAAAAATTATATATTTTAAATCTTTTAGATCATTAAATATCATTTTATGAAAATTATGACATCTAGTGGTGAATGATCAAACAATTTAATTATAAAATGTATGATTTTAAAAATAATAGCGCAGCTGAAAAAGATTCTGTCACAATGGAGGAAATACTATTAAATATGGATTTTTAATAAATTTATATAATTTACTCGAGATCGGTGATATTTTATCATTACTATTATTATTATTTCTCTTTATTAAACTTAAAACTTATAAATTACATTTTTAAAGATGTATAAAACAAATATATATTTAAAAATATAAAAAATAGTAGACCACCAACATCGGGTACAGGGACCAAGATACCGGTGGTTAGGGCTCCAAAGACAGGAACCTCCTCACCATACGGGCCGTGTCGAGGAGAACTGCTTTCTGCATCAGTCCCTTGATCCAGCCGTCTATCGCGAGCCTCTTAAGGTGTTGATCGAGGCTCTTGGCTATTATTCCATGAGCAGATATGACAATCGGAACAATGATCGCCGAATCGACATCCCACATATCGACAACCTCGTGAGACAAATCCAAATATTTTTATTGTTTTTCTTTTTCAACTTTCACGAGGTTCTCGTCATGAGGAACAGCGATATCGATGATCATTGCGCGGCGCTCTAATCTGTCTATCAGCACTATATCAGGCTTATTGGGAACAATAGTTCTGTCAGTGATGATAGATCGATCCCAATACAATGTAGCACGACCATTTTCGAGAACTGGGTCGGGCACATACCTGTAATATGGTACCTCTGAATTCACAAGATTGTGTTTAAGGGCAAGTTGTTGATGTACAATCCTGGCCACTTGATTGTGTCTATGCAAATATTCCCCGTTGGCAAGACGAGAACATCCAGAAATAATATGCCTGATAGATTCACCGGGACAGTGGCATGCCCGACAGATGTCCACCGTACCGTCTTTCAGAATATATTTCCGATAGTTATTCGTCATAACAACTTCGTCCATAATTGCAAAGACAAAACCTTCGGTTTCTCCGAAAAGATCACCGAACCGTAGCCAAGATGTAGAGGCTTTAAAGTCTATATAACGCCCATTGAGGGCCCGATAAAAACGACCATGAAGTTCTTTGATCTTCCATACCTCTGTAGTACTAAGTACTACAGGCTTGCGCCAGTTCTCTTTAGCCAGAGCGAGCGGAGTGAGTCCGTTGTCCACTGTGACCACATTACGATGCACTCCCACATCATCATATGAAGAAAATATTCTCTAAGGTTGTATATCTTGCGATTGTGTAGGGTCTTAATGTTTAAGAGTCCACGACTCCCAAACTTTCGCGGGATATACAACCTCATTACCGATGAACGTGCGTGGTGCATTCGGAATGCAGTCAGCAGTGTACGGACTCTCCTATCAAGGGCATCTAATTCGGTCTGAGTCCATCTAAGTATACCAAAGGAATACATCAGAACCGGCATGACCCAAACGTTGCAGGCAGCACGCATTTTGTTACCCCCTGACTCCCAATGACTGTTATATACCTAGATACTTGTAGCTTTCAGTGGCAGACAGAGATCTGAGTTTTGTTGAATCTGAAAGTTCGACTCCTTCAGATTCTACTATCACGCCTTTCTTTACATGCATGACTGCACACTTGTCCACACCAAATTCCATCTTGATAGAGTTACTAAAGTTTTCAGTCACCTTCAGTAACGCTGTCAATTGCAAATTAGTGGGGGCAATAAGTTTCAAGTCGTCCATGTACAGAAGGTGAGATATAACTCGATCGTCTTTCTGCAACCTATAGCCTAGCCCTGAACCCTCTAACAGCGTACTGAGAGGATTCAAAGCTAGGCAGAACCACAAGGGACTCAAACTATCACCTTGAAATATACCCCGCTCGATCTTTATTGGTACCGTTTCATGGTACATTGGTATCATTTGCCGCAATCTGCCGGCATCCTGGATAGCGAAGTGCCGTTCTCCACTGCCCCATATATGACTTCAAAAAAAGTTGTATCAATTTTGTATAACTCTAGCTCTCTCAAAAGCCATGTATGTGGAACTGAATCAAAGGCCTTCTCATAGTCTATCCAACATGTCGCCAGATTCTTACGGTGACGACGTACCTGTTGGCTAATGGCCATATCTATGATAAGGAGCTCTTTAGTGCCACGGGTCCCGCTTCTACATCCATTCTGAGAAATAGATATGATCGAATTTTTATTTAAATGTGTGGTGATTTGAGTCTCAGAATAGATGTTAGAAGCTTATACATAGTTGGTAGGCATGTAATTGGTCTATAATTTTTGGGATCCATGGCACTACCAGATTTATAGAGTAAGTGGGTTACGCCAGTTGTCAAAAATTGGGGTAACGAACCGGAATCCAGTGCTGCTTGGAACTGAGATGCCAAACGAGCATGCGAGCTTCGGAACCATTTAAGCCAAAAGTTGTGCAGTCCGTCTGGTCCAGCCGATTTCCAGTTTGATAATGACTGGACTGCACAACTTACTTCACTACTTACGTCACTTGTGGCTATGGAAATTGGTTCCATTTCTTGTATAGACTCGCATGAGCGCCCGACATCTCGTATCCAATCACCTTCTGAATGAGTGACAGGCACCGACCAGATGTTACGCCAAAATGCATTTGTAACATCATCATCTGGGAAATGCCCGTCACTCACACAGGGATCCGATTGTTCCCATTTTCTGTAAACCCACCTCTCATTTCTTTGGAACATACGATTCTGATTATACCGATCTGTTCGCTTTTTGTGTCTTCGAATCCTATTTGCCCATGCATAAACTTTCTGTTTTAGAAAGTCTATGCGCTCTGTGACATGACATATATTGTTGAGGACTAATGTCAGTCCCCAAGAATGCCTGTTTCACAAAGCGCATCACTCTCGGCCGCGTATTACCCGATCTAAAGCAGATTAGCTTACCGATGAGTGTCCTGGCCTCAGCAATACAACGCTCGATTCTGCACTGCCAGGCTGGCACAGCAGGCTTGGGTCGAGTAGTAGCGGTATTTACAGAGAAATGTACTCCAGCTACTCGACATGCTGCGACAGCCGCACAGTAGAGAATAGAGTGTGTATCACTAAGATCTTCGCTATTGTCTAAATAGTCAGACAATAATTAATCCAAGGCACACACCAGCGCTATATTTCGTCTATGAATGGGCAAACGGGATAAATGGGGTCTATTACTGTAGTTCACAAACCGGTATTGCAGAATCGCAACCTCCAAGGCGCTCCCTAACCTTTTGTTGTATTGGGTACTTACAGATATAGCTTTACTATCCACAATTTCATCAACATGTAATTGCGGTGCCAATTGTGGTGTATGATTGGTCACCAAACCCACAAGTTGCGATGAAAAAGGGATAACAAAGCTATTCCGTACGTCAGAGCGTAGCCTCTCAAGTACGGTATCATCCAGCAGGTGACAGCGCTGTATAGCCCGTACCTGATCCGAGAGTCGTTGTGCTGATACGTTGACGGCTGGTTCAAGTTCCTGAAACAGAGACAGTAATCGAACACGGTACGCAGTAAGGTTAGTTCCCAACTCTGTAGCCCGATAATATGCCCGCATGACGTTTTCATTCATTGAATAAGTCCATTTCATGCGGCGCACATCACCACCGGCAGCGGGGGCCCTATTCGAGGTCAGTGGTCCTCGGGGTCCTAAGCAGGACGGTGGCCGGCCTCTCCTCTGCCGACGCACAGGTGTTGGCGACGTCGGCGGGGAGAAATACTCGTCGCTGGAGCTTGAGCTCGACGCCTCGCTGTTTGCCGATCTTACCGAAGAGTGTATTGGCAACTGTGAGGCGGAGCTGTGCGACGAGTCCGGGGATATTCGTTGTGCAGTCCTCTGTCTGGCTTGATACCTTGTAAGCATTTTATTACATTATAATTCCTGTTATTTTATTATCGGGCTATTGTGTTATATGACATCTGTCATTTTCTTCGAAATTTTTTCTTCTGAACTTTTGCATGTTGTGTCTGTGTTTTTTTTAATATATTTTAGGAATCCGTTTCCAAATATTTGTTTTGTATTTATTTTACAACTTATTTCGATGTATACAATATGTTTATCGATATAATATTTTCTGTAAGATAATACGACGCTTACAGGTTAGTGTTGCCAGGTTATTATTATTATTCTCTTTATTTATCGTAAAACTTATTAATTACATTTTTAAATACCTATAAAACAAAATAAATATTTAAAAATATAAAAAATAGTATACCACCGACATCGGGTACAGGGACCAAGACACCGGTGGTTAGGGCTCCAAAGACAAGAACCTCCTCACTATACGGGCCGTGTCGAGGAGAACTGCCTTCTGCAATGCATTAAATGGTTATAAATAATAGTAATTCTTATGATAATAACCATAAATAAGTTTTTTTACACCACTTGTAATTATTTGAAATAAAAATAATAATTAAAAATTAAACGTTTTAATATTAGATAAGAACCTACATTTTTCAAATTGTCAGTTAGGGGGTTTTAGGGGTTTTTGAGTTTACTCTTAGGGGGATAAAATTTCAAGTGTTGGCGACACTCCGTGGCCGGAATAAGTGTCAGTAGGGGCCATAAACTGAAATATATTATACTGAAATAGACTGGCAACTCGTTTTGTGTAGGTCAGCGCCTCTGACCGCAAAGCACGGGAACTTTAGTTCCCTACTTCACCTATAGAGGCGCTAACTACAGGTGTAAAAATGTATTATTACTAAAGCTGTAAAATTATGAGAACGGAATAAATAACACAAAAGTCTAATTGAATTATTTTATTAATAACATATTTTATTATCATTTAATTTACAAGACTTCATAAGGTTTTGAAGCATATAGGAACTGTCACTGTCACCACATACATTTTTATAAAATGTAGAACTCCTTTTGACTGTGAGAACATTGTTCACTTATTTACACCAATTCATAACGGAAAATACTTTACTATTACAATAAATCTTATCACTTTTATTACAAACAAAAATTATTTAAATTATTTAATAAATAACTTCAACTTCAACTTTTGGTTTGTGGCTTTGTTTTAATAAATAACAAACTGGCGATTTTTTTTCTAACATTTGACATTTAGACAGAGACCAGAGTTGCCAGCGTGTTATACTGGTTAACTACTTTATGGTCTCGAGTAATAATTTATTTAATTTCGAAACAATGATTTATTATTTTAAATATGAATGAATAAAAGTTTTAAACTTTTTTTACTTAATATTAATCACGGAATTATTAAGAACGGCAAACCTGGTGAAATGAATATACAAACTTGACAAGTTATATAAAATACCTTAAATCTGTGGCGGTAAAATATGGTAACCTAGAATAACAGTTTTATGTATCAGGTGAAGATGGCTCTTTTAAAAAAATAAACATTTGTTCCCGAGTTGCCAGGGCATGGTAGGGGCGACAACGCGTTGCTGAGAGCACGCACGCATTGAACGTCGTAAATAAAACCAAACTGCCAAATCGAACTTATTGTACAATAGACGTGTTTTGTTATTGAGAAATGTATTTAATAAAAATAATAACTCCACACAGCTTACACACTTATTTATTATGTTAAATTGCATCATTGCTAGATGTTAGTGATCTGTTAAATCCTTTAAAAATAAGTCGCAATAATTATTTTAGTTACTACTTATTTTGTCAATATAATTTAAAAATACTTTAGGTGTTTATTCTTTACTCGCCGCGTGGCTGTGCTAATAATAAATAATAGTTATCTTCTTAACACAAATAATAAATGTTGCTTATATTTATTCTATACAATGTTATATAGAAATTGTACTAAATCAGGTTTAGAGTGTTTGGCCAGGTTGGATGTTGTTATAAATGTAGTCTATTAAACTGTAAATAATGAACCCATAACATTTAGGAAAGGTGACGAACTTTGTAGGTGTGGACTCCCCGCGTATTCATTCGTAGTAGGCAAGGCGAACTGTCGGCTGCTTCTCTCACACAATATGTTTGACATGGTACCTACCTATAGGATTATCTTAAAACACGAAATTAAATTAGGACCATCTATAATAAGGCTAGAAAATAATATGGTAAGAGCGACTGAAATGTAAAACATATTGAGAGCGGCACGGATTAGTAGGTAGTTATTTGTTATTTAATACTTTTGGATAACATAATATGTTTTACAAAAGTATTAAATTGGAGCGCATATCATAAACGTGTTGCCGATTAAAGGGCTCTCATAAGATACAAACAGTTACAGGTAGCAGGCAGATACCTTTTGTCTCTAATGCTCCTGTAATTGTAGACTTTCGTTGTAATAGTAAAAATTATCATAATGTATGAATGTAAAAATTATAATATGTATGATAGATTACACCGTATGATTCTGAACTGAATTCACACTCGCGCTATTATAAACTGATGAAAAAATGTGAACTGCAACAAGGGTGGCCAACTTTTTGTATGAGAAATAAAGTATATTAAAGTCGGAGAGTAGCATTGAATCGTAAGCAGACTATCTTTCTCCCGTCTACTCAGCGGCCATTTTTTTTTTTTTAATACTGCTCCCGCATTAGGAATGACTCCTGTGTCGCGGGGGACTTGAAAAACATACAAACAACGGACACAAAGAACACCCAGACTCGGGTGGGAATCGAACCCACGACCTATGGCGTAGCAGTCAGGGTCACTAAGCACTAAGCCAACAGGCCATTAGTATATATGTATATGTGTACAGCATCAACATTTTATGTTACTCTCGACTCCATAAATTTAATTATCAAATAAATAATCTATTTCATTATTTGTGTATTTTGTACAACCCTAAAGTGTCTGGCAAAGCAGTTACACACACAGACAAAGGTCGCGCGGTGGGCAAGGCGTTCTCAACTTTCGAAAAGCGTAAATAAGATATATTTCTGGTCGCAGCTAACGCCAGGTATTATTAATTAAATTTTGTAGGCTATTATAACGTAGGTATTTTCACTTTTGTATGGGAGTGATGTATCTGTTACGAAGGAACTATTATCTTGTCTGTGGCCGTGGTCACAGACTAACTGCCTCAGTGGTGCACGCCCTCCGTTGTCGAGATCGTAGAAGGTTCTGCATCGACCATATTATCGATATTTTTAATATTTTTGTGCCGCTATGTATCGTCACATACTATACCTACTACCGGTGTCCCTTTTTTGTAAGCAAACCGATGTATCTTATTTTGTTGTTTATCCGACTGCGCATATAAAAGCGAGGTGGCAAGTCTTTTGTCACTGGATTCCATGACGTAGATAATTTGAAACCATCTGCCCAATTGAAATTTTTGTGTTTTTAAATTTCAATCGCTTCATGTACAACTCCTAAGGTAAACTGACGATTCGTGGAGAGGACTTGCGTACGGTGAAATTCAATTCAGTTATTGGTGCCCGCTTCGAGTGCATGTTCTGCAATCGCTTATTTGCTAATCTGTCGATTCTTCACAGCAGCGATATGTTCTTTGACCCTTTCAGCAATCGTCCACTTTGGTTGGCCTATGTAGGAACTACCGCAGCTGCAGTTTATTTTGTAGACACCTGGGGTTTTCGGTGTACCCACGATGTTTTGAACCTTTATACCTGGTGTGTATACTGTCGGAATGGAGTATTTCTTTAACACAGAGCCGACCTTATCCGTTACTCCTTTGACATAATAATATGGCATGTAGTCTGGTTGTCTGTTCACCTCCGGATGCTTGCGTCTCATTGTCGGTTGCTTCCGTCTTCCATTCCCCTTCGTAGCAGAATATTATATTCTCAAAACACGATGTTCGCAAATAATTATAATCTCAAAACATTATAATCGCAAATCATCACATTTGTAATACATTATATTAGCACAATATTGTAATCTTAAAATATCATAATCGCAAATCAACATATTCTGATAACATTATATTCGTGTTTTATTACATATTCTTATCTGTGTGTACTGTTAATAACAACATTATTTGATTTGATTAATTTGATTTTGATGACAAATATTTTTTTTTATAAATAGATACACACGCTTATATCCCCGAAAGAGTAGGCAGAGGTGTATTGAACCCCCAAATATGGCCAACAATAATTTGTGCCCCTTCATATAATAAATAAGCCTATTGCCATCATCCGGGCACTTTAGGGATAAAAGATGGCAAAATGATCTGGAATTTATTTATACTTTTCACAATATGATTTACACATAATTTTGTACCTGTATCATTAGACATGCTCAGTGACTACGACCCGTTCCACAGAGGAGGCGACAAGCCCACTGTGCAGCATATTTGCACCGTGGCCTATTCGCAAGTCTACGAGTTCATCGAACCAAAGAGCGGTGCGGCGCTGAAGGGAGCCCGTTCCCATGCAAGCGAAACATTTAATATTATTAACCGACTTCAAAAAATATGGATATTCGGAGTTCTCGTGTTTTTTATTGACTGTTTTTTGCTTGATACTGCATACAACCTATTTGTCCCATATGAATATGATGATTATCTGATGATGTAGTCTTGAGATAAAACACAGAACATCTCAACGACTGTTTCGACACTGTCATTGAATACTAGTAGTTGGTATTGATATAGGTATATGGCTCTGTTCCGCATTTAGACTCATAGGCGGTCCATTATGGGTTAAGATAAGCTGACTAGTTGAGCTAACCTAGCTTCTTCCAGAAGCACAGAAGCTTCTTGGGGCGATCACAGGCTTCTAGGAGTGACCTCGCACCCGCGAGGATACTTGCCCGTTGTGTGGCCACTCTCTCGCACTCCAGGATAACGTGGGCGGCTGTTCCCTCCGCGTTGAGATATCCTCTGCATAGAGGACTGTCTGTTGCATTGATAGTAAATAGGTGCCGGTTTATGGCCAAGTGGCCCGGAATGGTTCCTTTAACTATTCTGATTTCAAGTCGGTTGAGACTGCCTGACTGCCTGCAGCCGGGTGTGTCGGCCCAGCGGCCGTTGTGCGCTTCACGAGTCCGTTGCCTTACCCATGAGCAAAGTTGATTAAAGGGAAGTGGCAGTATTATAGTTAGACCTGCCACTGACGTTACAGATCCCTTCCTTGCCAGCTTATCGGCGGCGTCGTTCCCGAGTGAGTTACTATGCCATTTGATCCATTGAAAATTTACCCCATTGGCAGAGACTAAGCGCTCCAGCGTCTGGTGGCATTCATAAATGAGACCGGAGCTCATGGTGTTGCCCTCCAGGGCCTTCAGGATGGCCATACTGTCTGACAGTATACGGATTTTGTACTCCTTTATACCTTTTGAAATGACTACGGTAGCGGCGTAGGTTATCGCTACACACTCACATTGAAATATGGAACTGTGTTGGCCCCCAGTGATATTTTTATATTTAGATCTTGTAAGAAAACTCCGGCTCCAGTCCCTGACCCCATCTTGGAACCGTCCGTGTAGATCCGGACTTCATTTATGCCAGATTGATCTCGGTCGTTTTCATGTAGTTGTATTCGGTAATTCCTTCAGAAGATGTGTTGTTTAGGGATCCTGTCGCATGGGGCAGCTATTAGTGGTTGATATTCCACTAATTAGTAGTTGATACCCTATCCTAACTGTTCGTATTATAAATGCGAAAGTAATTCTGTCTGTCCGTCTGTTACGCTTTCACACCTTAACTACTCAAAATGTAGCATACACAGACAACGTTGTGACGAAGGGTACATAATAATATGTATCCTATGTCCTTCTCTCACCCTTGACAGCGGTACGGGTTTCATACAGAAAATGCACTGTTCCCGAGGATTACAAAATAACTTTTACAGGAGCAAAGCAGTGTGCGAAAGCTAATACTACCATATAAAAAAGCACTCCAGATTCCGCTATAATGACAGTTTTAGAGTTCATAATGGATTTCCATTATGAACATTTCCATCCTTATCAGACGGAAGGTAAGTAAACTGTGTTTTATGATATGAGTAAGTATTTTATGATTTGATAAAATGATACACCGTATAAATAAAAACGTATAAAATATGTACGTAACGTAAGTGGATTTGTAAATTAATAGCCACAATAAAAGGATTAGCAAAAACAATTAATAACCACTTTACCACTACCAGGAGAAAATAAACAACAACATGGCTACTTACACGTACTTTGAAGGCAAGTGGAGCCAAGTATAAACATTTTACGACCAAGTATTTATACGTACCTACACATTGTTATCACATCAGTACCTAGTTTCACTACAACATATTATTTTATTTTGTATAATTTACACATCCAGTTAATTAACATCCAACAAAGTCTTTAATTATCTCACTCATTGTTTCACGTTTTAGAATTTTAAATTGTTATTTTACTATGCAGTTGATGTTTCGTAATTAAGTTTTTTAATGCAAGATTTTATAGAAATCACTAGTTTTTTAAAAGGATACACATAATCTACACATGCATGAGTTTAAGACAGACAATTATAAGCTTTGCAATATTAAAAATAAAGTCTTGGTTGTGTTTTATACATAAAACACTTACTTGGGATTTATTCCGGCATACTGAAGAAGGCAGGGGTAATAAAATTTGATGGGTATTTAGTGCACTTTTATTAATTTGGAATCTAATAAATTAATGACGTGCTTAAAGTATTTTAAGCACATCATTAATTGTTGCTTAAATTGTAACATCTAATGACGTGCTTAAAAAACTTACATCCAAACGTAATTCGCAAAACCTAATTCTAAAAGTAATTTAATTCTGATAATAATGGAAATTTTACTTATAAATAAGCGACATCACTAATAGTAACTTTGTATTATGTACGCATTGAAACTTGGAGAACCGCTGGTAGAAGCGGGTTTTAAATTTTTGTTTGTTCTATTAGATTACTTTATGAAATATATTAAATATAAAATTAAAAATGCTCATTTTTATTGTAAACATTTATTTAAAAATTAAACAATCAACTTTATAATAGTCTCAAAGGGACCAACTGAGAGTTGTTGTTTGATAAATCACTTAACAGAATGACATCTTCAGTTCAGTTTCGTCGACTGTTATTTTTTCCTTTTTTGTTTTATTTATTACTTTGTTCTTTTCTTATGAACATAAGGACATCATCATAGGCGATGACTTCAGCACCTGGCGCCAATTTTAGCCTCTTTACTTGGATAACTTGTATTTGCGTTTTACTTTTAGCACTCCAATAACAAAATAGCCGGGCATAAAGAACGCTAAACTCGATCTGAAACGGTTTACCAACAATCGATTGGTCCATGAACCGTTGGTCAACATTATCTTTAAACCATAAACTTTTCGTCCAATGGACTTTTCATCCACGAACGTTTCGCCATCATTACTCTACGTCGATTCACTATTTATAGTCATTGGTTTGTATTTTTATTTATAGATAGTAACAGACAATTGATTGTGAAAAGTGGCTGCACTACCTGTGTCAGTGTTATGAGTATAATATGATTTTTTATGAATAAACATTTTTACCGACTGCAAAAAAAAATAAAAATTTTCTCAGTACGTCGGAATCTTTTATTTTCATTATGTATCCCGAAGAAACAAAAAAAAACTTCTTTTGTTGGAAAGGGTTAGTTGTAAAGTCTTAGGTAGTCCCATTGTCACCAGGTCAGAACCTGATGATGGGATCCTGGTGAAATCGACGGTACTCTTCAAATATTATAGACACCCTTATGGCTCGAGTGTATGTTTTCGGAAAGCACCATTTGGTGGTGTGGAATTGGTGACGAAGGCCACAGATGGCAACTGGAACTACTCAATAATAAGTAATTCGCGGGTTACGATTCGATCACTTTAATGTGCTTGCTAAAAAAAGCAGGAAGTTCTCAAAGACAACCAGTCTGCACGCACGCATCTGTCTGCATGCACACTGTCAGGAGTACAGGAGAGGACCTTTTTTTTATGGTATCGAGGGCAAACGAGCAGACGGGTCACCTGATGGTACATAACTACCGCCGCCCATGGGCACCTACAACCAAAGAGTCACAAGTGCGTTGCCGGCCTTTAAGGCAGGAGTAGAAGAGTGGGAGGGGCGGGAGGGTACGGGTTAGAGCCTCCGGTAACCTCACTCACTCGGCGAAAAGCAAAAAGCACTCCTGTCGAGCCGGCCCATACGTGCCGAAGCATGGCTCTCCCAGGATAACGTACCGTTCCCGATTGATACCTGAAGGTAATTTTCGTTTAAAATGACGTCAATGCCGTGAATTCATTTTCGCTTACGAGAAAGTATTTCAGTTTAATTAACAGTATTTTTTTTTATTATTTGCACAGATTTTAATTATTGTATTTATATACTTTGGTTTGGACAGATAAACATTACCAACCTCATTATCATCCACGCATCGTAAATACACACAATCTACACGAGATAAACTCAAAGAAAATGTAGAGAAAGTCTAGCAAATAGAGCAACGTCTACGTACGTACAACTAACACCGTTTTCGCGTTAATCCGGTTTCAACACACATGCCACTACGATTATCTCTTTGATTCTTATTAGTTAAATAAGTTTTATAGTCTATCTTAATAGGGCAGTTTCCAGTTGTTATTTAACTGTAACAGTCCTCATAAAAACAAGTATGACATAAGGCTGTCAAAACCTATGTTCGTTACTGTTTTTTCTTTTTGAAGGCTCTCTGTATAATTGGGTATCAAGTGAATAACTATGGGAGAGGCATGCTTCGGTACGTATGGGCCGGCTCCGGCTCGACTGGCTCATTTTCAATTTGAAGTAGCTCGACTTAGATTATATAAAGGTCCAGATACCGTGACTAGTACAAAAGTCATCGTTTACTTTGAAGCCACTTTTTGGTGCTGTGTGAGTGAACCCCGCCCAACGCGAGTGTCTACGTACAATGTTTATGCTTGTGTGCATTGACGGTTTTACTACCAGTGCATAGAGGTTACCCCAAAATTCAGGGACTTTTTTATTAAACATATTTTTCTTTTTGATGTAAGTAATATTAAATAAATACATTTTGAATGTATTTAAATCAGTTACAAATATTCGTTTATTTCATTTTTTCCTTTTTTTTCATTTAATTCGTTTAGTTAAAAAGACAAATGTAAAATAAAACTACTTAGTAGGAACTATTTATTTATCACAATATTTTTTGGTTTGTTTTCAAGACATTTTTTTTTAGAGTTTCCTCCTTAAGAATCGATTTTCATATAAGGCCGTATGAAAAAAATATGAGAATAAGAGTAATTTTTTTTATGGTAAATGTAACATAAAAGCTCTTTTGAGTAATAAAATTAAATGCAACTTTATTCACAGGAACAGAGTAACAAAAGGTATTTTGATAAAATAAAGTAAATGTTTTGCCTTGTTTTGTAGGACTTGGATATATATATATATATATATTTTTATAAAGTATCAAGAAACTAGCAAAATTTTACAAGTCCTAAGTGCTCTATAGCTGTGTTCGTTAGGAGTAGTAATAATAAGTTATAATACGAGTAAAATCCCACAGCTAAAGTATCGTTTGACGGACACATTGAACTCCGGGTGCTAGAGTTTAGAAATTAAGAATATTTGAAGGATTCCAGTTTCGCGAACATTAACGTTAAGCATATTTCTCGTCTTTCTATAAATAACAAGTTTGGCAAAGAAAAATATATATACTGCTAGAATGCGTTATGGGTAAATGAAATTCACGTCCTTGCAACATCTCTAGTAATGGCGTCGTAATTTTATTAATTTGAAATTTTGTTCTATTGTTTATAAATACATTAGGAAATAGAATACTTACATATGAAATGTGATGTTTGGACACTTAAGATTTTTTTTTGTATAATTTTTACAGAATGTGACAGCACAAGCAGGCATTTTTAAATATTATAAGTAGCGACTCGAGACGTACTTCAGCGGCGAACGTTCGCTCGCGTGTGACGAGTGAGACGCTTGTATTTATATTAGACGCTTGTATTTTTTGGCTTCAGTTTTGAGGCACGGATTAGGCATCTGGACCTATATATAATCTAAGTAGCTCGAGTTCTACACCGTTTGACATGGATGACAAATAATATCGCCCGCTTAAGCACAAAAATATTACAAGTTATAAATGATTGTGTGCCTGTTGGGAAGACTATTTTCGCACCACTGAGAATAGATTAACAAAATGTAAGTATTCAACTAGTTACATGTAAAATTTGGAGCGGTAATATGCTAGGACACATTTTTTTATTTGTATATAATTATATAATTACCAGAAACAAATCTGTGAAGATTAAATGACAATACGACCATTAGTTTTCGAGATATTTAAAAAAACCATATCTCCGAAAACTGCACATGATGCGGACGCCATTTTGGGGGTGTTAAATAATAATAATGCATACGCCCACTGCAGAATCATAAAATATAGGCCTCGACAAAAAAATGTGTGCAAAATGAATCGATTTGGACAACAAAAACTGACTCAAATACCAATAAACATTTAAGCAATTTTAATAAAAAAAATAATTTCTTGTTAACACATGAATATTTTGTGATATAAATTTTTGGTATGTTCAGGAGCATAAAAGACATATTAAAGTTTCACATTCATTGGAGCTCTCTTTTCGAAATTAAAAATAAATAAAAAATATTCAGGACCATGCTCCTGATATATTAACGAACAAGTTTTACTATGTTAAAACCTGTGCGTAATTAAGTGAAAAATTTGCCCCTTTTTCTCTAATTCCACCTGCCTTTGCGTGTTCTAAGAAGGTTGGAACGACTCAGCATCATTGACCGAAATATCGAGAAGTCAGCGAATATTATAAATGCGGATGTCTGTTTGTTTTTATGCTTTCACACATTAATTACAAACCGATCGTAATGAAATTGTGCATACACACTCTCAAGGGGATGTAAAAGGCCATTGGGTATCTTTCATCCAGAAAAAATGTTCCCCGTGTTAGCAAAATAACTTTAACGCAAACGAAGCTGCAGGCGAAAACTAGTAAAAATAATATAACAATAATAGTGTGCAGGCGAAAACTAGTAAAAATAATATAACAATAATATATAGTGTGCTTAAGCAGACTCACTAAACGAACCAATAGACGTCTCGTAAATAAATCAATATTCCTATAATCGCTATCAGATCGAGTGATTCATTACAATACCAACACACGGCAGTGCTTGTGGGAGTAGGCCGACATATTATTGGTTTACAACGAGTTACCTATATTTAGTATCTGTAGCTATCTATATTTATTATCAACTACCTGTTTTCCGCGGTTTCTCTCATCTCGTAAATGTGCATTTTGTCAATCAATTCAGGAATCCGTTGGGATTCCCGTTGGGAAAAAAGTAACATTCCCAACTTGGGAATGTCACTTTTTTCTTAAATCATTAATACCCTATCTTACTACTATTACAAATGCGTAAGTTTGGATGGATGGATGTTTGTCACTCAATCACATCAGAACGGCTGAACGGATTTGGATGAAATTTGTCACAGAAAAAGATTAAAGTCTGGTATAGCACACAGGCTTTTTATCCCGGAAAATGTACAATTCCCGCGAGAACCCATTCATTTGAAACATACATTTGAATTCCCAACGAAGCGTACGAAGTCGCGGGCAACAGCTAGTGTAGTGAATTTTCCCTAGCGACATGTATACCAAATTTCATGATGATCGTCCTGTTAATCTCACAGTCATAATCTTCGTGAAAACTTGGCTAATGGTCACACACACACACTAACACATAAACCACCGTGGAAGTATTTACGACATCCTTGTTGATGCTCCACATGGCAATTACCGACGAATTTAGTCCGATGTTAGTTCAGCTGCGATAGTTCACAAAAACCCTACGAACAAAACATACGAAATGATAGTGTCGTCAGCCAGAATTATCTTGTTTGTTTCGGAGAATATAAGTTGTTTTATGTTTATTTTACAGGAAATTATGGTAGCAGATATGCGCGTGGCTCCAAGGTTAATTGTGCTTTTAATGTTTTTGTAATTATAGTCCAATGTGACCATGCAACGAGAGGAATGTAGCAATACCTTAAGTACGTAACAGGGCCCTATACGCTGCTTATGAGCCTTCTATCTGGTAAATAGTTGTTGGAAATATTGTTAAGTTCATAAAGTAGTATCAGCGTAATGTACCTAATTAATCTCATCATTCAGACAACATTATTGATGTTTAACAACCAACATTATAATAGTTTCTTATTCATAACTTAACTGTTTTCGCATAAAGACACAGAGCGCAAGTTGAAAGCTTGAACCACGTATAAAGGTTAAGTACCTACGCCCTTAACTGCACCCTTGAATGTTGTGATTCGATTCTCACGTGGGACTTATTTATGTCATTTAATGTGCAAATTTTTTGTAAGTTTTAGTGAACTCTGCATCGGTTAGTTGTACGTTAGTAAAGTCCCTGTGAGACAAAGTTTATTAATATTAGTATTATTATTAAAACCTAGTACACAATAACATTGAAACAGCATAAATGTCCCTAAATGTAAGTTAGTGGAATATCTTTGTAATTTTACATTAATCTCTTCGATAGTGTACACTTTTGTTAAGTAAATATATTAAATCCGTATCATGTCGTGTTGTATAGGTATTACGCACTTCGCTTCCACAGAACTGCTGTAAATACAATGCTTATTGTGTACACCGCACCTGAAATAATATCGATAAAACTAATTAAAGCATAAATAAGTTAAATTTCAGGGAAATACTTTTAATTCAGTTTTATAATTTTGGCTGATTCGCTGACAAAGTACCATCCTAAAGTGTTTAAAAAAAACGTCTTATCGAATAATGAATCATTCGATATAATTTCAATAAGTTTAGATAGGAAACAGACCGATTTCAAACAGTTTGTCAGACCCGACGTTAGCAATAACAGTCCTCATATACATATGTCGGTACACACCTTGGCAAACCAAATTGTATGCATTTAAATCAAGAAATTAATGCATTTTCATCCGAAACATTCCTGAGGATGAAAAGGCTTTTGAGGTAACCTTTGTTAAGCGAGTTCGGTTTTCTGCCTTTTTTAATTTACTGCAGTTTATCCTAGACTGTGAAATATCGCTGTAGTTAAGAAAAAAATGATTTAGGGATTAGTTACTTTTCATCAAAGGTTTAAAATATCGCTACGATAGATTCCCTGTTTGCAACCCACTAATCTAGAACTGGCGTTTCGGATCACAGCGCTATTAGTTGAAGGAAACTTGCTGCTACTGTTTTGGAAGTCGGTTAAAAATTCAGATAGATAAAACAGGTAGGTAACCCACCATTTACAATACTAGCGTGCTCAGAGTCCATAACCTAAAGTCATCATCAGAAGTTACTGTAGGTATGCATACCTACTGCAATATTATCTGCCATTTAAAATAATGTTATTCATAAATATGTATATTTATAAAAATAAATCCATTTCATCCAATAAGTGATGAAGACTTCCTGCCTATGTACGTGTAATAAGTAAGATTAAAAAGCTTTGGAATGATGAACGTTGTAGTGAAACCAGAAAGGAAATTGTATATAATTATGTATGTATATTACATACGCTCACGATGCGATGCGACATCACAGAAATTGGCGGAGTGCGATGAGAGGAGTGAGGGGAGGAGACAACCAGGCGGAGGGACTGCATTTACATGTAATCACACCGACAGGACCGGTCCTGAGACTCAACGTTCGCCCATAGGATATTATTAGTCACACCGGGTTCTTATTAAAACATTCAACGACAATTCCATGAAAAGAAAAAGACACTTTATTTAACAATACAATTACTTTTTGTCAATATCCTAATATATCTCCGCACTACTATTATATCAACTCCGAATGGGATGTTCCCTTGTGTTGGAGAGACAGCACAGCTCAAATAAGTTACCCGCACTAAGAATAATTCGTGTGTTAATTTTATAAACACAAAAAAACGGTCACAAATAACACTCAGACTCGAGACAACTATTTGTGAATCATCCCACAACTTTTGTCCCGTGTGGGAATCGAACCCAAAACACTCGTCGCGGCGAAGTGGTAAGGCGTCCACTTCAATCATTACGCCATCGAACGTCACTTTATTTCATTGTTTTTTCAACCCGTTGGTAAGTCCAATCTTTAATGCGTAAATAATGATTATCAGATAGGCTGGATATTCCATTATTGTAAAATGAAGCGGTTCCAATAGGTGTGTAACAGCCGTGACGCGAGTGACATTAAATGCGACGATTTAGACATAATAGTGATATTGTAATGTAATAACTACACTATCAGTTTTATGACATAATGAAACATGTCGTTTTATAGATTTTCATTTCATTTATCCTACTAATATCATAAACGTGAAAGTTTGTGAGGATGTACGAATGTTTGTTACTCTTTCACGCAAAAACTACTCAACCGATTGCGATGAAACTTGGTATGTACACAGTTGGGGACCTGGATTGACACATAGACTACTTTTTATACCGATATTCCCACGGCATCGGGACTAACGCGAGTGAAACCGCGGGGCGCAGCTAGTAATGTATAATGTACATACGCTTGATAAACTGACGTCCTAATTAATAGATAGGCTACTATAAAGATATAACTTTGAAACCGTGGACATACACTCACGCCTGTGCCCCCGGAGGGGTAGACTCTACCTACCTACTACAGTTCGGCCCCACTCACGTAACAGGGGCAACTAATTATCCGCTGATGTTTGCTTATATGCACTGACTAGCAGTTCCCGCGCGGCTCGCATGTACATATTTATATATTTTGCGAGGAACCCTAATTATTTGACTAAAATAAAAGTAGCCTAAGTTACTCCTTATAACACCAGCTATCTGCCAGTGAAAGTCTCGTGGAAATCGATCCACCCGTTCCGTAGATTAGCCGGAAAAAACTGACACACATACAAAAATTTTAATTTTCGCATGTCTCAACCACGTGGATGGCAAATAAACATACGGCCCGCCCAATGGTAAGCGATTACCGTAGCCTATAGAAGCTTGAACGTTCATGAAGTTACTCGCCACAAGTAAATATTTCTGCGCAAGTGCCGTATGGCACAAAACTTAGTTCGTACAAATTCAAACACATGTGTCACACATATTTAATTGCCTTATCGATACAAGATATACAGGGATTTTACTTATCATAATCATAATTTTCTCACCGTAGTATGATATAATCTAATGTGTACAATACAGGGAAAAACGTTAAAATATATTATATCGGAAAAGAATGAAGCCCACGATTCTTTACAAAAAACTAGGGCTTTTTTGTTGAGTTTCTTATATTAAACAATCGTACAAGGAAGCGTATATGTTGAATATTAATAATAACTTCGTTTAACTCGTTTTGATTACAATAACAGACGCGCCATTTACATTGCACAGATCTTACAGTCAGCGAATAGATACACACGCAAGCCAAGCATTGCTAAAGAACCTTCTAGATTTCCTGAACTGTCTCAAACTCATATAAATGTTTGGATATTAAATGATGATTCCATATGTAATTTTTACACTCGTAATATTTTAGAGACATCTGTTGCTTAATCAAATACCTTTATTACCATTTTTTCTATTGTTTATTAAATATATTTTCTTAAGTTTAGTTTTATTAGGCGCTAGCATGAGAATATGTCTTTCGTAACCAACATCTTCTTGAAAAAATTGCGATTGCGATGACCTGGTTGAAACATAGTATGTATGTAAAAATAATTTGGAATTGTTATCACTTCATCACTATGCAAATTGTTTATTTTATTAATTTTTATTCCCATAACCCGTAACATAACACACTTTTATTGTGACACTTTGATTCTTAATTATCAGCTTAGTTAGGTAGGTATATATAAAAGTAACTCTGTCTATCTGTAAGGACTTTACGCATTACTACTACCGATCATCATGAAACTTCACGTACGCGTTGTAAGGGGTACACAAAATAACATAGGGTAGCTTTCGTCCAGAAAAAACAAATGCTAGTACAAAATAAAGAGAGGGCAAAATCTAGGTGTCATGAATTGCTTCAGTCAACTGTTAATTGTTGTCTTACCCAAAAAACGGGTCCACCCAAATATTGCGGCTCGACCACAGAACTGAGAATATGTGTTCATGTACTTTTGTTCCTCTTCATTCCTCTCTCTTCTGTACCTCAGTTCTGTGCGCTATCTCTGAATTCACAACTTACTCACGTGATGATTCATTACATCTTGTACACACTTCGCAATGTAAGGCTCCGCTCCCTCGACCGAGGAGACTAGCTAAAATAATCAAGTATTAAATTCGATTTCGGCATATCTAGTCGAAATCTCTTCGACTTTGCATATAGGTAACATCTGAATGTCTTCATTTACTGAGGTCATATTTACTTTGTTACATTTGAATGTTCATGGCTATAGCTTGAATGTTTATAGCTTATAAATACTTACATGAGTTACGACTTAAATACAAAGTTGAGCTACAATGACATGTGCTTTTATTGACCATTGATATCCATAGATATGACAAGAATAAATAAAGAAATTTAAAACTCGACTATTTTAAAAATACTAACCAAGAAACATAGGAGTAATCCTCTTTTAAAACCCTTTAGTTTGTTACCCCACTCGATAAGTAAGGGTGAAAAAAAAAATTGAAAATGTAAATTTTTGGCCAACAAATACCTACGGTTTTATAATGTTTATAACTTATTAAACCCTGTGACACTCGGGCGATAAAGACAAATATAAAAACACATAATATATCAAAATCGGTCAAACGTTTAGTAGTTACGAGGGAACGTAGAAACGGACATAGATACATACAGGTCAAACTTATAACCCTCCTTTTGGGCTTCGCCGCAGTCGGGTTACATACCTGTGCAGTGGCGGTTACAATACATCGTAACTGCCGCTGCACAAATATGTATAATTATCTTGAACACGGTAGGTGTAAGTTACATCACAATAATACTTGTGCAACCCTCATGTCATCTTATATTAGTTCGTGATGCATATCAAAGACATCAAACGATGTCTGTTTAGTTAAGGCTTAACGTTCTAAGCCGTATATTTTTGTCAAATACACTTCAGGGAGACAGGTAATGAAGTGCATACCTTCAACTGTTTGAACTGTTTGCTTACCGGTATTTTTTTCTTTCATGCTTTAACTCCTGGCCAAAGCGTAGTCTTTATTTCCATTAAGAGTCGAAACTCTCTTATAAATCAAACTTTCTATATCTAGGTAATAGGTATACCATATACTATGAAGGGCAAAGATCTGTGCATTCGATAAACTCTGGCACTACTGGAAAAAAATTATTCATTCTTTCACCATTAAAAAGCCAAAACCAGAAGTAACATAGGTTATTTTATCTTAAACGCGGGCGCATAGTAAGTAGTAATTAATATATTCAGAGGATGGAGGCCAATGGCCAAGCGTGAACCTAATATGAATAAACAATGGCATCGGTTGCCTCATTTCATAAAGCGATTAATGAAAGTAAACGTACGAACTTCTATCGTCCATTACGAATTGAGATCAATGTTTCAGTATTAGGTAACGCGGCGGGTGTCAATACAGTATTGTACGAAGGCAACGTTACATATTTGCTATTATTTGTGCATTAGATTTTACTTCCACTCAACTGTTACATCGCTAATGCTAAAGCTAATAATATAAGTAGATAAGTATTGCGCATTTTGTTTCACTAATCATATTTACGAGAATGCTTTGTAACACAATTTTTTTCACAATTTGACAGACAACATTGAAGTTTGCATATGTTGGCAGTGACGTATATCAACACACATGTATGTATGTATGTATTAAATATTATCAATACGTATCATCATTATTTGCCCTACATTCCGGAATGCATGGCATGTAAGCGATACTACGATGCAGCGTCAACTCAGATGGTGCGGGCACATCCTTGGAATGGAAAATCGCCGATTTTTTAAAGCCATCTTCTTTTCAGACATGGCAGAAGGTAAGAGGAAGCGCGGTGGACAACACCTACGCTACAAGGACACCTGAATGCTTGCAATATGGATCCAAGACTTTCGATGCAAACAATCTTAATGCTATATCAACAACGCCAAATACGAAAAAAAAGACTAATAAGCCCTCCTACACATATACATACAATTTTTCGGGCCAATTTATTTTGCGTTGTGTGTGATCGGATTTTTAAAACAAGCGGTCTAGCGAGCCACATTACTCATGGGTCTAATCATCGGTCACCGTTTCTGAAATCGGTGATACTGTATACTAGCTACTTATATATTTTCCCTAATAGTGCTGGGTTTATGTGTTAAGTACCATAATGTTGGGTATGGTATTTTTATAAAAATGTACAGAGTAATAAATAAAGGTTAATCAAAGATCACCTATGTCTTTCGTACCGGTCTAGCTATAAACTGTTTTAACTCGCCAGTTACTTGTGTACGTTGTTTATTGACATTATTAAAATATACTTTCGAATAGCACGAGGAGGTTCCACTTGGATTACTGCAAGGCCAGCTCACTCGCATGATTATATTTCTGAGTATATGTGGATCTAATGGGACATAATATGTACATGTCCATTAGTTTTACAAGTAAAAGTACTGGGGATAACAGCAAGTAGTATTAATATGATAAAATGACTAGTGAAGACATGCCCACAGTCCAAGTGTGAGTTATCAAACTTGGCACACGTTGAATAACGCCATAGGCACCTTAAAGCATACGATCAAGTAATATTTTTAACTATAACTACACTATATTTGAACGACCTTTCTTAGGCCACTTAAGACAGACGAATAATTATTTAATACATTATTTAAAACTACAGGATATCCTTCTACCTGTAATTAACACATTTCTTTATATCGAATAATTTTAATGTTAATTTTAAATAACATTCGTTTGTTTGGTATTACACGAACGCAAACTGTACAATAATACCGAGTATTTACCTGTGTTTACATACTTGTATCTAAATGGTCGTAGATAAGTCCGACGTACTCGTAGGCAGGTAGGTACATTTAAATAGATAATGATGGAAAAACATAACATTTATGTCTATAAATACATATGTAAGTAAATATTTAACTAAGGCGGCCAACTTTCTGAAAATTGAATGCGTGACAAATTATGCAAGGTAGGGTGTTTTGTCGGTGAATAATACTTACTGAAGATATTTATTACTGAAATATATCGCTAGAGTAACATAGATATAACTGCAGATAGCACGTAGGGTTTCGACTTTGAATGAGGTATTCTTTAACGTCAAATACCTATTGGATTACCCACGAAATAGTACTGGTACTGGACAATAACAAAGCAGGATAAAATTTTTAACGATAATCCGGTTAATTATACATTTTTAAACATCTCCATTCATCATTGTTCTGTGTACTTCATCTCCTACCAAACTCATCTTCACAATCACGATGTCGTGTAGGACATCGTGATTATGTGGTTGTGTGCAAAGTGCATTAGAGTTGGAAAATAGGCATGCGGAACATGTGGGACGCATCCAACGTTATGCGGGACTATTTTGCTAATTTTTGCAAAAAACCTCTGGCATGATAGGACGGTCCCCCAGAAGGCGGGACGGTTGGCCGCATAAAACTTAACTATTACATGCAAATACATTGTGCATCCTTGCTGTCATGTTTGTAAGTACTAATTCTAAAAACGCTTCTTAGTAGAAAACGTTCAAAGTGACTGACAGTTGAACTCGCGACACCGCTATTTTTTTTTTTTTTTAAGCAATACTTCTTTTATAATAATATTATTCATCATATTATGTTGTTGTTGTTGTAGTTATTTACAGTATTTAATCATCGTTACCTTCTCTTGCCCTTTTCCTGAATTTTCTTTTTGTCGGCGAAATGTATTGTTTTTCTCTATTTTACTGTATCGTTCGTTATTTCACTGCTTATTTCCCGTCTAGCAGTAACCTCTTTCACGTTTACACTCTTTAATATAATTACAAAACAAACATCGGACTAAATATAAATATATAAATGTATATAAATATAATAAATAAGTGTCTCACAAAAATGTTTCTTTCTGATTTCGGTTTAGAGTGGAGCAGACATAATTCAATATGAAAACTGATGTTATAAATGCGTACTTTGTTTGTCATACTTTCACAGCTTAACTTCTCAACCAATCATGAAATTCAGCAAACATGTCGTCAGGGGTACGGAATACCGCGATACCTTTTATAAACGGCACATTGCCATATTCGCCAGCCGCCAACACAGCGGGTGCAGAAGTTCGCACAACCCCGGTGACCTCTCTTCCGCGGAGGAACGTGTTGCGTATAACGTTAACTTACCAAACTGGCACTGCTAGGAACATCTATCGAAACACTAAATGTATTTATATTCACAAACATATTGTATAATGTAATGATTAACATCAGGTCAACCGGACAAAAGTCACGAGACCAGCCTTCCGCCGCCTTCAGCTAATCCAGCACTTCCCTTACTGCCACAGCCAGCATCGGAATCCTGGGCGTCCATATATCGAGCGAAGTCCAGTTTCGCGGTCACTCGGAGGGTAAGGCCAAATTAGCCTCGAAGAAGCTTGGTGTGCTGAACAGATCGAGACAGTGTTTCACCAAGGTCCACCGCCTACAACTTTATGAGGCGCAAGTTCGGCCGCAATTGGAATATTGTTCTCATATCTATGCAGGAGCACCCCAGTACCAGCTTCTCACGGAAGAGCGGAAGTCAACGGAGAGCGATTCGAGATGGTGTTGCTAGAGATGTAGCTTCACTTTGCATTCTCTATCGCATGTATCATGGGGAGTGCTCTGAGGAATTGTTCGGACTTATACCGGCCGCAACGTTTCGCCAGCGTTCAACGCAACAAACCTTTCATCCCCATCACCTGGATATTTGGCAATCCACCACTGTGTGGTTCTCCAAAATTTCAGAAGAAATTCTTCATGATTTAGGCGCATTCAATTAGGTAATACTTTTTTTAAGTTAATTTTCTTTTTCCTCCGCGCTTTTTCCCCTCCGGACACTATGCTCCCATGAGGCCCCCATGGGATTCACAGACAAGTTTTTCGTCTCTTGACTCCTATATTAAGTATATGGTTAAAAATTGATTAAGATTTATATGGATATGGATGATGGATGGATGGATGGATATAGATTTATATGGCCATTATATAGGATCCGGAGATATTTTTTAACAAAAGGTATAAACTGAAATATCAGTTATAGAAAAGTAATAATTGTAATGTGGTAAACTTAAAATTGACATGCGCCATTGCCACTTGACATGAAAAAAAAGTAAAAATTAATAAAATTAAAGGCATTGATCATAAAGCAAATGGACAAATTAAATATTTTTTAACCATCTTGAATTGGTTTCAGAATAAGCTTGTTATTACGAATGGGGTGGAATTAAAATATTTCTATTTTACTTGCTCCAAAAAGTGTCCGATTGTTATTTCTTAATTATTTATGCATTCCATTTGTGATTTCAAAAGCAACAAATAGAAAGCGATGAACTTTCTAGTATTTGTGACGTGGTTTTGTATGCGTATATTATTACATTTTGCATCCGTTTTTAATATGTGTAGTAAATTCAAAATATTTCTATTTTTCTATCCCTAACTTTTTTTTTAAGTCTCGTATGCCACCCCTCCATACAACTGTTTGTCCGGTGGCGTTCACCGAATACGGTCCAAATATTATTTACATACTTATTTCTAAACCAAAAATTCTGCATGTAATTTAAATTTTAGTCATTTGTGGATTTTCATACCATGCGCTATTTAAAATATTTTTTGAGACGAGTGGTAAAACGGCACATAAAGCTACAATTCTTTTATAGCGTTTTGACTTTGTGAGACCTAATTTGCGTCCAGTCTTCCACACACTGTTCGTGTAATGGTAATAACAACCTCTTACTTCAGACTCGGGAAACTGTTCACGTACCTATTATTTTACCTTTTATTACTGGTATCTCAAAGTCCAAAATAAACTTATTTGGTTGTAAAGATGGAACACGGCTTTTTATTAACTGAAAAACTAAACTGTAGTACTCATTGGTTCTACTTGTCATCAATATATATAATAAAGGAACAATGTTGTTAGTAGTCTTTGTACTATCTACGTCTCGATGAATTGAAAATATTTGATGAAAGAAACATGTTTTATTTTAGTGACTTACAATTACTACTACAATACTACTTACAATTTCCGGTAAGCTAAAGCTTATTATTCTGTTACCATTATAGCTGTAATGTAGAAAATGTAGAATTTCCACTTCATGTACATTTTTAAAGCATGTTTTTTTACACCTGCAGTGATATTTCTTAATTTATTTTTAGACCAGTTCTTAATGATTCATCTTTTGGCAAATCCATATCTGTCGCGAAATTGATTTCTCTGTCCTCTATTTTACATATAATTTCTTCATACAAAGTAGGAATAAGTTTACACGGTTCATTCAAAACTTTTTGCCTGCATTCATATATTTTTTGTTGTATTATCAGTACAGTTTTCTTTGCAGTTAATTGAATGATGTCGACAATTTAAAATAATATCACCCTATGGAAGATAAATAAAACAATTAGTAAAAGACTGAAAATTTACTCATGAAAGTAGGTAACTATAGACTACTATAACTATACAGGTAATGGATATTAACTTACTTCAACAGTTAACCTTCCGCCACACTTTGGCTTTTTCCATTGTGTACTTACATCGCCACAGACAAGATCCATTTTTGTTTCTTGTTTTGCAGCAATACTTATAACCGTTATATAGGATTATTTTTCCTCTTTTATTAATGTAATATTAATAATTCATCAATAATTTTTGTAATTGAAATATTTAGCTTATTATTTACCACAACTACGCAAAATTTGTGGCCAGTACTCAGAAGGAAAATATGAAGTGAATAAACTAAACAAATCATCATTGCAGCCTATGGGAGCAAATAGGATTAAAAAATCTTTGGAGGATCCCATGGGAGCCAAGAGGAGTACAAAATTATCTGGGGATCCCATGGGAGTCAAGAGGCGAAAAAATTGTCTGTGGATCCCATGGGAGCGGCGTCATGGGAACCAAGTGTCTTTTACCCAACTAAGTTGGGGTCGGCTTTCAGTCTGACTACGAAACGGCCAAACTTCGGTATTTTACGTGAAGCGACTGCCATCAGACTTCCACAACCCAAGTACTCGGCAATATCGAAGTTCTGTAGTTAGACCAGGTTTTTTCAGGACTCCGACTACCTAGAAACGAATGCCTGATGCCTGAACGACAACTTAACACCTCTCCGAGGCACCGAGGTATTAAGATTGGTCACCCATCCTAAGACTGACCTGGTTAGAATTACTTAACCTTGCAAAGTGCTAACCTACTCGGTTACCTCACTCTTTTTTTTAAGTTTATCATACTACAATTAGGATGACATTAAATCACAATAGTTGCTTCCTTCTATCTCGCTGCTATCAACATCACAATTTTAAAGTAACAACTGGTAGATAAATCTATTAGTTATTTGTTTACTATAAGTATGATCAGTATTTACTTTCATCAAACCGATCGCCATTGATCGAGTTTCATCTTACATCACGTATGCTGCTATTCCTTGTGCTTACTTATCCCTAAATCTCATCGAATTACAAAGGTACATGTGGGTCGATGAGTGGGTTTCGTTAAGCCTGTTACTTAACCAAGATGCAAATGTTTCCTGGCATGAACTTAATATTACGGTATCAAAAATTTAGCCAACAATCACAATATTCACCAAATATATATAACACTAGATGTGCATACAGCTTGATCCGGTCACCTACACATATAACTGAATTATTTTGCTAAACTCAAAGTCGCCTAAGTTACTCCTTATAACATAAGCAACCTGCCAATTAAAGTCAGCCGCTGCGGCGATTAGCGGGAACAAAAATAGACCTAAAAAAGTTAAAACTTGTCATATGGTATAAATCCCGTGTAAACGTTTATTAAATACGCATATAGTAAAAAGCTGTTATTTTGATATAACAAATAGAGACTTAAATTGTATTTATGTGTATAGATTTAAAGAGAAATCAAAAAATTCTCAGTGAACGGGAGAATGTTACGTTTCAACAACTCGGCGGCCATGTTTGCAATTTCGAAGACCAATTTATATATGTACATATATTGTAGATCATTTCGAATCGATTTGTGCTAACAACTTTAATAAGCAATCATTAATATCGGCCTACATGGGACTTGAAATTACTTCTAACTGGGACAACGGCGGTCTGTGTAGACTTCAAAATACCCGCGTGTTTTATCTCTAAAAATAATTTTGCTTCGAAAACAAACTTTATAGCCCACAGTGTGATTGTCAGCGCTCGCTAGTGAGTTTATTGCTAAGTAACCTAATTTCATCAAGTGAGCTAATGAAAAAGCCCATAAACCGGGTCCAACGAAGATGGTAGTTCAGTTCAATTAAGCTTATAACCTTTGGAGTTCAAATAAATCAAATTTGTTACAAGATTGAGGTTACCTATTCGAGGTAACGAGGCTCCTATGTTTGGTCTCACAACGTTACTTTGAACGGTTTTGAGTACCTTGTTCTCTTCCTAGGGGTAAAGTTTGTAATACGTTTAGTTCATAGTCCCAGCTGTTATGATAGCTCATTTATTATTATTTTCATTTGTGTCCTATAGTTATAGAATTTCCTATCTCACACCTATGAACTAGCACTTACGATGAGAGGATTTCAATAAAAATACACGGTATTTTACCTCATATAGTCTTAATATATGTATACCTGGTCTAATGAGTCCTAATTTCTTCCTTTTTTCTATAAAATTGTTCTTTTATTACACCTTTACTGCAAGACAATTTAATATTGAGCTATGCTCGCCTCACACTTCATGTTTATTGTCCTACCACTTTAGCCATGGTTTAATTTATTGTGTGTAGAAAAAAATAATTCTCACACTAGAATAAAACGTGGGAGTATAATAAAATAGAACTCGCAGAAGCAAAACTCGCCCAGACTACAACTTCAATAATCGCTAGTGGGTCAAGCAACATTTGGTACCGGTAGAACACTTCGACCAGGTGGCCACATAAAGCATTGCATCATACCTAAATGATTACAAAACTGCAACAAGAAGAAAAAATAACCAATTAACCTTGTGTATGCACTTAGTGATGTACGGTAGTTATCTAAGTAAACGAATGAGTTAGTCACGCCGAGACATTCATCGTCCACGTAGCGATGCCGCGGCCTCCGAGAGGAATAGCGATTAGTGAATTACACGCCTTGCCTCCTAACCTCGCCCTCTTTGAGTGCTTCCGACTGTTAGCTCAGCCTCATTCGGTTCCAGGTTTGAATTCAAGGTCGACTGATTTTTAAAAGCGTCGATTCAATCCGTTGTAGTTTTTCATTAAAATGAACATAACACTTTGATGTTATATTTTATATTGTTGGTTATTTAATATAATATTAAGATTTAACTTCAACTTTTGGTTTGTGGCTTTGTGGAGTTACCACAATTTTGCCAATGTCAAGTAGGTATACAGAGGACAAACTGTCAAAGGATTTTATGTAGAGCTGTAGTAGAGCCAAAAAAAAAATTGTAGAGATGTAGAGACTATAAATAATCGTGAATTCTAAACTTCTACAGGCATAATTAAGCATGAATAAAAGAGCCGATCATGTGAATACATAGAAATTAATACAGAGTATAAAATAAACAAAAATAAATATTGAATTATGTTATGGTCACAAAATTACAACTTAATCTTAAGATTTAAGATATGCGTTATAGTTAATTAAGATGTCATATGTCAACAAGTCAATTGTCAAACACGGAAACCAGAACTTCTTACCATAAACTAAAGTATACATATAATACTGAAACTTCTTCCGTCATAGTTAAAATCACTCGATCTCTGTCAGACAAAATAACTTTTTAAGATCCAAAGTACACACATACCAAAGGCTGTGTGAAAGTGGTGTTGTGGATTTAAATCCACAACACCACTTTCCAGCACGGGACAAAAATTTGTGTGATCCATAATTAGTTGTCCCGAGTCTGGGTGTTCTTTATGTTCGTTGTTTGAAAATTAGTGAAGCCCTCGCGACACAAGGATATTTCTAATGCGGGAGTTGGCTTTAAAAAAAAAGATACAAACACTACGTTACACATACTTTTTTAAAAGCAAAGCAGCTCCGCTGATGGGGAGCGGTTACCTGCCTTAAAATACTTGCAACCGCAGAAGTTAAATACATATGCAGGGTGTATATGACAATGGAACATTTACTTAAATCACTGAAAGGATGGCTGAGAAAATGACTCTAAGATAAGTTCCGAGGAATATTTTTTTTTAAAACTATCCGTTTGCAAGGTATGACCGTTTGAATTAACAGGTATTATTATCTCCTTTTGTCATAAAACCTGGTGGAATGTTTAACAAAGTTAGAGATTATAAAAATAGATAGTACTTACATTTTTTTTTTATTTTGGAACTATTCATTTAGGGGTGTTTCATCACTACATATTCACTACATATTATAAAACAAAGTTCCCCGCCGCGTCTGCTGTCTGTTCGCGATAAACTGAAAAACTACTGAACGGATTTTCATGCGGTTTTCACTAATAGACAAGGATTCATGAGGAAGGTTTAGGTGTATAATTTATACATAGAAATATTATGTTGATGATTGTTGAAGATGTCTCTGCTATCTGCGCGAAGCCGGGGCGGGTTGCTAGTACACACATAAAAAAGTATACAACTATGATAGACATACTTACTTATAAACTTTTTTAGTGTTCTAGGTTCTACAAGCAACGTTTCAGGTAACAATTTAAACACATTGTCGCACGGATACTGGGCAACAGGCCCCATTGCATATTGAAAAATACAACCTCTTCCAGGCAAACTCTCAGAATTACAGTTTTTTGGTAATATCTCTGATCTCGTTAATAGTCGTAGGAAAAATATTAAAAATTACTTGAATTACTAGTTTCATCTATCCTGTCACAACAATTACACACAGATGAAGACACAACACAAGTAAATGCAATTAAGTAACATCAATACATCATACATAAAAGTCGCAGATCACTTTCTTATGTCACAGCAGTATTGTTTAATGATCGATGGATGTGTGTCGGTCACCCAGTGACAATGACGGCGCGCGCATCACTTGTGTGATTGTGTGTAACCGCGCCGCCGACGTGTCAGCCGTGGGAACTAATCTGGCAGCTGTTTACTTTCACACATTGTACCTGCAGTCTCCCCCCGGTGTCCCTTTTACTTGCTTTGTTACATCTAGTTATATAGTTACGTCAGTTTCACGATCACTTATCTCGAAGCTCCCAACGATAAATGAGTTAATAAAGAGTTATGTGCGGTCCATTAATAAAAAAAGAACTCCAGTTTAAACTTCGTTTCTATAATTCTTGTGTGGACCTGAACCCAACGAAAGTTCTGTATGAACGATGTAATTAAAAATATACATATGTATGTATGTATGTATATCTACCGATTAGGTTTTGATGTCACGGTCTTAATTCACGATACAATCTATGTCTGTAAAAAAATTCATACAAATACGTCCAGCGGTTACTGCGTGATTGAATAATAAACATCTTCAAATACTTCCATATTTTTTTTTTTTTTTTTTATTTAATACTTCCTGCATTTCAAATTACATGAGGCGGACTTAATGCCAAGTGGCATTATCTACCAGTCAACCTTTGGGTGGTGCAGAGAGGACGTGGCAGGTGCATATATATATATATATATATATGTGGAGAAGTGACTAATTATTAAAGGCTCAATCTTATACCTCATATACCTTACACATTAATAAGTACAATAATAAGTACATATAAACAAACACATAATATACATAAATAAATAAATATAAGGTTACTAGCTGTTGCGGAAATTTTGGTGAAATATCTCAAACGGAAAACGTACATTTTTGCGGGATAAAAGCCTATGTGCTATTACAGACATCAATCTATCTCTGTGCTAAATTTCATCCAGATCTGTTCATCCTCACAAATTTTCGCCTTTATTATATTAGTAAGATAGGACATCGACATCATCTCATCGCTAACGCAGTGTGTACTGCGAACACTGCCGTGCCGACGTTGAGGGTTATTTCGGGTCATGGGCCACTAGGTTTTTTGGGGGTATATCATTTTAATAATCTATTACATCAGTGTGGTGTGGCCTGGTATCGAGGTCCAGCGTCGGGTGGTACCAAAATGATAAGACGTGCATATAGTTCAAGGTGTCATTTATTAGTCAGTTCTAAAGTACACATTATTATAATATAGTGTACATGCTGATACAGATATTATAAATAGCGGCTACACACTACATCAGTTAACATGTCCAATAACATGATTACTATTTGTTTACCCAAATTGATCTACTGCATCAATACAAATTATTAAAGCAATAAAATCAGTAAAATGTAAAATTTCATTCTCCAACTTTAACATCAATCATCAAGTACATACCATGTGTTATATCTAATAAATATATGTGTTGGAGTTATAAATAGCCGACAAATCTGTGCAATTCATATAACGTGTGCGCTCATATTGATGTCTGATGAACACTGGCCAAGGGCAAGCCGCCAACTGCACTCGCTCAACTGTACTCACACAACAGTTTACTTTTACTGCAGGCCGAGTATAAAATATCGTATGTTCACGGTCTACTAGCCAATAGTGTGAACACTCTCTTCTTATAGGCTATCAGTCTATACTTTATTCTTTGTATGAAAATGACTAATTTTACAATACGAATTTCCAGTTTTACAATTAACCACTATCCGTTTCATATTTGTCTTATTGCCACTTAACAAATATCCCAATTTAAAATCTTTAACATTACACATTCCACCTGCTTTTATGAGAAACGGAGGTAAAAATACCTGGAAATTCAAACGGTCGTAATTTGTAAACGGATAGTATTTTTTAATTCTTTTTGTAACTACATGCTAGAGTATGCCCTTTCAGTGATTTAAGTAAGTGTTCCAATGTCATATACACCCTGAAGATGAGAATTTGTTGTGACTTGTGTGTCTATTCGTGAGTATAGTAGCCAGACCTATCAGGGGAATTTATTGTTTTCGGTAACATTTAGACGTTAGTTTCAAGCACGAACACAAGAATTACAAGTTGTAATAAAACATTCTTTTGGCTCATATCAAATAGACATTTTTATCAGATCTGACGATGGATGCAACTGTTGATATAGGGATAAAGTTTTTATCTGTATGCTTCCGACACAACAGTCACGTAATGTTTGATTTACTAATAGCATCGAGAATGTTCCAAATATTGGTGCACGAGGAAGTACCCGTAGTTAAACGTGATCATATTTATTGCGTCAGTGATAGCAACTAGGAAGTGACCGTTCTGCTTGCTACCTACATCTACAAAATATTCGTGAAGGCAGAAAAAAAACCTACGTTCCAATGGTCATCATGCCTTTAAAAAAAACAAATAATAATTATAATAGTTAAGAAGAATAAAAATAATTTAGAATGTTATATTACACGGCTCTATCTAGATAGTATGTCGCACTATCTACAGTGGTAGAGCCATGCTTCGGCAAGTATGGGCCGGCTCGACCGGAGTGATACCACGGCTTCCTAGAAAACCGGCAGTGAAACACTGCTTTCATTGCTTTACTCTAACCCTTCTCGCTCTTCCCTATCTCCCTCCTCTTCCGCTACCCCCACCTTAAAGGGCGGCAACGCACTTGTGACTCTTAAGTTGCAGGTGTCTAACAGGTGACCCGTCTCCTCGTTTGCGCCATACCATAAAAAAGGCATGCATATTTAGATACATTTGTAACACACTATTATTAGCTTCACTTGTTACTAACTATTGTAAACAAATCTTGGAAGTGAAGTTCTAGTTGTTCTAGTACTTCTAATTGTTGTTAGTTGTTAGTGTCTTCTAGTACTTCTAATTGTTGTTAGTTGTTAGTGTGTTCTAGTACTTCTAATTGTTGTTAGTTGTTAGTGTGTTCTAGTACTTCTAATTATTGTATCCAAACTTTATACAATAAAATTATGTTGTACGTAGATCAGGTGACAATACTGTAATTTGGCATCTTGGAGCTGATCTGATTATGAAGTCAGGAAGTGGATATTAGAACTCTTCTTTCTTTCCCTTTTTTTTTCTTTTTTAAAAAGACAACTCCCGCATTAGGAATTACTCCTGTGTCGCGGGGGACTTTACAAACATACAAGGAACGGACACAAAGAACACCCAGACTCGGGTGGGAATCGAACCCACGACCTATGGCATAGCAGTCAGGGTCACTAACCACTAGGCCAACAGGTCAAATTTGTATCTGCTCCGTGAGTAAACGTCTCGAGTTTGGCCCATATAATACGTAACAGCTGGGCTCAGTAACGATGGTATGATGATGGAGCCAGGAGGTGGCTGATGGAACCCTTATTTGTTTTTCGATTTGGTTCGCTATTAAAGGGTGTTTTTTATAGTTTTTCTTAACTATAATTAATTTTATTTGTAAATACACACATATTATAGACAGAAACACGCAGGGCAATGAAAATAGACATATTCAATTCATACATACAAATATTAGTACTGAACCTGCAACCTCTTGACGTGTTGCAATAGAATGCTCCACTTCTCTCCCCTGTGGGTGGTCAAACTCGCAAGAAACCAGAGTTCTAGAACAGGCAAGCTGTGACATCGAACGTTACAAATTTGCGGAAGATACATAAATTATTGTATTGATTTGGACTAACGGGTCAGAGTATCGACTGTAACGTAATAAAGATCAAGAGGTTGCGGGTTCAAATCCCAGCCAGTGAACCACCAACGTCACGTAACACGAGAACATACATTAATTAGGGTTTAACAAGAATATTAGTAATGTGCAACCCACATTAGATTAAAGATATCTACGTATGACATGGAAAGTGGCTTATAATATTACACATTTTTAACCCCCGACGCGAAAAGAGGGGTAAGTTTGACGTGTCTGTGTGTCTGTCTGTGGTATCATAGCTCCCTAACGGATGATCCGATTTGAGTGTGATTTTTTTTGTTTGAAAGGTGACTTGATCGAGAGTGTTCTTAGATATAATTCAAGAAATCTGTTCAACCGTTCGAAGATCATCAGCTCTTTTGTGATCGTTGAAGGGATTTTCGAGTGTGGAGTATTTTTAAATTTATAATTATTATTTTCTAAAAAAAGCTGACAACAAAAGTATCCAGTCTTTTACTAAAGAACAACTAGCCGTTGCAAACAACAAATTTTCTTCAATATGAATTACGAACCTATGTTGTATAGGTTCCGATATTCCATTAGATATAGCTACCGATTGAATGTCAAATCTGATATTAGTGAATTATTCATTTATGAGGTGGACACAGGCCGACCTTGACAAATGGAAAGTGTGCCTGCGTGGTGGCATTGAGTATTGGTAGGAAAATATATCGGTACTTAATTCGACCACAAATATCGTATCCAACATACAAAGTGTGTACTTAGTCGGTGCTCATTTAAATAATGGTTTTATATTATGCAAAGCTAATGATCAAAAGCAAGTAATCTTACGCCCTATGTGTTTGAGCAAGTTGGGATCGCGGGTCGGTTCCCACTGTGCATGAATGTCTGTTTGTATTGGTCTGAGTATTTCTATGTATAATGTGTGTCTATTTCCACAACAAAATCTAAGTATGTTCAAAGAATGTTCTAGAATTCATAGTAAGAGCTTAGTTCCTGTCTAAAGACCGCTGCTAATATATCCCAGAATATTTTTATTTAGTTTAATTCCAGTCCATTAACAAGCAGATCTTCTGGCGTTCCTGCTCTTTTCGTTTCCAACCAATCTTTAGCTGGGATGTTTCTGAGCACTGGGTATATTTCCTCAATAGCTCAAGATAGAACGGGCAATACTGGGCAGCATAAATTACCTTTCGATAAGTTTTTCCTGGCCAGTGACTTTTGAAGCCCTGCGTTTGAGATCTTTGCTACTTTTCTTTGTCAGTAATCCGTATTTATAATGTAAAAAAGTTCAAATACGATGAATTTTTGGTAAAAAGTTGCACTGGCATAAATTTCAGTACAATTTGACCATTTTGGCAGTTGTTAAGACCTGACCAGACCACTTCATTTCATAATAGAATTATTTCGTTTAGCTGGACGAATTAATAAGAATGGTAGTACTGTTCACACAGTACCATGTTATCACTCGTATTTTCTTTAAAAAAAATAAAATGAGATTTCGCAACAAGTCGTAGTACTCAAACCGTAGTACATAGCTACATACCTACGGAGAAAGTTATGACAAATTTCGTCACAAAATGTGCGCTTACATATTACTAGAATGTAACGTGTTTTGGTGCTAACACAGTAAGATCGCGCAATATTGACCGCCAAGTAACGTCACAGACCACCAATAACTCAAAGATTTCACCGGAGCTGCTCGTAGTGTGTCCAACCGGCAGGACCGGCGCGCGGACTGTTATTTAACGCTTTAGTTTGACAAATATAGTATTAATGGAGTCGTGTGTGCAAAAAAACCGTGACAAACTTAGTTTAATGCTTCACCACGGTGAGCATTGATTTACGCTTCAAATTCAATTCATTCAATTCAAAAAGATTTAATATTGAACTTATTGAATCTGCAAAGTGGTCGGTTTAACGCGTCGGTTTAGCTACACACATTTATAAGACAGCTCTCTGACAGTAGTCTCTTTGTGAAGAGAATTTCTCTGGAGAAGCAGTGTTTTATTATAAAAATTAAACCAGATTGATGGACTGTTTACTACATAATTAACTATATTTAAAAAAATAAAGCGACCTTGGTAGTTGGATCATGTTCTAGAAAGAAAAGTGACAATAACCAATTTGTGAACGTCTCAATAATATTCAGTTTATCAATATGACTTAAACATTTTGAATGACCGTCATTTGAAGTATCCTTTTAACGAGTTCTTTCTATAAAAATGGACTTTGAACTTACCTTCGTACAGTGTTGTCATACCTTTCTGGTCCTATGATGTTATAATTACAAAACCGACAAGTATTTCTATCTCTATACAATATATGGCCAAGTTTTTTAACGCTTTAAGTCTAACTATCATACCGATCACCACGAAACTTACCATACACGTTGCGAGGGGTACAGAAAAAGACATAGGATCGGCCGTTTATCCAGAATAAACGTACTGGTCACGAGGAACCGAAAAATATCTTTTACACTGGCAAATGCTAGTAATACCACACTTAATTACAGCAAAACGTTCAGTCTTTTATCCGCAAGTTGGCCACCACAGCGCATATCTACAGACGTACAATTTCCAGGCACTAAACCTGTGATTACCAGTTGTAATCATAGTATAAAAGACGCCCACAGCCATGGTAGTGTAATGTTTACCTACGTACCAGCCAGATGCGTGGAACCGTGAAGGTCGTACGTCACACTCTGCCCCGCGCCAACCCTCGCGTGACCGGCCAACAGTCGCATCTCTCTGAAGACAACCAACGATTAGCAAATCTTTGCTAGTAAGGTGTAGGTATACGGGATCTTTATACTCTGTAGCTTCTGCCTAGTTTATCTTAGACCAAATAATATAGTTACGGTATCACGTAGCTATTGTTTAAAACTGCCGTGTCATAACCATTTCTTTCAATCTACCAATATGTATAAGTGTCTCACAGGTTAGGGCCAGCTGCCAAGATAAGACAATTATTTTCTCCTAATTTAAAATGAGAGTTATGGTATTTATGGAGGGTCCCGCTAAGAGAGGTCGAAATGTGCCGTTTTTTATCTATAGAGGTGAAACAAAACAATACAAAAAACCATTGAGAATCCTGAAAAACAAAGTACGTGCCGAAGAAGTTGGAATGTAAGTAGACAAACGTGTCGTAACCTGTCGAAATCTGATAATAAATGATCTTAGTTATACAAACTATTGAGATACAAAATAAAGGTTGAAAATCCCAAGTAACAGAGGTTTTTTAATGCAAAATTGTTAGGACCTCATTGTAATTTATAGTAGCAGAGGATTCTCACATAACCAGGTTTCACTGCATTTGGTTGGGGTTTTCTGTCAACTGGACATGTACGAGCATGTCTCCCCAGTAGGGCAAACGATCTAAATGTATAATACAAATATCAAGACGATGGCACTGATAACATAATAGTTATAACGATGGGAAGCAAGAAAATCCTCTCTCATCTTTTATTTTAATCGTGGGTGAGCCATGCTTCGGCACGTATGGGCCGCCTCGACTCGAGTGATACCACGGCGTCACAGAAAACCGGCAGTGAAGCAATGATTGCATTGCTTTTTGCCAAGTGAGTGAGGTTACCGAAGGCCCTAACCCTTCCCTCCCCTCTCTCTCTCTCTACCACCTTTCCCCTACTCCTTAAAGGCCGGCATCGCACTTGTGACTCTTGAGTTGTGGGCGCCCATGGCGGCGGTAGCCATCTGATCTGATCTGATGATGACCCAGGAGGTAGATAGTGGAACTCCTCAGTGGCTACTAGTAAACCCCTGAAGTTTGGGCTCATATGGTTCGTTTTAATAAGTCCAACATACTGGGCTTAGTAACAATGGTCTGATGATGGAGCCAGGAGGGTGATGGTGGTATATATTCTTTTTTACTTTTTATTTAGTTCGCTATCAAAGCATGTTTTTTAATTTTTATAACCTATAAATTTAAATGTATCTAAAAACAGCACTGATGTACGTATTTATTTAGTAACAATTCCGAATAGGTACTTAATGGAATACTTAATATCCGAATACATAATACAGTTTACTGTAGTCAATGCCAAAAGCCTCCATAAACTGGGCTCTATAAAAGGCTGTTTGAGACAACCCCCCTGACGATGGAGACACGTTACGGTTTCCAATAATACAGGGAAATTCGGATCTTCTGTTATGTGCGCCCAAGTGTCTCAACGGGGCTTTTGTACATGGTCTTAGCAACAACACGTAACCGCTAGAGAGCTCTCAATGAGCGCAACCGTCGCGCCTCCCACCGCTCGCTTCCTCTTCACTACCACCTCCTCAATAGTGTAAGGAGGTAAACATCATTAAGATAATGAGGAAATCATTACCCAATGAACAGTTTCGTCCACGGCCTCATTTGCTATCCATCATTTGTAAACGAGATGATTAAGATGCGGACCGCATTGTGGCTTGTGAACGGTGCGCTTCCTCGTACAAGCTGTTAATCGCGTCATCTCTGATTGTTGACCTGTAACTGGCTTCTAAAAACATTACATATCTTTATTCATCTTAAGATTTTGCCCCAATGCGACAATTTGCAACTCGAGCAAAGAGATGCGTTTACGAGTTGCAATCCACGCAATGTTCATGTCACCTTGCACTAAGCTTGTTTTATTGTGAACTGTATCAATAAGATAACAAACGTACTGTGCAAGTTTTTATAGTATACTTTCTAAAGTAAATATTACGTAAGGGTAAGAATATTCAGGAATCATTCCCAGTATAGGACTAATTAAAAAAAAATTAATACAATGAAAATTGATATTGATGCACACAAGTTTATACCAGTCGTAACTAAAAGAATTTTCATTTCTGACAAAAAAGAAAATATATTTTTGTTCATAATAATCATCATCATCAACATCATTTCAGCTATACGACGTCCATTGCTGGACATAGGTCCCTTGATTCCCGGATGTCCTTGGTAATGTCCTTGATGATCCTTGGTCCCTTGATGACGTCCAAGAAGACCGGTTGGAAGCGGCCTGCATCCACCGACGGCCTGCGATCTTTAGGTCCTCTATCCACCGCAATAATGGACGTCCTACGCTGCGCTTTCCGGTCCATGGTCTCCATTTATAATACTGCATTATATTCTTAAAATTGCGATACGAATTTAAACATTTCCAGTTTTTTTAACAATATTTATTTCTCTCTTTCACAAAGGTAAAGTATAATACAATTTTTAAACCTTTTACAATAATTATATCAACACTTAATATAATAAAAGTGAGATCAACAGGTTATTTTATTTCTAAGTATATCCCAATGACATTGCTTTTTGAAAGCTGACTTATCATAGTATTAATTTTCACATAACAGTTGTTATAAACGTGTGGTTGAATAGACAGCGAAGGGAACTATAAACCCTCGACTCTTCTACACAAATTACTGAACCATAAAACTTGTTACGTCACTCATATCAGTGCATTATTATGTTCATGCAACTCTCTCAGTAATAATCTCTCTTCTCAATAGGTGGTTTTCTTTGTCATGTGACTCGCAGTAGCTTAACCACTATTTTATAAGAACTTATTTACATAAATACACTCGATTGTAATTATATTGTAGGAAGTCTCGAAGTCCCGGGATGTCCTGACTTTGATCATGGGTTGTCTCGTGTCCCGGGACCCTGAGACTGTCAAGAATTCCCAAACCCTATTACATACATAAATACACTTTAATATTAGCTATTTTGCTGTCGTAAACTTAAGCAGTGTCTCATGTGTGATGTTGGTAATCATTAAATGCATTAACAATATCAATTATACCTTTATTTATTATTTTAAGTTGGAAACTTGACTGGCCTGTTGGCCTAGTGGTTAGCGACCCTGCCTGCTACTCCATACGTCGTGGGTTCGATTCTCACCCGAGTCTGAGTATTCTGTGTGTCCGTTGTTTGTATTTTTGTAAAGTTCTCCGCGACACAGGAGTCATTCCTAATGCGGGAGTTGTATTTAAAAAAAAACAATCAACTATCTGAAGAGGATTTTGGCCCGTGACAACCCCTATCTATGCTATATACCGGACACTCCCAGGTACCTGAGCCCCTTTTACTCATACCAGTGCGCGCTCCGTCCTAAGACTTCACTTTTTCATTTTAAAAGACGTGTTCTCTTTTTAAATTATAATACCAAACGTAGTGGAGGTAGTAGACTCCTATAACGAAAACGCAGATGAAACATTGGATTCATACAGTAACGTACTAAGTCCGTAGATAAATAGTAATTTAAAAACATATTCCTAGGACAACAGTTTACTATTGTAACTGAAGCTCGCCGAGTGGAGTCGGGATGGGGTCCCAGCATTCTGTATTATGGAGCGCTGTCTTTGTCTAATAGTAATAAACCTAATAGAAGATTCGCTAAAGTTCCATTTGAGGGCGGAAAAGGTGTTTGGGAATGTATGTAGTTACCCGTAACAACAACTGATCACCGGACGGGCCGTGTACATGTTTACAAAGATAATTGTAATAAAAACAAAACACACACTTTCACTGAAAGAGCAGTCTTGATTGTCACAAGCAACTGAAGTATGCGCACAGTCTTCTAACTAAATGTAATAATTTATAAAAGGCTACATACGTCTGTCGCCAGTTGGGTTTGCGCTCATTATATATACTTTTGTTAAATGTATAATATAACAAACAATTACTGTGTGTTATTCGCTGTGAATAATCGCATGCACAAAATTTAATGCAGTAGCTGCTCGCCAAGTGAGCATTTAAATCACTGCGCCACCCGTGCAATCCTGCTCGACATTATGACAGTATTAACTTCGCTGTTTACTTATTCATTTGGGACTTATTTGTGTGAATTCAATTTCATCTGTCAAATGTCACCACAAAAAATTAAAATATAAGAAGGTACTCGAACAATTGAATGACACAACATCTTGTAAAACCACGTAATATGGCTATTAAATATCGTAAATATGACTATTGTGCAAACACTGAGCATCCTGGTCGTTACCGTGACTAGTGATGATGAGATAAGAGCGCGTGGCGTGGCGTCACATCAGCGTAACATTCGTGTGCAGCGACCCATGGCCGAGGTCGCACGCCGGCCTGAGCTACCAACCATAGAGAGGGGGGGGGGGGGGGTACCTTATTGTGCAGTGACGTCACACACATAGTACAGTCAAGGGGGCCTCTTCGTGATGCGCGCTCACCCGATGAGGTAACTTAATTGATCTTAGTGATTTATAGCTTTCCTATAAGGTAGTAATAAACACATTAGTTTTTGTAGTGATGTCGTTGAGAATAATATAAGTTCATGGTGAAGAATGCATCATTCATTCCATCCTCATGTATTATTATTGTGCATTCTTCAGTCTAATTATGATCTTCTGAAAAATCCTGATGGTGCTAACATATAGGAGCATTGGGAACTTACTCAAGACCTCCTATAGAGCCTGCCGCTGTCCAGTTGTTGTGACGGCAGCAACTATGATATACTTACTCTCTACTCTTAGGTAGAGCTTTTCTTAAATCTAAAGCTAGCAGTGTTATGTCTGTCTGGTCTGAACATACTTTAACGATCTGTTACTATGCATTGATTCATTAATTAGGGGCTACTTCACAAACGCATTGTCTTTTTGGACCGAAGATCCTTGTCACACGTTACACTTCAGTCACTCGACGGATGAGGGTTAGCGTGAAAAAATTATTACAGCGCAACTAAATATGCTGACCGCGAGTTGATTTATTTCATTTTTCACACAGAAAATTTCACAGATGGTGCAATTTTAATTTCGATTTTTCACATTATTTACTATATTTTGATCTTGAGAAGATCTGGCGCTTCTAAATTATATTAAACGTTACTTATAGATTTTGAATGTTATAGTAACTGAATATTATACTAAATGAATATTATAAAATACATTATAAAAGAAAATGTTCATTAAACCATATAAAATTAGGTAAAAAGAAATTATATCAAAAATTGATTATATAATGTGATCGTTACATTAAAGAAAAGTATATTAAACGAAATTAAGTCATATGATCATTAGAACTTTGGTTATTATTTCAAACGTTACACACCCTAAATATAAAGGGAAAGGAACTTCGTTCCAACCGACACCTCACGCGTTTTTTGAACATGGCAATAATTTAGATCTCAATGAAGCCAGTTTGACATAAGTATCAGAAACAATTACAGTTTCGCTTTCTTTTACAAAGTAGCCACAACTTCTCTAGCTTATAAAATAAATTTAAACACTAATTTTAAATAAAAATAAAAAATAGGAGACCGTAAATTTTTGTTACCTGGTTCTTTTCTCACACGCTAGTGCTGTTACTCGTCCTATTGCATTTTGAATTCGAATTTCGAACGATATCTTATTATTATTAAAATATATTCTATATTATTATGCATATGCTTAAATGATAAGTATTCCAGTTCGCATACTCACATAACAAAATTATTTAAGTTTCTCTGTTTGTTTATTATTTCATTGGAACATTTAAAATAACGTTAAGATGTTTATCAGAAACAACTTTCACTTGAAAGAAGACTTCCATCCCATATATATTTATCTGCAATATACAGCGTCATCAAAACTTACGTAGGTACATTTCTTCTCACAACTTCACAAGGCTCAACCATTTGGAAATGGGCGGTTATAGATCGAAACAGGCAGGTATGATGATATTACGTTATCCTTTAATTTTACATTTGACAGAGCAAACTATTGTTGCTGTTGTTAAATTATAATAATTATTAATTAAATTGACGATTTCGAATAATAGATGATCAATTTTATGAAATAAAGATATTGAATTTGAATTATACCTACTTTAAATAGTTTAGAATGCATTCACAGTTTAACAGTCAACTACTGACAGCTCCATGTCTGTATATCTATGAAATGGCGAATGATACTGTAAAAACATTAATATTCTCTTCTTAATCGTTCCCCCCCGTCTAGTTTTAAATTCCTAACATTTAAAAGTACCACATTTAAGAAAATGATGATGCAAATGATTTTAAATTTATATTACTTTATGAAATAAATTCTCCTCTAAAAATTCTAATCTAGTAACTCTAACTATATTCACAATAGATCCAGGTGGGGGGCCAGGTGCGACGGTTCCAGTTCTTGACTAATTTGTGGTCGCGGTGCAGGTATGGTACTGCAAATAATACAATGACATCTTATAGCCAATGCGGTTTTAGCCATTGTTATTAAGCAATAATATAGTGATGAAGTTGAGTAAAGATATAGGTCATAATAATATAATATACTTATGTACACTGCTTTATGATCTAGCTTTTTATCCCGGATCCACTCGCTTCTAAGAAAAACTAAATGGATATCCTGTTTCAAGTAGGGCACATAAAATAAATGACATTGATCCATGGCTTAGTTGCCGTGTGCAGGAAAGTCAAAGTCATAAACATACTTACACATTTACACCTAATCATAATAAATAGTACAGATGAATTACCTTTCATCATCTTCCACCAACTATGTTAGTAAATTATTATTTATTCTAGCTAAAGGCAAAGGCAGGATTAACAGCAATTCTTTATAAAGACAATAAGGAAAAGAACGGCAATTGTTCTTAAGCTATTATCTCTTCCTGTCCTATGTCCCTTAGATGGGGCAGGGGCCGTCCACAGCGCGCTACCATCACGCTCGGTCTTGGGCTATGAGCTTCATCTCAGGCCAGGTAATCCCAATAGTCTTCATCTTCGCGATCGACGGAGCAACGCCAGGTTTGTTTGGGGCGACCACGTTTCCTTTTCCCTTGGGGAGTCCACTCTAGGGCCTGTTTTGGTATATAACAGGGATGCCTTCGAAGAATGTGACCGATCCACGTCCATTTATGTTTTATCTGCTGGCCGATCGGTGTCTCATTGCAGAGTTCCATCAGGTGGTCGTTGGATATTTTATCGGGCCAAAAGATGCTGATGATCTGCTAGTTTCCTGGATTTCCATGCGGGTCGCAACTGCGAGAAAGTCGCCCACGCTTTAATATATTTAATTAATTATAATATGTTAAAATTATTTTAAAAAAGATAACTCTATACAATACTATATAAATATATATATTGCATTGTATGCGTTGGAATATCCGGTGGTGGTTAAACACGTTAACACGTCAGCCCGATAATGATAAAAGTGACGAAGTGGATATAATTAATTGAAACTATGTAGTATCACAGATAAGATAAAAGCTACTAAATAATATTGTCAAATAATGTGATATGTAGCGATTATGGACAAGTGCGTACTTCACAGGTGTGGTGCAGTGAAGTATGGCAATTAAAAGCTCGATTAACGTTTATGGAACCATTATTTAATAGCACTATTACCCCAACGTTTTGATTATAACTCCATGTTTATTATATATATGAATTCTAGTTCTAATTTTATATATCGCTAAAAGTTACGAGTTACCAGACTTTTTCATGGATATTTCTTTTATTGTTTTAATGAGTAATGGAGCAGGCGTTGATCTTTGAACCTGATGGAAAGTGACGATGAAAACGAAGATGGTACACGCTTATCGCTCTTGGACGTTCCAGGGTTATAATTGTCTAGAAAAATAGACGCAAGGGGTTCATCCCCGACTTTGTCGACTTGTACCAAAAAGGAGCTATCAAAGCGTTAAATTCGACTTTTTGGCGTTTCGTCAACGAAAGGATGGAATCTCAGTCTGCGTCTAGTGAAAGAATGGTGAAGGTAACGTTCCGATGAAGAAATGGTGAGGGTTCAATTAATTCGAAGAGTGCATTAGAATATTCACCAAAGTGAATCCCATAAAAACCGATAAGCACGCGACTTTACATATACCGGCAATACTCTAATATATTAAGTCCGCCTATGTACCATGTACATAAAATTTAAATAATAAATAAATACTCGCATCCTGCACACTCCACTAGTAGTACACTAACCTCCCTGGGTTTGTGTACTACTGGTGCAGAGACTACGGTCTCCAAGGCTCCTAAAGAACGCTCTGTATTTACAGCATTTCTACTGCCAAGTGTTATCTATGTTAGGCGTATGTTAAGTATTGCATCCTAAGTTGGGATCGTGTTAATAAAGAGGATACAGTTCAATCAATCAGCCTATCATAGTCCACTGCTGGACATAGGCCTCTCGCAATGTGCGCTATAGCACCCGGTCGTCCTTCCTACAGTTGCTTGATCTAAAAATTTGTGAGTAATTAATGAGACTATCGTAGGGACCTCTGTGGCGCGGCATCCGAGCCTTGGAATCCAACGTGTAGGATCGCAGGTTCGATATTTCTAAACGTGAAATTCATCTCTCAATTTTATATCGTGCTCATTTGTGACGCAACCAATGCTGCTGAAAAGCAGTTATTGTACTATGAGACACGCATTACAAGAGGTTAACGTTTTATGAAAGTAGGCTTAAACAATGAGATGCTTTTACAGTTTGTGTAGATAATACTTTTGAACTTACTAGGTGAGTCAGAGTGCACACCGACGAGATCACTGCAGCTCTTTAACAAATTACGGTTCTGCAAAAAGGATCCTCCTAAAGTATTTATAGGAGCTTTTGGATATATCGTGGGCACACGGATTTTTACCATTCTCAATAAAGACTACAAGAAAAGAATGTTGAAAAGATGACAGATAAGAGAAGTAAACTTCCAATGTTCAGTCAAAGTTTTCTTTAATTTGTAAGTTTGTCTGCCTCTGGGATACACGAAAAAACACAGTAGTTCAAAATGATGGCCACTACCGCCTCAGCAAAATAGCATTAGAGGTAAGAAACAGTTTAGTTTGTGGTGACTGTAAAATGTTATACCTAACCCTGTTAGAAATGAAAAGAAAATGAACATACTCTTAATCTTAATGATACATTTATATTAAAACATATTGGCAGCATAATCAAGTGTTTGAAACACAAAGATAGAAGTAAATATTATTATGTTCGCTATTGTACAAATGTGTAGAAACATAAAGCATCTATTAGTAGCGGTCCCGGTAATAAACTTATTACTGAAAAGCTATTACTTGAGTTTATGTGCAGAAGCTCAGAACTAAAGTGCACAGTTTATTGGAACTGAGACACAGCGTAACACATAAACGAGTTTCGTGTTAAAACAGTACGTTCAAGAATATATTATTAGACTAGTTATAACCTAAACAGAAATATCACACATGGGCAGATGTCTTTATCTTTTAAAGAGGCATTGTGTGCGACAATTGTGAAGTTCACGTCCGTTGTTGGCAAAGAGTCAAGTCAAGTAAAGGAACCAGGACCCACCCTGAACAGCTTCAGGGTGGGTCTTGGGTCCCACAATCACCACAGTATGTTGTATATTTTCGTGATTGTGGGGCCCACGGATAGGTCGTTGGATGAATTAAATCTTCCTTAAAAAATATGAGTATAATCTATACTAATATTATAAATTCGAAAATAATTTTGTTTGACTGTCTGTCCGTCTGTTACGTTTTCAAGCCTCGAAGTTCGAAGTTTCCAAGTTCGAAGGATATAGGGAATTTTTGTCGCAAAGTAGCCAGTGTAAATATTATGTACAATAACTTCGAAATTACCCCAAAGCTCTTCAAAAGACCGCTATTAATCTGTATTAACAGCACAGTGTTGTATTTCTTCTGATTCTACTGAATATATACTATCACTAGAGTTAGTTGAGAGGTTTGACAATACTGGTTGTTGCGAGTATTTTTGGTATGGGTTAGTTGCGAGAATTTTTGTTATGGTTAGTTGCTAGTAGTTTGGTGTAGTTAGAGTGCTCGGACTTTCCAGTGGCCAGCTAAAATTACAGGTATGTAACCCTGACCTTCTCGAGTATTACTTGCCCTCCCCAATCCATCCATATAAGCAATATTGTTTTCCTTCCATTGCCTTCCTTTCTTGCTTACCTTTCTATTTAAATATAGTCCCCACCCGTCCTTGTCACAGGTGGTCCCATTTGTGGAATCCCCCCTCCCGGGTGTAACGCCACATATTTTGCAATTTTACACCCAAAACTGAAAAGAGCATTTTAATGTAGTGTAGTAGTTTATGTAGTCTTTCGTTTACTGGTTGTTTTCTTTTTTTTTTTTCACACACGACATATAGTATTTACGATGAACTCTGGCACCCAGGATAAGATTTAATTTGTGTTTAGGGCACCAGCGTCCTCGCGCACACTATAAACATATTGACGAACACAGTGTTAATTGAGAAACATAAAACATAAAATACATTGAGTAGACACAAACAAAAACAAATTGAATTGTAAACTACCATTTAGTTGCTAACATTTCATTATACTACTGTAGTTTCGTGTGTGTGTGTGTGTGTGTGTGTGTGTGTGTGTGTGTGTGTGTGTGTGTGTGTGTGTGTGTGTGTGTGTGTATGCGTGTGTGTGTGTGTGTGTGCGTGTGTGTGCGTGTGTGTGTGTTTATGTATGTTTATGTGTCGGTGACTGTTATGTGCTTGGTATGTATATATTTGTAGGAAATATATATTTATAAGTTTAAGTCTTAGGGTCCACATCGTATTAAATCCTGTCTCTCTATAATCCAATGTCAACAACCACTTAGACACAGTACAATTATTACGACACAGGCGCAAAGGCACAGACTTTATTAATTTTGTTGTACAGATGATTCGAAAAGTAAGTATAATTACGCTGTGCGAGATTCGTTCTGCATTTTTGTTGCGCAAGACATACCTAAAAGTATCTGCGTTTGTAGACAGAATTATAGTCATGCGGTACTGTCGGATGCTTACGGAGGATGGTACTGAGAACAAAGAGCTGTCTCACCGTCAAAACTTGACACTCACTGTAGAAAGCCGCGGTAGGGTACCGGAAAGGTTTTGAGGACAGCTCTCTGTGCTCGCTCCAAAGAAAGAAGGGAAGTTTTAGGTACACCAGTTTTCTGTTGAATACTTTAGATTTTGACATGTGACGTCACGAAGCTTATGACCCCCCACCCCTTGTCACACTTCGTTGACCCCCTCCCCCCTTAACGTGTGACGTAATTTATGGATGGCCTCTTATGGTAGTTTAAAATTGCCTGCTCCGATAAGAGGAGAAATTTGCTGCCTGCCTGTTTTTTTACCAGATAGTCCGTAGACATTTTCGAAGGTTATCTTTTCGATCTTACAAATATTGATGTGGCCTATCTACATATTAGTAATCAGTCAATCAGTCGAAAATGGTCACCACCAACTATTTATTCTGATCTGGTGTTCAAAATTCACTGCATTAGAATATAGTGACGACAGCGGAAGACCCTTTGAATGTAAATTTTGTTTTATGGTCACCGACCCTCACATATCCTGGTGCGGTGTTGTTTTGTTGCCAAACGTTGAACGTTCTGGGACACTGAGCAGTGAGCAGATGTCACAGAGTACTTTATTATAACTGAAAGCAGATGTGTCGTTGACTGCAGCACGTTCAGATGGGCCAATAATTTGTATAATCAGCTCCGAAAATCAGGAGAAATCAGTCGCTCTGCCCATAAGAATTTGTTGATTTAATAACCTCTTTATTTTTTAAATTGGTTAATAAAACGCGTGTGCAGACATGGAGAATTTGAATTAAAAATTAAACATTTGTTTCTCGTCTCCTCTATCCGTCGCCACCAGTTTTTGTGTCCGTTGTGAAAGAATAGGAAGACAAGGTAATACAATCTTCAGTGTTTCTTATGTTTCTTGCAGTGGCGGGTTTACCAGCAGGCTGCGTAGGCTGGAGCCTAGGGCGGCAAATTTGGGGCCTACGTTATTTCTTATGTCTTGTCCTGGGGTATGAAACTAGATAGACCGACCGGTAGGGGCGGCAAAATTTTAATAGCCTACTGGCGGCAAATGTGTAAATCCGCCGCTGGTTTCTCGTAAACATTATATTAAAACTGCATTCCTTTTGAAGTCAGAAAATTTTCAGTCAATTCTAAATACTCTATAAATAATGCAATGACAACACCCAGGAACAAAACTGTTGTCATTTATCGACAGATTTTGTCATGTAACGCCTAGTTCGATTAGTTAACTGATCTCTACATCTAGATTATATGTATATCTAAAGTTTTGACATTATTATCTTAATTCCAAAGCGTTATTTAATGATTATGTCTTAAGGTATGGTAAGTACAGGTACGTTAATTATCTAGAACTTACTGAAATAATAAATCTCAAAAGTTTTTTTTGTTAAAAGCCGTAATCTCCGGAAGTGAAAAATTCTTTTCACATTTGATAGCCCAATCTTAAAGAAACTGAAAGGTCATTAAACATCACACTATGGCTCTTAGGAGCGGAGCAGTGACGCCAACCAATATCTAAAGTCCAAAGGCCTATTGTACAAAGCCCCTAAATGGTGATAGGCGCGCATACGTCACGATTATGTAAACAGAGGCAAAGCGCAACGAGCGATGTCTGACAACAGACAGTCGTAACACAACACCGGATGTACAGTTCCGGACATAACACTGAGTACTGTGCCCGCGGCGGGTGACGTGTTCGATGTCCGATACGCCTCAAATGTGAGGGTCAAGTTCGAGAGCTCATTAACATTCCTAATTACATTTAACGTTCGTGTTACACGTACTTTTAAATAACCTAGTTAACCCGTTTTGTAACGAATGTAGTCTTAATGTTTATTAGTTAGAAAACTTGTTGTGATAATGTAGTTCTTGAATGTTTATGTAAAAGGTAAAACACGCTCAAACTGTGTCAATCCTTTCCTTTAGGTTAATAATAATATAATCTATGCATTGTAAATAGTCTGCATTGATATCATTTTACTCAATTCAAAAAAGGAGGAGATACACGGACAAAACATTTAATTTTTTTTCTTAAATCGGAAAATATAATCAGCTTATTTTCACTTATTTGCTGAATATGACACAAGAGATTTTTTTTACACAAAATAAATAGCTAGAAACTTAAAAAATAATTAATAGTCATACAGGCAACCTGAAGGTTCGCTCCCTGTGCAAATGGCTAATATTCACAAGCACAATACTAAGCTGTAGTATAATTATGAGTGCACCCGCACTGCGCAGAGAACGTTGGGCAATTCAAAGGTATGTAATACCTATTAAGAGAATTATATTATCTATCATACCTTTAAACGAGCAATTCTTGTATATGTATCTTGTACCTATATATATAATCTGAATCTAGAAAACGGCTCCAACGATTTTGATGAAATTTTGTATTCAAGTACAGTTTTTCATTTTAAGTTCAACTGCATAGTTGTATTTCCTGTAAACATGCAATTTTACAAACAAAAATAATTACGATTTTACAAAAAGCTACCGAGCAAAGCTCGGTGTCCCGGTCTCCCCGGTACTATTTCATGGAACGCGAAAATTTAAAAGTTACTAAACTGTAGACTTGAGATGATATTCCAGTGAGGCGTCTCCAATTCAAGAAGAAATTTGCTAGGTCATACATATATATAATTTATCGATGTGACAGTTGACCCATCCACCTGAAAATACAAACGCCATAGGTTGTGGGTTCGATTCCCACCCGAGTCTGGGTGTTCTTTGTGTCCGTTGTTTGTATGTTTGCAAAATCCTCCGCGACACAGGAGTAATTCCTAGAGTGATGTTTTACTGAGTTCAAGGTTTCTTCAAGAGACTTTGACTTGAGAGAGTTGTGTTGTGTACCCCTTGCCTTCTTTCACTCCGCAGTATCTTGACCGTCCCAGCCATCTTGGCAGCGGTCAAGATACTCAATAATTTAGGTTTTTAACTTCGTACTGAGCTGATAGTTACTGCTGCTCTGTCAGAGACTTCAAGTTTTTCGCCTTGGGACATTCGGCACCCACTAGTTCTGCTGCACTAAATACCACGTTCAAGTGCAGCACCACGTTCGTAAACTCCTGAAAGTTCCTTTAAGAAACCTTGAACTCAGTTAAACATTTATTTTATCCCGTTAAAGGGAGATGCCATACTTTTTAACGTGTTTAGTACTGTAAGCAGAGTTTTTAGATAAAACGATTTTTTAACCAACTTTAATTTCAATATTGATCTACAGACAATGGCGCCGGTTGTGTACTTAAGATTTATAATAAGGTTACCCACTTTTGAAATTTACTTAATACGCCATTGTTTGTTATCCTAATTAAAATAAATAAAATGTTAAAGTGCCTTCGTTATTGAAGTCGACTCCACTTGTCTGTCTGTTAACGGTCAAGTTGAGAAGATACTTATGAATATATTATATGTAGTAATAATGTATCATCAAATTTCACTTAATACAATTTTAACTACAAATTTTTCATGTAACAGTTACGTCCGTTATTCATAGTTATAGAGACTTTTTTTCTCTTTATTATTGTGTAAATGAGAATAATGAAACCGCAGAATGTTTCTTAACAGGTATATTTAAAATTATAAAACATTAAAAACTACCTTTTGCCCGCGGGTTCGTTCTCGTTAATGTCTTTGTAAATCGATATAGGTATCGCTCGGGAACAGTGCCTCTGACAACGTGTAAGCAATTTCAATTTTATGATGATCGGTTGAGTAGTTAATGCGTGAACATACTCAAACAAACTCACATACAAACAACAATATAACACTATTTAAAATATTAGTTTAGTTAGGATGACTCATCATAAAGCCAAGCAATGCAGCAAAACTCGTCAGCGGGATGGAGAACGGCAAGGCCTTAAAGCGATAGTTCCAACTAGCTCCAATAATGTTTACATTACCATGTGTTTCACAACATTATTCTAAATTCGGGCCACAATCAAACTTGACGTGTGACATACAGTCACGATCTTATTCTAAACTGATCGATAGTTATATCAGCCCCAAGAATGAGTTCAATAATATCAGTGCGGCTGGACAAAATAAAAATGTCTGATCTTTAATAGGCTTATTTGTGCCACAGTAATATACCTTTTGATATGTAAATACAAACGTCGTTCCCTATTTCGTTCTTTTTTTAAATATATAAATTCATCTTTAATAATTAATCAATACAATCGATAAATATGTCATATCATATTATATCAAAATATTTGTCATAGGCGGCAGTCACAAAAACAGTCCGAGAGGTCAAGAAAAAGACTATGGACGAGAAAATTTTCACCAATTTAAAAATTCTTCTGCATGGAGTCTAGATTTAAATTGGTTTCAGCCATTATAACCGTGTATGAGGTGACTCAAGTTATTATATGTTATATTATACTTACGGGATCGTCGTATACACGTTTCCTGTCATGACGCAGATTAAAGAAAGCAGAAGCGGCGGTGTCGTGAATCGCTATGCCCTTGGATTCATTAAAGGAATACCCCATTGGCTGAGGCTAAACGCATCGGTTCAAGATTATCCCGCTTGGTAGAATAGCAAGAATATATTCTTTAACAGCGTCGACCCTTCGAAGTCAATCGGGCTGGGTTTCACATGTTCATTGAACCTTACCTAGGTTTTGTCCATGTTTATATCGAGACTAGCGCCCCGAGATGCTCCATTCAGTTTGTGCAGCATCTCGCCCAGCTGCTCCAGTGACTGCTCTGCTACTAATACGGTGTCGTCGGCAAACTGAAGGTGCGAGATGTACTCACCGTTTATATTAATTTCCCGTCGAGTCCAATCCAGTGTTTAGACATCTTCAAGCGCGTCATCCACGCCATAAGCTTATGGGATTCATCCTCTGATCTGGACGCTGAATGGTCATATAAGCATCTGAGCACTGCGATACATCGGCAGTCGACGCGACCTCTTTGCATAGCATTCAGAACTGCGCAGCTCCCCATGCAGTCGAAGGCTTTCTCGTAGTCCATAAAAGTCATCGGTGCTGTATTCTTTTCGAAGCCTGGCTTTGCGATGACTATAGGTAATTGATCCAGCACAAACAATCAATTCACTTGAAACTTTCCCGCGCCGTGTGACTGTGTGACGTGGCACGAGATAAACATCGCTTGAAATAAAATCTTAGGATTGTCTAGCTCTTACTTTTTGCTTTTAATAACGGATGATATGCGCTGACGTCATATTACAGCCACGGCCTCAGAAGTCACGAGTCATGCACGACCTATGACGACGCTTGTTTGTATTTGCTTTATTGAACTAAATTGGTAAACAAGTACACGGCTTGTCTGTTGCATGTTAAAAGCGGAGCACCGTAGCGGTACTTGTACATGCTTTGGTTACCCCATTACCGGAATAAAAAAAAACACCTCGTCGTCACCGCGTTCTTCTGTATGAATGAAGGTTACGCGCCGACCATAAATTCGTTCCGAAATCTGCTGCTCGGCTTCCTAGTAAGTCTGCAGAGTCAGACTTCATATATGATATCAGATAATGTAATTCCTGGTAAACAGATTCAAAGGCACCATTATCCTGTTACGGAGAACTGAGATCAGTATCCATTACTCACTGCGGCTAACACGTCATGTTTAAACATATTGATACCGTGTCAAGTACTGTATGTAAAATACATGTTGTAAGATACATACATACTTACATTCACGCCTGTATCCCCGAAGGGGTAAGTAGAGGCGTATTAAACACCCACATTTTGTCAACTATAACTTAGTCCCACTCACGTCATAGCGGTAAGTCTACTGTGATCTGACTGGGGAATCAACGGTGGAAAAACTTGGAGTAAATTGAAAAGGAAAGGCCTTGCGAGACTTGGGTTTTTATGCTATGTTTTCGATGGGATGTCATTTCTTTAAGTACATTTATTAAAGGAAACATCGTTAGTCAATGACACTGTACCTACTATTTACCTACCTACCTATCTCTTTAGGTAGTGTAAGTGACGGTAAATTGTATGAACTGCAAAAGTAACTTTGTAATACCATATCTATTATATAAAACTACAAAGTTACTTATGCAGTTTGTCTATCCAGGAAACGGGAGTGAAATTGCGGTATGTTTGAGTGTTTTGTTAGTTTATAGGCTAAACACTAATTGTGTTAAAAATTTGAAGCTTGTGTGTCTGCTAGAAGTACCTCAAATTTTGATTATCAGTGAGTGAGTCAATGACAAAGTTAAGGGACTTTGACTTGCAATCTTGGGAATATACCTAGTGGCATACTTCACTGCCATTATGTCACTGAAAATTCAGGCTCCTAGCTTTATCCACAAGGAAGTTACAGGGAATCGAAAATATTCTGAATGGCTTCGAGAAAATGGATGGTACTTGTAGCTCACCTGCTGATGGTACTTGTGTCTTTGTTTTTTTTTTGCTTGACTTGACGGGGGCACTGTCTTGACCCCAGTTAAATAATTGAAAATCATAAGTAGGTAACTTTTAGTTTGTTCGACCACTAGCATCATAATTACCATAATTAAAAGTCACCTTGTGTACAGCATTCTTGATTTGATAATTAACATCGTATAGTATGTTATTTATATATTTTATTTTATTTTTTACTTCTGTATAACTGCTTAAATTAGCTTTAATTAAAACTTAATTTCTTAAGGCTGTATCTATTTCGGTTGAATTTGTTAAAACCGACTACCAACACAACATACATTTTCAAGAAAAAACTGGTTTGGTCCTAGTTCAAGTCTGCGGAGCTCATTACTAATACACGATCCTACCTGATATTGGCGACTACGACACGCAATGCGGCATAGAATGTCTTCATCATCATCATACCATAAAATAATTAATACGTTCTATTAACAATTGTTTAATTCACTTATTGTAAAGACAGGTTCGGGAATGAAAACTCCCAAGTCTGCTGCCATGACCTTAGAGCTAGCAAGTATGTCAACCAGTCACCGGAACAAGTGGTGTTTAAAGAATTGAACATAAATGACAATTTGTAACAACTTTATCATATTGTTTAGTGCGGGTATCTTCGTGTGGAAGATTGCGGTTACGGGGGCCGCTCCGGCGGGGGAGGCGGTGCGCCCGCGCTGCTTGTGCACCCACCACCACCGTAATTATGTGGCATTAGGCGCACGCACACCAAGTGCTCGTGCGCAGGAAATTACAACCTCCTCGTCTTGTATCAAAGACAGGTTGTTTGTTCCGGTTTGCGGCCAGACAAACTGTGTTTCATGGACTTAAATAAAATATTAATTGAATTTTCCCAATGCATGATGCTGCTGCAGTAGCTACTTGTAGTGTTGACAGATATTAAAATAAAATGATTTATGTACCTACCTCCTAACATGTTTTTGTAGGCATGCATTTCATAGACTATTTCGGTGTTAAGGTAATCTTATAGTCAGCGTCATCTCTGTTGTCAGCGATTATTACAATATACCTAATATTGTAATAATCGCTGACGACAGACACTTTACGCCTCGACCGAGTGTCTGGAAGTGGAAAATGGGTCCAGTTTGGCAGTGTTTATCCTTCTTTTGGTATCAATCAGGTATCAATTAGGTATCAAAAAATGTATAAATAGCGATATCAAGGAAACAAACACAGACATCAAGCAATCAATCAATACATCAATAACATGAATATTTTTTTAGTAACAAAAACAAAACAAGCTATTTTATACATAAGTTTCAATATATAAGTTGTTTATAATATTAATGACTAGCAGTTCCCTCGCGGCTTCCCTCGCGTGTACATATTTATATATTTTGTGCGGAACCTTAATTTTTTTTCTAAAATAAAAATAACCTAAGTTACTCCTTATAACACCAACTATCTGCCAGTGAAAGTCCCGTGAAAATCAGTCCACCCGTTCCGGATATTAGGCGAACTAACAGACATACAAAAAATTGAATAACAGATTTGTAAGCATATATATTGTGCAAATAACTGTATGAGCTTAAAAAAAACTATTATTTTGACATTACAAACAGACACTTCAATTTATTTGTGTTGATTTACCTAACATTGTACCAGCTTATAAGCTTTCTCTCCAATCTTTTGAAAATCAACCGAAAAAAAATACAAAACGACAGAAAATACAAAATGAACTTGAAGGAATCTGTACTTTGGTACTTATAAAATGAAATAAAAAAGAATTGATTCATAGGCGCAGTGCGTCACTCAGACCTTTTTTTACTTTACAGTTTTCGAAACATGATTTTCCATAAACTGACGTCATCTTCGTGTATTAAGTATAAAATTGTAATCGTAAAAAAAACTTGGAGAAACCTGCTCTCGAACCACTTTACAATATTCGTGTGTGCGAGGAAGCGGAACTAACATGGAACCGACTAGAGGACCGGTCTTGGCGCTGCACCCCACTAAAGTAGCGACAGTACACGTAGATGTAGGTATAGGTATGTTTACAGTTCACCAGACAAATTGCATTTCATATTCACAATGCGTCGTTGCTACAGACCTACCTATACATAATGTATACAGTCCTCTCCGCTAAATTAGGCATTCATCGTTGCATATTACGTGTAGCATCTTGTTGGCATTCACAATCAATGTTTGTTGGCATTTGTGTGCTTGGGCAAGATGAGATAATTGGGGTCACCGTTGTCACTTTTGTCACATTTAGCACTGCACTGTTCAAACCACCTAATTTATGACTAGGATGAGAAGGTATGGTTAACATTGTTAGTTTTAAATATTATCAAATCGATGGAAAAATTAATGCTTTACACAAATGAAGCAATGCTTCACCAATATATTATGTACCATTCTAAATGAGTGCGTCATATTAAAGACGTGACTCTATTCTCTAATATTTGGTCTGACAGGAAAACTTTTAGGAATTGATTAATTACAAGACAAACCAAATGCCGACATATTTTTTGATAAGCTTATGTAATATATTTGAGTATTTAATCATTGCTGTTTAATTCGGCTCAATTTTATGTAACGACTTTACCACCTATCCAGGCGAGTACTATATTATTTCTTCTGTTTAAATTACTTGTAATCACGACTAATGCGAAGAATTCCTATGACACCCAAGGCCATCGAAAGATGTGAATGATGTGATACACATATTTTTAGGCCATAGTTTTGTGGGCAGAGTGGGTAGGTGTCGGTAAGAAATGATGTCAATTCAGCTATAGCACTGGTTCTGTTATGTATTCTTTGGCTATAGTTACAGAACGGAGACAGTTTCTACGATGACTGTTCTACCCGACCGTTACATTATGACTGCGGACTGCCTCCCGGAGGAGTCACACGCCGACTTGTAGACTCTGGCGAGCGCCAACAGATGGCGCTTGCGTCCCGTGTTGACAGCAGTGTCCGTCTTGGCTTTTATTTATTACTAGCAGCGCCACGCGATTTTACCCGCGTAGGCCCCGATCCCGTGGGAATATCGGGATAAAAAGTAGCCTATGTGTTGATCCAGGTCTCCAGCTATTTACGTAGCAAGTTTCATAGGAATCGATTCAGTAGTTTTTGCGTGAAAGAGTAACAAACATACACACACACACACATACACACACACACACACACACAAACTTTCGCCTTTATAATATTAGTGTGATTGCCGATTCCGACAAACAAATATTTCAATTCGATAGTTGTAATACATTGTAGGTGTAACTTAGTACCTATTTTATAATAACAACACAGGTTTTTAAAAGCATAACATATTAATCCTTTAAAAAAAAATAAAAACACATGCAAGATTTTTTTTTAATCCCTTAATATAATACGATTAAAACCCACGTGTAGATATGGTAGATGGGCCGGGCCACGTCACCGACGGCGACGCACGCAGCTGTCAACAGGAAGACGGGCTAGTCCCCCGCAGTAAGTACACGGCAGGGGCCGAAGCTATTTTTAGTTGGATGGCCAAGAGGACAAGACTGGACAAGAGCTATTGCGGCAAGGCTTGTAGCCTAGCCGCATAGCCTATCTAATGAGGTATCGGTGACGCAGCACAGACACAAAGCTCAGTTATCGGCTCACGACTTCCATTTTTTTTTAAACTAGCAACGTGGTCCTCCGAAGCTGGTCGGCGCTGCGTCCGCCCTTGGGCGACTCTTGCTCAGTTTGGGCGGACCCAGTGTCGCTACAAGACGGCTGTACACGGGGGTTGTCCGGTCAATGGCACTGTACGGTGCACCGGTGTGGGCGGGAGCTCTGACCGCCCAGAATAGGGCGCGCCTCTGGCGCCCTCAGAGGGTTATGGCGGTTAGAGCCATACGCGGATACCGCACGTTGCCGCCGTGGAGGCGCTCCAGCCGGTCATCGTCGAGTGGGCAGGGCGGCAGCACGGGACCCTTTCCTTCCGACTGACGCAGGTCTTTTCCGGGCACGGCTGCTTCGGGAAGTACCTGCACTCGGTCGCTAGGAGGGAACTGAGTCCCGCCTGTCACCACTGCGACTGCAGTGAGGACTCGGCTCAGCACACGCTGGCGGTTTGCTCCGCCTGGGCGACGCAGCGTCGGGCCCTCACTGCAGTCATCGGAGGGGATCTCTCGCTATCGGCCGTCATACGCTCCATGGCCGGTAGCGACAGGAATTTTACCGCGGTCGCAAACTTCTGTGAGGACGTCATCTCGCAGAAGGAGGCGGCGGAAAGGGTCCGGGAGGACGATCTCCACTCGGACCTAATTCGCCGCCGGCGATTTCCCCTCTACCCGCTATAGTGGCCCCCCGCGAGGAGGCGGCGTCCGCGTGTGCCTGGACGTCGCCTAATTGAGAGGTTTTTTACCCGAAGGTGGTGCCCGCGCTTTGCGGGCAGGCGCTAGGAGGGTTCCGGATGTCTTAATAAAAGCTGTTCCCGGATCCCTCCTACTTAAGGCGCAGTACGGCACACCGTGTGGTTTTAGTCGGTTCGATTCCGACACACCGCCCCGCCGAAAACCCCGGTGGGGTGACGGCCCGAGGGGGTTTCCACACGTACAAAAAAAAAAAAAAAAAACGGTCTAGTTGTCCAAAAAGGTGATTCTGTTTGGTTAGAGAGAGTGCAGACGGCATTTACCCTCGCGAAAATATGTTATGCAAATCGAAATGAAACAAGACTCTTTAGTTTCTGCTGTAATACATATTGTCACGCCTCTGTGGCATACAATAGTACTGGCGGGTGAGAAGTCTGCACTGATTTAGAATGAATGTATTTTGAATTAAATAACTGTCCGATTAGGAAGGACTTCGGTGACAGGCTCCGTGCAAGACACACGGTTTGCTCAAGAAATATGGATTTGGTCAAGATATTTAAGGAATTGTGTTATAAATGTTTGATGTGCTAAGCTTAACATTTATTATAGCTCTACGACCTAGTTGAATCTTTTAATTAACCTCCTCTCGATAGCAACCCCGTAACCCGGGAACCGAAATACCCCCCAATCATTGCAATGTTTAGTCTATGAGGAAACGTTTAGATATGTTTTTATTATCAAACACACGGCCTTAATGGTGAGCAGTTATCGTGAAACATAAATCACCATCGGGTTCTCACATATTGTCATTCTCCCCCCTTCCCACGAGCTTTATTGAACTTATTCACCCGGAGACACAACAAACATTATGCAAGTAGCGCTTGCGCTGTCTTTCTAGAATGCTCAAGCTTTCCAAACTTAGAAGATTTTACAGGCATGTGCAATAGGGATGTCGACAATAATCACAAATGTATATGATGTTTGAAATAAATGATTATTTGTGATGTTTTAAAACCTTAAACCACTTTTTTGTTAACTTTTAAAGCTTATCGACTTAATAAGATTATAAAAGTAACTATTATCACGTAACCGATGAACAAGAAAGTTTGAATTCGGAAGCCAGCGTACTCAATATCAATGGTTAAAAACAGTTAAATAGCAGTAGTAAATAATTCATTGTCACGGTATCTGATTGTTTATTTGTGGAGCTAGATAATCGGGTCGCGGCCTTGAGCGCTCGGCTCGGGCATGTGGAGCACAAACAGGCTATTCATCTATTAACACAGGAACTGGGCCTGATGTTCTTACAAAGAGTATGCTCAAATTAGACAACGTTTTTTAGGTCTCACAGTACTACTATTTTACATACGTTTATATTATCATGAAAAGAAACATATTTTTTCCTCATTACAATATACTGATAAAAAGGGCTTACCAGAAGTGTGGTGGGGAAAGGAAAATTACTCCCGGAATTTCCGATTCACATGATTCAGTAGGTAGGTACTTTTGCAATTGCAAAACGCATTCAGTTATAGTGCAAGGCAGGATAATTATTTCACTGCTTCACTGGAAGTTGCGTTATTACGAACTAAAACCTTTTTGAAACCAAGTTTGTTCAGGATCAGTCGTAAATCTGCACGGGGGGTGGGGGGGCGAGTCGTCATGACTCCCGAAAATAGACTAGAAATGCGATCGGCCTGCATTTCCTTAGACCAGTACCTATTAGTGTTTTTTCTAAAGAAAAGAACCTCGTTTCTCGTCCACACTTCTCAAGGGGCGTCGTCAAGGTAACAGAATGAAATTAAATTTAGAAATTACGTTTTGCACAGGACGTCCCATGGGGCGACGATTATAATAATAAAGTAATTTATATTCATCATGTAAATAAGAGTGGAGTAGGTACTGTACTGTTCTGTAGTATGTTCGTATGTCGCGTTAATTGCCGTATATTTAGGTGAATACAATTCCTTTCCCTTGATGCTTATCATTTGCAATTTATACATTGTTTACGCAGTTTACTTCGTAGACTACGTAAAGCCATTACATATACGGTCAGTGCCTCTAATATGAGCTTGCATATAACATTTTAAATTGGTTATAATTGCCGACAGTTCTGTCTGTACAGAACACGTAGGTACTTCAATCCTGTAGAGAGTATTACAACTATGTTTAACGAACAGTCTTTTTTCGCCTACCAGGATAGTTTCAAGAACAGAAAATCTGATATACCTTTGCAGCAATGGAAGAAAAGGAGTAGTCGGTGGTAGAGGAGACATGAAAACATTAAACACTGGTTATCAGCAGGGTTACGTTCTGTCTAGTGGCGTAGCGTGCCTTGGAGGAACACTGTATCAAAATTAGTTGGGGGACCCAAATGAAGGGTAAAAAATTCTCACAAAAGAAACAAAAATGCTTTAAACGGGGGAATCCTGCAATAACCGATGTAGAATGTTGCCAACTTTTGGGCGCTAAACGTGCCCGGGAAAAAAGAGATTGCTTTTTTGACTTTTGTTGACAGCACGTATGACAGTTTTTTTATATGTTTCTTTCCCGGGAAGCACGAGATTAAGTGATATTGTGGATAACATTTTACTAATTTTTGCTTACCCACGTTAGGGGCCCCTGTAGCCCGGGGGCCCCGTATCATTGATAAGGCTGATACGGCGGTAGCTACGCCCCTGGTTCTGGCTCTACTTCGCATTTGACTTCATGAAATGGTTAATGATTAGTATTCTTACCATTGTTCCATTCACCACCACACCATTGCATCACTTGCTACACCGACAGATTTATTCTCACACTTTAAATCCATGAGATGTAAAGTCATTTCAATCTGCGCACGCTCGGGCAACTGAGAAATGTGCGTATTTGCTAGTTATACTTAGAAATGTTAACATGAGTGGCAGTTTTCAACGAGTCCTAAAATTACAAGATAATGCATATTTGCCAATACATATTTATATTTGCTGTGTCAGGAGTGGCGCGAATGTGACAACCATGGGAGGTTCTTAAACAAACCGTAGCCCCATCAGTCAACGGGTTTTGCTGTTTGCTATTGTTGGTTAGTAAAACACATCTGAATGTGACTTCAATGAGATCAAAAATGAGCTAAATATTTGATTGCAAGCGTACGAGTAGATAAGTATTAGACATGTGTGTGTTTTAAGTACCTAACACAATATTTTTATTATGTTCAATAACGCCAACGGGTGCCACCTCGCTGATGACACCAAAAAGTGGTTCGGAGTAACGACTATGACACGACACAGATATAGTAATATATAATATGTGTAGTTGTTTAATGATAATTAATTGAAATTGTGAATGGGGATTCTGGTGCTCTAAAATACAGGCTTCGGCTTAGTCTAGGCAACAGATCTTTCACAAATTATTACATTGCACTGTAATTCTAACTAATATCCTTTACCATTACGTATTCTGTGCTAATATTATAAACTAGCTGTTGCCCGCGACTTTGTTCGCGTGGAAATTTTTGTAATGTTTTGTGTCTCTATCCCACAGGAATCGTACATTTTTCCGGGCCAAAAAGTATAATCTATCTCTGTGCCAAATTTCATCCAGATCCGTTTACACACAGAATTCCTTTCACCCAGAAAAAAGTAGACCTAGGTACTGTCACCGAGGGATGCATTGGTTGACAAAATCAAACCAAAAAAAAAGATTACCTATTTATTATTATGATAATGGGTACCTACTAAAAGCTTAGTGATTTGTTCCCTATGGTGATGAAAGTTACGAGAGCTCCACGTGAAAGAGGGTTAGTAACACTAAGACATTGTAGGCGAGTGCTTAAAGGCAACCGCAATCCCCTTAAAATGAAGCAGACTACAATAATCCCTAAATTGGAGGTAGGTACCTAAGTATTTCAAGCAAGTGCCGTACATTATCCAGTAAATTACTCAGTCTATGTCCTGGCTGTATCTACCTATTATAGTCCATCTAATCTAAGAAGTACCGTTTGACAGTTCTGACAAATTGATGAATAGGCATGTGGTCGAAAAAATCGATTACTGCAAAATCCGATTCTTAAGAGATATCGATTTCATTTCTTTGTATTTACTAATCGATTATAGTTTTACAGATTTATGTATGTTACAGTAAAAGCCCGTATACAGGTTTATCATAGGTTTTACTAGTAAATCTTAGTATATACAAAAGTGTTTAGATAAATGCATAGCCGGGCACCGTTAATCAAATAGTTAACTTCGTTAATCGTTAATCCACTACTAAAAAAGTTAGCTTCGTTAAACGTTAAAGCGTTACATTTCGGAAGAATTAACGCAAGTTAACGTTAATCGTTAATTCGTTAATATGTGTTAAATTGCTCTTTATATCGTTGCGTTAGTGAACTTATAAAACCTGTTGGTTTAGATTCTGGAAGTTAACAGTTTAGGAACAAAACAAAATACTTGTATAATTCGAATGTTTCACTTTTTTCAAATAAAATTATACCTACGTAGGTTGGTTATACGTACGTAGGGTGACGTTTATCAATTAAAAATAAATAGAAAATAGGTACTTATTTTAGTTACTTACCTAATCAGGTGTTGCTTCAATTCAATGTGTTCGTCAGTAATGCGTCTACCCAAAGTTCTTCTTGAAATTGAATTTTTGTTCGGGTTTAACGTTTTTATAAAAACACCAAAAGACTTGCTTTCGACAACATATAAAGGAATCATGTTTGAAACAAATAAATTTACTATAAATTTGCCCTCTTTGGCTTGGGGGCTGCAATCCCGAACGATTCCCCGATGCTCAGCTGTCGACCCTGTTGTATTCTTCTTTTAACCGGAGTAGGATTACTGCTACTTGTGCTATTATCATCATTAATATTGTCATTATCAGAATGAGTTCTCCTTTTCGTCTTGCCCCGGTTAGAGCCCGCCTTAATGATCTCTTCAAACTGTACTTATTGTGACTCATGTATGTGATCTTACATGTTGTTTCAAATTATTCAGGCTTGATACATGAACTTTTATTTGGGTGTCTTTCGGCAAGCATCGCTTACACGCAAAAAGTATTTGCTGGCCCGACCTGGATACAAATTCCACATACTCAGTCAAATGTGGCCATGGATTCTCATCAGGACCGCTGGAATCCGATCCGATTCCATGTCTTCCAACATAGTTTTATTTTAATTATTACACAATACACTTTTTCTATCTAACTAAATTACACTGCACTCTTCTTTATCAATTATCAACACCCAAATGATCACTGACAGTAATTTATAATAGCAACAAACAAACAAAACACTCGTCACTCTAAGCACCGGCACTAAGTAATGAAATGATCAAACGAAACAAATCTCTTTGCAGTTTTCTTTCTCACTCGCACGCGCCGACAAAATATATCTAGTTTTGTTTTTGTTTCACTCGCTGCCAGGCGCCGCCTGGCACTTCGGGCCGTGCCGTGCGGTAACTATTAGGCATTGGATTAACGATTAACGGACTTCTGGATATTAACGGAAGTTAACGAGTCCGTTAACATTTTTAAAAGTTAACTTAAAAGTTAATCCGTTAATCAAAATGTCAACTTCGTTAATTAACGATTAACGAGTTAATGCCCACCTATGAATAAATGTCAGAATTTTATAAGAGAGATAATTTTTCGGGCTTTTCAGTTCCATTCTAACCCAACCGACATTGTACATTATTGATTTTCGTAGAAGTGCATGTCAGCTGAAATTGAAGCATTATTTAATACTAAAAGATGCCTGGATTGAAAAAGACTCGTTATTAAAAAGTTCGATTATTCGTACATTTTAACGATTTGAAGAGTCGCAACACTACGGTAAAGGACCTAAGTACGTGACTTTGAAACGAAAACTAAAAAAAAAACTATATCTATTCTATATTTTAGTTATTTTACTTTGTTTAAAAGATTTAAATTTGAATTTTGTTATCAAGAATTGTGCATCTTGTCATAAAATAAAAATAGCTTCATAATTTCATGGTTTTACGTAAAGGTAAAGCAATGCAGCAAAACTCGTCAGCGGGATGGAGAACGGCAAGGCCTTAAAGCGATAGTTCCAACTAGCTCCAATAATGTTTACATTACCATGTGTTTCACAACATTATTCTAAATTCGGGCCACAATCAAACTTGACGTGTGACGTACAGTCACGATCTTATTCTAAACTGATCGATAGTTATATCAGCCCCAAGAATGAGTTCAATAATATCAGTGCGGCTGGACAAAATAAAAATGTCTGATCTTTAATAGGCTTATTTGTGCCACAGTAATATACCTTTTGATATGTAAATACAAACGTCGTTCCCTATTTCGTTCTTTTTTTAAATATATAAATTCATCTTTAATAATTAATCAATACAATCGATAAATATGTCATATCATATTATATCAAAATATTTGTCATAGGCGGCAGTCACAAAAACAGTCCGAGAGGTCAAGAAAAAGACTATGGACGAGAAAATTTTCACCAATTTAAAAATTCTTCTGCATGGAGTCTAGATTTAAATTGGTTTCAGCCATTATAACCGTGTATGAGGTGACTCAAGTTATTATATGTTATATTATACTTACGGGATCGTCGTATACACGTTTCCTGTCATGACGCAGATTAAAGAAAGCAGAAGCGGCGGTGTCGTGAATCGCTATGCCCTTGGATTCATTAAAGGAATACCCCATTGGCTGAGGCTAAACGCATCGGTTCAAGATTATCCCGCTTGGTAGAATAGCAAGAATATATTCTTTAACAGCGTCGACCCTTCGAAGTCAATCGGGCTGGGTTTCACATGTTCATTGAACCTTACCTAGGTTTTGTCCATGTTTATATCGAGACTAGCGCCCCGAGATGCTCCATTCAGTTTGTGCAGCATCTCGCCCAGCTGCTCCAGTGACTGCTCTGCTACTAATACGGTGTCGTCGGCAAACTGAAGGTGCGAGATGTACTCACCGTTTATATTAATTTCCCGTCGAGTCCAATCCAGTGTTTAGACATCTTCAAGCGCGTCATCCACGCCATAAGCTTATGGGATTCATCCTCTGATCTGGACGCTGAATGGTCATATAAGCATCTGAGCACTGCGATACATCGGCAGTCGACGCGACCTCTTTGCATAGCATTCAGAACTGCGCAGCTCCCCATGCAGTCGAAGGCTTTCTCGTAGTCCATAAAAGTCATCGGTGCTGTATTCTTTTCGAAGCCTGGCTTTGCGATGACTATAGGTAATTGATCCAGCACAAACAATCAATTCACTTGAAACTTTCCCGCGCCGTGTGACTGTGTGACGTGGCACGAGATAAACATCGCTTGAAATAAAATCTTAGGATTGTCTAGCTCTTACTTTTTGCTTTTAATAACGGATGATATGCGCTGACGTCATATTACAGCCACGGCCTCAGAAGTCACGAGTCATGCACGACCTATGACGACGCTTGTTTGTATTTGCTTTATTGAACTAAATTGGTAAACAAGTACACGGCTTGTCTGTTGCATGTTAAAAGCGGAGCACCGTAGCGGTACTTGTACATGCTTTGGTTACCCCATTACCGGAATAAAAAAAAACACCTCGTCGTCACCGCGTTCTTCTGTATGAATGAAGGTTACGCGCCGACCATAAATTCGTTCCGAAATCTGCTGCTCGGCTTCCTAGTAAGTCTGCAGAGTCAGACTTCATATATGATATCAGATAATGTAATTCCTGGTAAACAGATTCAAAGGCACCATTATCCTGTTACGGAGAACTGAGATCAGTATCCATTACTCACTGCGGCTAACACGTCATGTTTAAACATATTGATACCGTGTCAAGTACTGTATGTAAAATACATGTTGTAAGATACATACATACTTACATTCACGCCTGTATCCCCGAAGGGGTAAGTAGAGGCGTATTAAACACCCACATTTTGTCAACTATAACTTAGTCCCACTCACGTCATAGCGGTAAGTCTACTGTGATCTGACTGGGGAATCAACGGTGGAAAAACTTGGAGTAAATTGAAAAGGAAAGGCCTTGCGAGACTTGGGTTTTTATGCTATGTTTTCGATGGGATGTCATTTCTTTAAGTACATTTATTAAAGGAAACATCGTTAGTCAATGACACTGTACCTACTATTTACCTACCTACCTATCTCTTTAGGTAGTGTAAGTGACGGTAAATTGTATGAACTGCAAAAGTAACTTTGTAATACCATATCTATTATATAAAACTACAAAGTTACTTATGCAGTTTGTCTATCCAGGAAACGGGAGTGAAATTGCGGTATGTTTGAGTGTTTTGTTAGTTTATAGGCTAAACACTAATTGTGTTAAAAATTTGAAGCTTGTGTGTCTGCTAGAAGTACCTCAAATTTTGATTATCAGTGAGTGAGTCAATGACAAAGTTAAGGGACTTTGACTTGCAATCTTGGGAATATACCTAGTGGCATACTTCACTGCCATTATGTCACTGAAAATTCAGGCTCCTAGCTTTATCCACAAGGAAGTTACAGGGAATCGAAAATATTCTGAATGGCTTCGAGAAAATGGATGGTACTTGTAGCTCACCTGCTGATGGTACTTGTGTCTTTGTTTTTTTTTTGCTTGACTTGACGGGGGCACTGTCTTGACCCCAGTTAAATAATTGAAAATCATAAGTAGGTAACTTTTAGTTTGTTCGACCACTAGCATCATAATTACCATAATTAAAAGTCACCTTGTGTACAGCATTCTTGATTTGATAATTAACATCGTATAGTATGTTATTTATATATTTTATTTTATTTTTTACTTCTGTATAACTGCTTAAATTAGCTTTAATTAAAACTTAATTTCTTAAGGCTGTATCTATTTCGGTTGAATTTGTTAAAACCGACTACCAACACAACATACATTTTCAAGAAAAAACTGGTTTGGTCCTAGTTCAAGTCTGCGGAGCTCATTACTAATACACGATCCTACCTGATATTGGCGACTACGACACGCAATGCGGCATAGAATGTCTTCATCATCATCATACCATAAAATAATTAATACGTTCTATTAACAATTGTTTAATTCACTTATTGTAAAGACAGGTTCGGGAATGAAAACTCCCAAGTCTGCTGCCATGACCTTAGAGCTAGCAAGTATGTCAACCAGTCACCGGAACAAGTGGTGTTTAAAGAATTGAACATAAATGACAATTTGTAACAACTTTATCATATTGTTTAGTGCGGGTATCTTCGTGTGGAAGATTGCGGTTACGGGGGCCGCTCCGGCGGGGGAGGCGGTGCGCCCGCGCTGCTTGTGCACCCACCACCACCGTAATTATGTGGCATTAGGCGCACGCACACCAAGTGCTCGTGCGCAGGAAATTACAACCTCCTCGTCTTGTATCAAAGACAGGTTGTTTGTTCCGGTTTGCGGCCAGACAAACTGTGTTTCATGGACTTAAATAAAATATTAATTGAATTTTCCCAATGCATGATGCTGCTGCAGTAGCTACTTGTAGTGTTGACAGATATTAAAATAAAATGATTTATGTACCTACCTCCTAACATGTTTTTGTAGGCATGCATTTCATAGACTATTTCGGTGTTAAGGTAATCTTATAGTCAGCGTCATCTCTGTTGTCAGCGATTATTACAATATACCTAATATTGTAATAATCGCTGACGACAGACACTTTACGCCTCGACCGAGTGTCTGGAAGTGGAAAATGGGTCCAGTTTGGCAGTGTTTATCCTTCTTTTGGTATCAATCAGGTATCAATTAGGTATCAAAAAATGTATAAATAGCGATATCAAGGAAACAAACACAGACATCAAGCAATCAATCAATACATCAATAACATGAATATTTTTTTAGTAACAAAAACAAAACAAGCTATTTTATACATAAGTTTCAATATATAAGTTGTTTATAATATTAATGACTAGCAGTTCCCTCGCGGCTTCCCTCGCGTGTACATATTTATATATTTTGTGCGGAACCTTAATTTTTTTTCTAAAATAAAAATAACCTAAGTTACTCCTTATAACACCAACTATCTGCCAGTGAAAGTCCCGTGAAAATCAGTCCACCCGTTCCGGATATTAGGCGAACTAACAGACATACAAAAAATTGAATAACAGATTTGTAAGCATATATATTGTGCAAATAACTGTATGAGCTTAAAAAAAACTATTATTTTGACATTACAAACAGACACTTCAATTTATTTGTGTTGATTTACCTAACATTGTACCAGCTTATAAGCTTTCTCTCCAATCTTTTGAAAATCAACCGAAAAAAAATACAAAACGACAGAAAATACAAAATGAACTTGAAGGAATCTGTACTTTGGTACTTATAAAATGAAATAAAAAAGAATTGATTCATAGGCGCAGTGCGTCACTCAGACCTTTTTTTACTTTACAGTTTTCGAAACATGATTTTCCATAAACTGACGTCATCTTCGTGTATTAAGTATAAAATTGTAATCGTAAAAAAAACTTGGAGAAACCTGCTCTCGAACCACTTTACAATATTCGTGTGTGCGAGGAAGCGGAACTAACATGGAACCGACTAGAGGACCGGTCTTGGCGCTGCACCCCACTAAAGTAGCGACAGTACACGTAGATGTAGGTATAGGTATGTTTACAGTTCACCAGACAAATTGCATTTCATATTCACAATGCGTCGTTGCTACAGACCTACCTATACATAATGTATACAGTCCTCTCCGCTAAATTAGGCATTCATCGTTGCATATTACGTGTAGCATCTTGTTGGCATTCACAATCAATGTTTGTTGGCATTTGTGTGCTTGGGCAAGATGAGATAATTGGGGTCACCGTTGTCACTTTTGTCACATTTAGCACTGCACTGTTCAAACCACCTAATTTATGACTAGGATGAGAAGGTATGGTTAACATTGTTAGTTTTAAATATTATCAAATCGATGGAAAAATTAATGCTTTACACAAATGAAGCAATGCTTCACCAATATATTATGTACCATTCTAAATGAGTGCGTCATATTAAAGACGTGACTCTATTCTCTAATATTTGGTCTGACAGGAAAACTTTTAGGAATTGATTAATTACAAGACAAACCAAATGCCGACATATTTTTTGATAAGCTTATGTAATATATTTGAGTATTTAATCATTGCTGTTTAATTCGGCTCAATTTTATGTAACGACTTTACCACCTATCCAGGCGAGTACTATATTATTTCTTCTGTTTAAATTACTTGTAATCACGACTAATGCGAAGAATTCCTATGACACCCAAGGCCATCGAAAGATGTGAATGATGTGATACACATATTTTTAGGCCATAGTTTTGTGGGCAGAGTGGGTAGGTGTCGGTAAGAAATGATGTCAATTCAGCTATAGCACTGGTTCTGTTATGTATTCTTTGGCTATAGTTACAGAACGGAGACAGTTTCTACGATGACTGTTCTACCCGACCGTTACATTATGACTGCGGACTGCCTCCCGGAGGAGTCACACGCCGACTTGTAGACTCTGGCGAGCGCCAACAGATGGCGCTTGCGTCCCGTGTTGACAGCAGTGTCCGTCTTGGCTTTTATTTATTACTAGCAGCGCCACGCGATTTTACCCGCGTAGGCCCCGATCCCGTGGGAATATCGGGATAAAAAGTAGCCTATGTGTTGATCCAGGTCTCCAGCTATTTACGTAGCAAGTTTCATAGGAATCGATTCAGTAGTTTTTGCGTGAAAGAGTAACAAACATACACACACACACACATACACACACACACACACACACAAACTTTCGCCTTTATAATATTAGTGTGATTGCCGATTCCGACAAACAAATATTTCAATTCGATAGTTGTAATACATTGTAGGTGTAACTTAGTACCTATTTTATAATAACAACACAGGTTTTTAAAAGCATAACATATTAATCCTTTAAAAAAAAATAAAAACACATGCAAGATTTTTTTTTAATCCCTTAATATAATACGATTAAAACCCACGTGTAGATATGGTAGATGGGCCGGGCCACGTCACCGACGGCGACGCACGCAGCTGTCAACAGGAAGACGGGCTAGTCCCCCGCAGTAAGTACACGGCAGGGGCCGAAGCTATTTTTAGTTGGATGGCCAAGAGGACAAGACTGGACAAGAGCTATTGCGGCAAGGCTTGTAGCCTAGCCGCATAGCCTATCTAATGAGGTATCGGTGACGCAGCACAGACACAAAGCTCAGTTATCGGCTCACGACTTCCATTTTTTTTTAAACTAGCAACGTGGTCCTCCGAAGCTGGTCGGCGCTGCGTCCGCCCTTGGGCGACTCTTGCTCAGTTTGGGCGGACCCAGTGTCGCTACAAGACGGCTGTACACGGGGGTTGTCCGGTCAATGGCACTGTACGGTGCACCGGTGTGGGCGGGAGCTCTGACCGCCCAGAATAGGGCGCGCCTCTGGCGCCCTCAGAGGGTTATGGCGGTTAGAGCCATACGCGGATACCGCACGTTGCCGCCGTGGAGGCGCTCCAGCCGGTCATCGTCGAGTGGGCAGGGCGGCAGCACGGGACCCTTTCCTTCCGACTGACGCAGGTCTTTTCCGGGCACGGCTGCTTCGGGAAGTACCTGCACTCGGTCGCTAGGAGGGAACTGAGTCCCGCCTGTCACCACTGCGACTGCAGTGAGGACTCGGCTCAGCACACGCTGGCGGTTTGCTCCGCCTGGGCGACGCAGCGTCGGGCCCTCACTGCAGTCATCGGAGGGGATCTCTCGCTATCGGCCGTCATACGCTCCATGGCCGGTAGCGACAGGAATTTTACCGCGGTCGCAAACTTCTGTGAGGACGTCATCTCGCAGAAGGAGGCGGCGGAAAGGGTCCGGGAGGACGATCTCCACTCGGACCTAATTCGCCGCCGGCGATTTCCCCTCTACCCGCTATAGTGGCCCCCCGCGAGGAGGCGGCGTCCGCGTGTGCCTGGACGTCGCCTAATTGAGAGGTTTTTTACCCGAAGGTGGTGCCCGCGCTTTGCGGGCAGGCGCTAGGAGGGTTCCGGATGTCTTAATAAAAGCTGTTCCCGGATCCCTCCTACTTAAGGCGCAGTACGGCACACCGTGTGGTTTTAGTCGGTTCGATTCCGACACACCGCCCCGCCGAAAACCCCGGTGGGGTGACGGCCCGAGGGGGTTTCCACACGTACAAAAAAAAAAAAAAAAACGGTCTAGTTGTCCAAAAAGGTGATTCTGTTTGGTTAGAGAGAGTGCAGACGGCATTTACCCTCGCGAAAATATGTTATGCAAATCGAAATGAAACAAGACTCTTTAGTTTCTGCTGTAATACATATTGTCACGCCTCTGTGGCATACAATAGTACTGGCGGGTGAGAAGTCTGCACTGATTTAGAATGAATGTATTTTGAATTAAATAACTGTCCGATTAGGAAGGACTTCGGTGACAGGCTCCGTGAAGACACACGGTTTGCTCAAGAAATATGGATTTGGTCAAGATATTTAAGGAATTGTGTTATAAATGTTTGATGTGCTAAGCTTAACATTTATTATAGCTCTACGACCTAGTTGAATCTTTTAATTAACCTCCTCTTGATAGCAACCCCGTAACCCGGGAACCGAAATACCCCCCAATCATTGCAATGTTTAGTCTATGAGGAAACGTTTAGATATGTTTTTATTATCAAACACACGGCCTTAATGGTGAGCAGTTATCGTGAAACATAAATCACCATCGGGTTCTCACATATTGTCATTCTCCCCCCTTCCCACGAGCTTTATTGAACTTATTCACCCGGAGACACAACAAACATTATGCAAGTAGCGCTTGCGCTGTCTTTCTAGAATGCTCAAGCTTTCCAAACTTAGAAGATTTTACAGGCATGTGCAATAGGGATGTCGACAATAATCACAAATGTATATGATGTTTGAAATAAATGATTATTTGTGATGTTTTAAAACCTTAAACCACTTTTTTGTTAACTTTTAAAGCTTATCGACTTAATAAGATTATAAAAGTAACTATTATCACGTAACCGATGAACAAGAAAGTTTGAATTCGGAAGCCAGCGTACTCAATATCAATGGTTAAAAACAGTTAAATAGCAGTAGTAAATAATTCATTGTCACGGTATCTGATTGTTTATTTGTGGAGCTAGATAATCGGGTCGCGGCCTTGAGCGCTCGGCTCGGGCATGTGGAGCACAAACAGGCTATTCATCTATTAACACAGGAACTGGGCCTGATGTTCTTACAAAGAGTATGCTCAAATTAGACAACGTTTTTTAGGTCTCACAGTACTACTATTTTACATACGTTTATATTATCATGAAAAGAAACATATTTTTTCCTCATTACAATATACTGATAAAAAGGGCTTACCAGAAGTGTGGTGGGGAAAGGAAAATTACTCCCGGAATTTCCGATTCACATGATTCAGTAGGTAGGTACTTTTGCAATTGCAAAACGCATTCAGTTATAGTGCAAGGCAGGATAATTATTTCACTGCTTCACTGGAAGTTGCGTTATTACGAACTAAAACCTTTTTGAAACCAAGTTTGTTCAGGATCAGTCGTAAATCTGCACGGGGGGTGGGGGGGCGAGTCGTCATGACTCCCGAAAATAGACTAGAAATGCGATCGGCCTGCATTTCCTTAGACCAGTACCTATTAGTGTTTTTTCTAAAGAAAAGAACCTCGTTTCTCGTCCACACTTCTCAAGGGGCGTCGTCAAGGTAACAGAATGAAATTAAATTTAGAAATTACGTTTTGCACAGGACGTCCCATGGGGCGACGATTATAATAATAAAGTAATTTATATTCATCATGTAAATAAGAGTGGAGTAGGTACTGTACTGTTCTGTAGTATGTTCGTATGTCGCGTTAATTGCCGTATATTTAGGTGAATACAATTCCTTTCCCTTGATGCTTATCATTTGCAATTTATACATTGTTTACGCAGTTTACTTCGTAGACTACGTAAAGCCATTACATATACGGTCAGTGCCTCTAATATGAGCTTGCATATAACATTTTAAATTGGTTATAATTGCCGACAGTTCTGTCTGTACAGAACACGTAGGTACTTCAATCCTGTAGAGAGTATTACAACTATGTTTAACGAACAGTCTTTTTTCGCCTACCAGGATAGTTTCAAGAACAGAAAATCTGATATACCTTTGCAGCAATGGAAGAAAAGGAGTAGTCGGTGGTAGAGGAGACATGAAAACATTAAACACTGGTTATCAGCAGGGTTACGTTCTGTCTAGTGGCGTAGCGTGCCTTGGAGGAACACTGTATCAAAATTAGTTGGGGGACCCAAATGAAGGGTAAAAAATTCTCACAAAAGAAACAAAAATGCTTTAAACGGGGGAATCCTGCAATAACCGATGTAGAATGTTGCCAACTTTTGGGCGCTAAACGTGCCCGGGAAAAAAGAGATTGCTTTTTTGACTTTTGTTGACAGCACGTATGACAGTTTTTTTATATGTTTCTTTCCCGGGAAGCACGAGATTAAGTGATATTGTGGATAACATTTTACTAATTTTTGCTTACCCACGTTAGGGGCCCCTGTAGCCCGGGGGCCCCGTATCATTGATAAGGCTGATACGGCGGTAGCTACGCCCCTGGTTCTGGCTCTACTTCGCATTTGACTTCATGAAATGGTTAATGATTAGTATTCTTACCATTGTTCCATTCACCACCACACCATTGCATCACTTGCTACACCGACAGATTTATTCTCACACTTTAAATCCATGAGATGTAAAGTCATTTCAATCTGCGCACGCTCGGGCAACTGAGAAATGTGCGTATTTGCTAGTTATACTTAGAAATGTTAACATGAGTGGCAGTTTTCAACGAGTCCTAAAATTACAAGATAATGCATATTTGCCAATACATATTTATATTTGCTGTGTCAGGAGTGGCGCGAATGTGACAACCATGGGAGGTTCTTAAACAAACCGTAGCCCCATCAGTCAACGGGTTTTGCTGTTTGCTATTGTTGGTTAGTAAAACACATCTGAATGTGACTTCAATGAGATCAAAAATGAGCTAAATATTTGATTGAAAGCGTACTCGTAGATAAGTATTAGACATGTGTGTGTTTTAAGTACCTAACACAATATTTTTATTATGTTCAATAACGCCAACGGGTGCCACCTCGCTGATGACACCAAAAAGTGGTTCGGAGTAACGACTATGACACGACACAGATATAGTAATATATAATATGTGTAGTTGTTTAATGATAATTAATTGAAATTGTGAATGGGGATTCTGGTGCTCTAAAATACAGGCTTCGGCTTAGTCTAGGCAACAGATCTTTCACAAATTATTACATTGCACTGTAATTCTAACTAATATCCTTTACCATTACGTATTCTGTGCTAATATTATAAACTAGCTGTTGCCCGCGACTTTGTTCGCGTGGAAATTTTTGTAATGTTTTGTGTCTCTATCCCACAGGAATCGTACATTTTTCCGGGCCAAAAAGTATAATCTATCTCTGTGCCAAATTTCATCCAGATCCGTTTACACACAGAATTCCTTTCACCCAGAAAAAAGTAGACCTAGGTACTGTCACCGAGGGATGCATTGGTTGACAAAATCAAACCAAAAAAAAAGATTACCTATTTATTATTATGATAATGGGTACCTACTAAAAGCTTAGTGATTTGTTCCCTATGGTGATGAAAGTTACGAGAGCTCCACGTGAAAGAGGGTTAGTAACACTAAGACATTGTAGGCGAGTGCTTAAAGGCAACCGCAATCCCCTTAAAATGAAGCAGACTACAATAATCCCTAAATTGGAGGTAGGTACCTAAGTATTTCAAGCAAGTGCCGTACATTATCCAGTAAATTACTCAGTCTATGTCCTGGCTGTATCTACCTATTATAGTCCATCTAATCTAAGAAGTACCGTTTGACAGTTCTGACAAATTGATGAATAGGCATGTGGTCGAAAAAATCGATTACTGCAAAATCCGATTCTTAAGAGATATCGATTTCATTTCTTTGTATTTACTAATCGATTATAGTTTTACAGATTTATGTATGTTACAGTAAAAGCCCGTATACAGGTTTATCATAGGTTTTACTAGTAAATCTTAGTATATACAAAAGTGTTTAGATAAATGCATAGCCGGGCACCGTTAATCAAATAGTTAACTTCGTTAATCGTTAATCCACTACTAAAAAAGTTAGCTTCGTTAAACGTTAAAGCGTTACATTTCGGAAGAATTAACGCAAGTTAACGTTAATCGTTAATTCGTTAATATGTGTTAAATTGCTCTTTATATCGTTGCGTTAGTGAACTTATAAAACCTGTTGGTTTAGATTCTGGAAGTTAACAGTTTAGGAACAAAACAAAATACTTGTATAATTCGAATGTTTCACTTTTTTCAAATAAAATTATACCTACGTAGGTTGGTTATACGTACGTAGGGTGACGTTTATCAATTAAAAATAAATAGAAAATAGGTACTTATTTTAGTTACTTACCTAATCAGGTGTTGCTTCAATTCAATGTGTTCGTCAGTAATGCGTCTACCCAAAGTTCTTCTTGAAATTGAATTTTTGTTCGGGTTTAACGTTTTTATAAAAACACCAAAAGACTTGCTTTCGACAACATATAAAGGAATCATGTTTGAAACAAATAAATTTACTATAAATTTGCCCTCTTTGGCTTGGGGGCTGCAATCCCGAACGATTCCCCGATGCTCAGCTGTCGACCCTGTTGTATTCTTCTTTTAACCGGAGTAGGATTACTGCTACTTGTGCTATTATCATCATTAATATTGTCATTATCAGAATGAGTTCTCCTTTTCGTCTTGCCCCGGTTAGAGCCCGCCTTAATGATCTCTTCAAACTGTACTTATTGTGACTCATGTATGTGATCTTACATGTTGTTTCAAATTATTCAGGCTTGATACATGAACTTTTATTTGGGTGTCTTTCGGCAAGCATCGCTTACACGCAAAAAGTATTTGCTGGCCCGACCTGGATACAAATTCCACATACTCAGTCAAATGTGGCCATGGATTCTCATCAGGACCGCTGGAATCCGATCCGATTCCATGTCTTCCAACATAGTTTTATTTTAATTATTACACAATACACTTTTTCTATCTAACTAAATTACACTGCACTCTTCTTTATCAATTATCAACACCCAAATGATCACTGACAGTAATTTATAATAGCAACAAACAAACAAAACACTCGTCACTCTAAGCACCGGCACTAAGTAATGAAATGATCAAACGAAACAAATCTCTTTGCAGTTTTCTTTCTCACTCGCACGCGCCGACAAAATATATCTAGTTTTGTTTTTGTTTCACTCGCTGCCAGGCGCCGCCTGGCACTTCGGGCCGTGCCGTGCGGTAACTATTAGGCATTGGATTAACGATTAACGGACTTCTGGATATTAACGGAAGTTAACGAGTCCGTTAACATTTTTAAAAGTTAACTTAAAAGTTAATCCGTTAATCAAAATGTCAACTTCGTTAATTAACGATTAACGAGTTAATGCCCACCTATGAATAAATGTCAGAATTTTATAAGAGAGATAATTTTTCGGGCTTTTCAGTTCCATTCTAACCCAACCGACATTGTACATTATTGATTTTCGTAGAAGTGCATGTCAGCTGAAATTGAAGCATTATTTAATACTAAAAGATGCCTGGATTGAAAAAGACTCGTTATTAAAAAGTTCGATTATTCGTACATTTTAACGATTTGAAGAGTCGCAACACTACGGTAAAGGACCTAAGTACGTGACTTTGAAACGAAAACTAAAAAAAAAACTATATCTATTCTATATTTTAGTTATTTTACTTTGTTTAAAAGATTTAAATTTGAATTTTGTTATCAAGAATTGTGCATCTTGTCATAAAATAAAAATAGCTTCATAATTTCATGGTTTTACGTAAAAGGTTATTGAAATTGTGTGAGTTACGCCTATACAAAGTTGTTTCGGCTTGAAAAGTATGAAACGTCAAACGGTACTTCTTAGATTACCTATATAGACTATAGTTATGGCGATCCCGTCTTATTCTGTCCCGACGTACTGGTTTCTATCTCTTGTATTGGTATAATAGGTCGACCCATAATTTAGTAGGATTTTTAATTCAATTTTAGTATAAAAATTTACCTACTTTAGTAGATAACAAAAATTTCATGTTAACTAAGTACTTATGTAAGTACATACATTCTATGATGTTATGAGTAATTAAAAAAGAAAAATGTTGTGATTTATGAATTTGAGCATCATATAGAATGCATTATTTATCTATAAAATTTAAGAAAACCTCAGATCATAGAATCAACTTACTAGATTTGCTTTTTAGATCGAAATATATGAAAACCGCTGTCTCCAAATTGTCCCTTCATTAGCTTACAACTAGTCTCCGCATCTATTGGTTTTCTTGAACTGCATACGTATGCAGTTCAAGAAAACCAATAGATGCGTAGACTCACACGGACTTAAGTGTATACGATATCAACAAGTCAATGAGTGCTTGACAATCGAATAAACACATTAGGGTGTAAGAAATAGCATTTATTTAGAGTTACCGTCCGCCTTACACTCACATAGATGTCAATAATTTATTGTTGTGCTGGGCAAAAGCAATTTATGTTTCATATAGTGATTTCAATTACAAAAATAAAGTATAAAGTTATCGAAATTCTATCTTAGGAACGGTCTATGGAACTTCTTGATGATTTTTTTTAATGTGAAACTTTCAATTGTTTTTGTTTGTTGTTTTTTTTTAGTTAAGATGAAATACGATTAAATAAAACGGCACATTTACTGTGAAAAAAATATATATTTGATTTATCATCAGCGCTATTACCGTTTAGGGACACCTACTAGTGAACAAATGACTTTAATGACCACTTAAATGCTAATACTTGTGTTCAATCTTTGCTCATTTATTGGTGGGTAAGCATAAATTTATGTGACACCACCTTTTCTGGATACCGACAGCGACGATTGTGAATGCGTCGGAACACTTGTCTCTTTACGCCGCGCGTGTATGGTACGACCTGTTCCATCTCTCTAAAATGGTGGCTTGTGAACGTTTCACGAGGACAATTCGCCTTTTACTCTCTTCTCAACCGTGTTGAGTGCTATAATCTGTTAATTGGAGCATCAAACACCTTGTATAGTGCCGAATAGTGGATTTCTCAACCTACACGCCGTGCGTGGTGTTCTGAGCTGCTGATCTCCGCATGCGAAGGTGGATGGTTAAGGTTGGTGTCTTTTTGCTTATCTGCTATTGTGAGCATTGATTGTTTATACTCCAAACCTACACGTTTTTCTATACAAAGCTAAAATACAGTCCACTTATTTTTACTTCTGAAACCCAGCGACATCTATTGCTTAAAACTGCACAACTTGTTTAACATAATGCCATATGCATAACATGTGTGCACATCCCTAGTTTACGGGAGCCAGCTGCGGCCGCATTACGAGCTTATCGTGCTAGTGAGAGAATCGGCAAACAAACTCATACATTGCATCGTCGTATTCTGTAAGCCGAACTAGGGCAGCGATGGTTTTTGTTTTAACAATATGGTGAATTTAATATTTCATCATCATAAATATCAGTGTACCATATTTGCTTATTGATTAGTATGGCAAAATATAGTTTAATTATTGTAATTACGTATAAAATAAGATGACATATTTCATATAATTCACTTTAAAGCTGTTATTTCCGCAAAGAACTAGAAAGAAGAGAAATGACGCGGTCGCTGGTTGACACTCGATTAAAGACAGAAATTAATAACAAGCACAAAATTTACGCCAGATACGCGCAACGCCTACTTAACAAATCTCTGTTGATCTGTGAAGAAAACCATAAATTTTTGTAAATTTACTTAATGACTAAATCCTCTAAACACAAAATAGCGCTCGAATAGTGTAAAACGCTCAAGTAATGATTTTTTTTACAATCTCTAAAATCCTTAAATGTGGCAGCCCTACACATGGTGAGAGGTATTGTTTACTAAATCGGCCCAACACGGGATTCTATTTATATAGATGTTGCCACTTGTTGCAACAGTGCCAGGGAAAGGTGTGTTGTCCGTGGACACATAGCATTAAGTTGTCTCATCTCTAGCTTACTAATTAGCTAGCTAGCTTACAAGATATCAGCCTGACTGAAAGTAAACGGCTATTGATGGTCATATGGGTTGTTTATCATCCTGAAATTAGGTATAATGGGCATGGAACCTGTATAGTACCTAGGTACTGATTCTATATTACGCAATGAAAGATCTCGCACCGGTTAATATGTGATGGCCAGATCTTAGAATTGACCAGTTCATGACGTGTCCGACCATTTCATGACGTGTCCGACCATTTCATGACATAGTCGCATTTAAGGATATAGCCCGCTAAAACCGTATCGTTTAAACTTTAACGTTTGATGACATGGCAATCATCGTTTCCCCATATCATAATTATAGGGTCTCCACGAAATAAAAGATTTCATAAAAATTCTAAGTAAAAAAGAAACTCATATTGCATATGTTTATAGGAATCTAATACCTCGTGTAATAACTGAATAAATATTTTTTCTTTCTTTCTTTCATACAATTTAAGTTTTCGTAAAAATATTTCACTGGACTGTTCACACTTTCTTTTATTTGCACATTATTATTCGCTTTTAAAATAAAATAATTGTCTGCTGCCATGATCCATCATAAAAACAAAACTATAACTATAAACTTAACTGTTAATAATGTAACTATTTTACGATATGGTCACTAATGTTTGACCATATCATTAATTAGTCGTCCGTTTAGTTGTTCATGTTGTCAAACGCTGATTATTTTTTTCTTTAATCTCGCCAGACCATATTCATGATGTGACCGACCATATCATGAAATAGGTGGACGTATCATGAAGTTTATAGTGTCTGGTGAATGCTTGTTGTGCATAAAAGGAGTCCCAGACGTCACGCTTCCTGAAAGAGGAGGGAGTGGTGGGGGGTAGTGCTCGGAGCTTCTATAATATATATTAATAGGAGGCATATTAATATTATGAATCAAAATTCTTTAGCAAGTCCTTTTAGTAAATAATATAAACAGATGTAAATTCTCACGTAAACTATTTAGCAATTAGGAAATATCGCATCAATGTGATATAAGTTGCAACTCACATTGCATGCTAAATTTGACGTGGCGTGTCGTGCCTCTTCCAATAGAAAAATCCTTTTGACACACCCAGCTAACACACTAGCCGTCATGGAGCTTGAACGCAAATATGTGAATAGTTAATGCATATTAATTGTTACATTTGTCACAGCATAGGTAAAGGAAAAAATCCGAAAGCCATAATTTAAATTTGTTGTTATATCACAAAAAATATTTTTGGTTACAAAAATAAATTGGTTAAAAAATATAAGATTTTGCGGTTGGAAAGTTCACTATATCGTAAATCTATGTATGAGATGTGATGGGTGTCAAGTTTCTTTGCTTACGGAACTCTCGGTGCGCGAGTCAGACACGCACTTGTACGGTTTTTAAATTAAATGACTGTTAGATATGTACTACGTAGAGCTCAGGTGGTCTACTAAAAACAATGTCTAGGTACGTCTAATTGCATGAGAAGAAGCTTTATAGCCAGCACGCCACACCACGCCGTCCGAGGACTGCGTTGTCAATAGAGCCTCTTTTTAAAGGATTGATTAGTCATCGAGACAACTGAGATGCACCATATTTTTAATTCAATTAGAACATTAAGATGCTATAATTACTATTCGCTTTAAATTGTAAATAACAAGAGTAATATCCTGGCCAATTTCAATAATTATTTTTCAAATTGAAACTGTTTTACTCAAAAAAAATATGAGAGACGAAGAATACAGCTTATTAAAATGTATCATGATTTAGGCGCATTCAAATCGGTGATAATTTTTAAAATTGATTATTTTCGGCCTTTGCGAACCGAAAGGCCGTACAATTCACACAATTAAACATTAAATATTAGATAAACTGCAGGCGTTGAATATTTATTTAAAGCAACACGAAATTTTGTGCGAATTGTATTCTTTGCATTCAGTATAAGAAGCAGGTTGTTGAATAAATTGATAGGAATAGGTACCGTAATAATCACTAAGTATTCTTAATATGTAAAAATTATGTTATATGTTAAACCAGCCTAAATAATTATAGTTTAATAAAACTACAGCGAACATAACAGTAACAGGTATAACTGAAAAGAAACACGCTTTAATTGCGAACCGAATTAAAAAGTAAAACATTTTTTTCATTATTATGTACTCGTAATTAAACGGTTACTCATAACAATTACAATCTAGACCTTGAGGCTAATAAGTAATTTAAATTTAACTTAATTTGCTAAAAACTTACAAAGTTAAGAATGTGTCCATTGGCACTTTTCTTATGGTCTCTATTATCATGGTAAGACACTTTGTTCTTGTTTTCTTTAAGAGTAACACTCACTGCAAGCAACACTAACTCAAAGGGCTTAGTTCTTTTTAGTCTTCTATGTCCGTGGTGTCAAGGAGCTGGATAGCCTCAACGTTCACATGTTGAAGAAGCCTTTGTTCATGTGCTTCGGCGTATTGTTTTATTACTAACTGGCCTGTTGGTCTAGTGGTTATAGTGACCCTGACCGCTATGCTTATAGGTCGTGGGTTCGATTCCCACCTGAGTCTGGGTGTTCTTTGTGTCCGTTGTTTCTGTTTGTAAAGTCCCCCGCGCCACAGGAGTAATTCCTAATGCGGGAGTTGTCTTTAAAAAATAATAAATATAGATCCTTCACTAACAAGATCTACTCCTAGGTCTCGGTGGATGTCATCATTACTAACGTACCAGGGAGCATTTACTATACTCCGAATTAAGTACCTTATTTTGGAATCTTTGAATGATTTTAACGTTAGTTCGTTTTGTACAGCCCCAAAGTTGAATGCCATATGCCATACAGGCATGAGTACTTGCTTATATAAAATTACTTTGTTATACACTGACAAAGTAGAATGTCTACCAAGTAGCCAGAACATGTTTTTGTAGCGTAGGTCTAAGGCTTGGGGTTTCTTTTTGACATGAGCCTTCCAGCGAAGTTCTGCGTCTAGCGTCTACAAAAAATAAAACATAAATAACAAAAATGAAATACCTCCGACTCAAGAATCCCATCATCAAAATCGGTCCATCAGTTTATGAGCTATGATGCCACAGACAGACACACAACTTAAACTTATAACACCCCTCTTGTTTTTACGTCGGGGGTATCAGACCATCGTTACTTAACTAAGCCCAATCAATGTAGTGAGTAAGGACGCTAGTTTTAGGTAAAGGTTGCCATCTTGGCAGTGTATCAGAAACGTGAATGTACCTTTCTTAAAAGGTGATTTACTCGTCGTCGATATCATTTACACAGCAACACCGATAGCTCGCTCTAGGCATGTGAAATCGATCACATTGTGTGGCTCAGACCGCTGCCCTCGCTGCATTACCTACTCACTAGTTCACTACTTTCTCAGTCACTAACAGTTTACAAGTAGATGAGTAATAATGACTAGAGAATTTTACTTTCATATTTCTAATAGATTGTTGGGGTATGTTTTTGCTTACAAAGATTTTGTATTTAAATACGCTACACTGATCCCTGTAAAACCAGTCGCGTTTCCAAATTTGTAAAGACAACATCTCAAGGACTCTCTAAATAAAGTATACATGTGACTTCATAGTGTTTCCCTTGAATAACTCCAGAGATTAAACCTATATAACCGAGAGTGGCGTAACGGCCTAGCCCTAGCGTGAACTGGTGTACCTGTAGTTTCTTTATAGTGATATATGGAATGTGAAGGACTTTCTCTGTAGGTACGACATCGGCTATTTCCGGATATTTTTGTAACAAATCACTATAAGGACTATTTTGCTGAAAACTTGAAATAGAAGGTTCGTCATACTTAATGATGGTCTCGTAAACGTGTCTACTAATTTCTTAATAAATTAATCTACCATTAACTTATGAGTCTTTAAAAACTCAGCTCCTATTATCGTTTGCTTGACGTCACTTACCACAGATGTCCACTCGAATGCTCTACGTAGCCCTAAGTTGTAACACAACTGTACCGTATGTATGTATGTACAGTGGTATCAGTACAACAGAGATAACTTTTGGTGCTTTTGGTCAGACATTAAAATTACCAAGTGATTTGTTTTTATAATGATGATGTTAGTCCAACAGCAACAGATTTGTATACCTATGTAGAAAAATTAAGAAGATAAAATAGGTAGTTTATATTAAGGCCGCAAATCCGAAATGATAAAGATTGACGTAAGATATTTGTATTTGTACACAAAAACTTAAAAGACTGTGAATATGTATTTGTAAGAAATGATATGTTGAAAAGATCGCTCGTTTATACTTATGATGCCCCTTACCGTGTTTTAAGTAAGAAATATAAAATTTACGAAATCAAATATCCTAATCGTAAAGGTTTTGTTTCAATAGATAGGTTGAAACCAGCCTTTATATTAGAGAATAAAAGTGTAGACAATAATCAAGATTTTAACAGTAATTTCAAACATATAAGCGAGTATTTAGTTAGACTCTCAGGAAAAGATTAATAGTTCACCACCAGAACCGAAAGTGCTTACGTACCACACGACCAGGTCGAGTGGATAGAGGATTGTTATAAGTACAGGCTAAGGATATTATTGCTTTGGAAAGTTTGGTTACAGGCTAATAGTGTCACATTGAATTGCGAACTCTAGCCTTAACTATAGCAGTGATATGTTTAAGTGGATTTACGGATATGTTAGTTAGAATTTAGTATAAAACTAGCAACCCGCCCCGGCTTCGCACGGGTACAAATTATACACCTAAACCTTCCTCATGAATCACTATGTCTATTAGTGAAAACCGCATGAAAATCCGTTTAGTAGTTTTTCAGTTTATCGCGAACAGACAGACAGACGCGGCGGGGGACTTTGTTTTATAATATGTAGTGATGATATGTAGTGAAGATTTTTATAATATGATTTTTTTCATCATTAGCTCAGCTACATGATATGATGATGATTCTAAACGCAAAAACCTCATAAAGTAATGAAAAGTAATCAGAAACACTATTCGTTCTTACAATTTTCGAGGGTTTCTCTCAATTTTATCAGCATGCCATCATCAGATTCTGACTTCCTTGACATGGGACCACCCTTGAGGTATCCTATCTAACAAAAAACAATAATCAAAATCGGTTCGGCCCGCCAGCCGCTGTGCCCCCGCTTTTTAAATCTCTGATATCTTCTAAGATATTCATTTTTATTATATGCTGTAAAGGGCAATTTTGATCTACATGAAATGCACAACGTATTTAATGTATTTAATTGGATAAGGAATAATACTGTATTGTTTAAAATAGTTTGATAAATAACCCATAATTTTTTTGTAATATGTAAAAGATAAAAATGGTTACTATGGGTTATCCTTAGGCGATAAACATATACCATCGCGGACTTTTTTATTGATCTTTTTAAGATATACAATTCCGTAGTACATTCATTTGATCTATCTCGTAAAGTTTGGCCAGCGCTTGCAATGTAAGCGCACAAAAATATGTTTGTTACGACATGACATTACAAATCTTTGACTTTCTCAACTTTTCTCTACAATAATATGCATGTATACTACATATAAACCTTCCTCTTGAATCACTCTATCCATTGGTGAAAACATCCGATTCAGAAATTCAGAAAATCCGTTCAGTAGTTTTCCGTTTATCGCGAACAGACAGACAGACAGACAGACAGACAGACGCGGCGGGGGACTTTGTTTTATAATATGTAGTGATGAGTTGTATTTTAAAAAGATATTTGTTTGGAACACATTAACTGTCATATTTTACGTTGAAAGACATTATTTTGGTGATAATTTGTGTGTTAAGTGATAAAGGTTTAATATAAAAGTGATGGCGACGTGTATAGGTGCACTTATGTTATTTTAAGTGGAAAGGAAAAAACTGTTGATATACGTTCACATGACCCTTATTTGTTCTGATAAATTGGTTTGTGTTTGACTTGTGTCTATATGTGTACGTTTTAGTTGAAGTAATTGATTGAATTGTTATTGATAGTATTGACTTTAAATTTGTATAACTTTTATATTGTCAAATTATTTTTATGCATGTTTCTGCCTACAAAGATTATGTGTATAAATACGCTACACTGTTCCCTGTAAAACCAGTTGCGTTTTCAAACTTGCAAAGACAACATCTCAAGGGTTCTATAAATAAACTGTACATGTGACTTCTTAGTGTTTCCCTTGTATAACTCCAGAGATTAAACCTACGATCGACGAGATCACTATACACTATCTTTACAGGATTTTTTAAGCCTAATATAATAGTGGGTAACTTTAGATTCTCCGACAGAAACATTGTAATAAGAAGTTAATCATAACATTACACTATCGCTACTAGCCGAAGTTTTAACATGCTCTCATCATTTATCGAGAAGGTCATCTCATATAACGAGACAGTGGGATGAATCCGAGAAGAACGTTTCCATTCAAGTCCGACGTACCGCGATCCGTGTGCCTGCATTTTATTTGGTTGGAATGGAACACAGATGATTTCTACTGCTAAGAAAGAATCCAGGGACCGCAAGCCTGTCACCCGCAGAAGTTTCCCAACCCTAAAATCAAAGTAATCTTACCTAGATGTTTTTATATTTAATGTCATTGGTATAAAGTTGTTAAAAACTTAAAATGTTGATATGGATATTACTATATATGAGATTTAGAAATATAATTAGGAAGTACGCGTATCAAAATGCAAATTAGTCTGTCTCTATTGTACGACTATAAATAACCTTTATATTGCCCAAGATCTCAGCTACATAATCAGCTTTATGGCTCATTGAAAGGTAAGAAATAATTATATATATTACATTGTAACATAATAAAGAACACTCGCTGCATGGGTAGGTACGTGTGTGAATATACAATGTCGGTGGCAAATGTTGCCCCATCGACACGCTATTAAATCTATTGATCCACCTCGTCTGTAGAGTGCATGATATATCAAATGTATATTCAATGGGTACAAGTTGAGTAACAAATAACACAAGTTAGAACATTGAGAAAATATTTGTTTTAGACAAACAATTCCATCAGATTACATAATATTCAACACTAAGAGAACCTATTTATGACTAGAAATTTGAGCGCGTTTCCGGTTATGGTATTTTAGCATGAACCTTTCGATTGCAAGTACTACGCCAGCTATGAGGGCACCGTCGTCGTCATCGCACACATCTCACATACGGCCGTCTGATCCTAAACTAGGCAGAGCCTGTACTATGGTAACCAGACTGCTGATAAACATACTTAAATATTTCTAAATACATACATATTATAGATAAACACACCCAGACAGAACAAATGATCATGCTCATCACACAATTATTTGTCCTGGGTGGGAATCGAACCCATGACCTCTGGCTCAGCAGTCAGGATCACTAACCACTAGACAAAGAGGCCAAAGTCATTGTGTTCATTATGTCTAGTTATATTATACAGAGTCGGTCATTAGTTCTGTCATGTTCTGTCAAACAATCAATTAATTAATAAATTATAATAATTAAGAAGTAAGATAATTTTAATTTTTTTGCTAAAAATTTAAAAAATCTTAGCTTTCGCGGTCTACAGTGTGGTGCACACTATAGACCACGAAATGATGTACAGCAATAACCCCAACTGGCTTTCTTTTGCATTCTCCATTTTGGAATATTAATTTAATTTTTATTCTAATATTCTTCGAAACTTAAATAAATGCAAACATATCTGTCTGGCCAGTATTCAGAATAGCACTTAATGATCCAAGGTTTCTACATAAATTCCAACATAACATTTCAATTAACTACATATAAATTACACTATTATAACTATATTATTTAAAGTACCTACATATTTTACCACTTCTAAAAGTGGATGGATACTTACAAACTATAAAACACTGAGATTCCATTGGGTCTATAATAAATATAAAACATTCATAAATAACATACATTACAATAGATCACATGTAGATACTACATACACAAAAATTACATATATTTCATTATGACACCATGGGCTGGATTCAATTACATTATTAAGTAGACTTTTGTCCTTAGATTTCATAAAAATATGGTGTTGGCTTGTATTGTTACAATGGCTTTATCCCTATATAGTTTATTATCCTCATACATATACACATGTTAAACATTCAAATACTAGCATTTAAATGAGATTAATTATATCATTAAAGTGTCTTTCTTAACGTATCACTGTTTCAGCCTTTCTTGTTATCATTTATTATGATCTTTTCTTTTTTTTGCTTTTTTTTGTTTAAGTTTAAAGATTTGTTGTAATATAAACATTGACATTTTTGTCAACAGTTTTGCTAATGCTATTATGTAACTTAACACATCTTACATGTGGTCGTCTGATCCCAAACTAGACAGAGCCTGTACTTTGATAACCAGACTGCTGATAAACATACTTATATATTTCTAAATACATACATATTATAGATAAATTACACCCAGACAGAACAAATGATCATGCTCATCACACAATTATTTGTCATTTTCTATGATCTATTCTTGCTTATATCATGACATGGCTCCTAACCTTCCACAAATTATCTTAGTAATTATGGTGGTGTGGACCACATTCAAATAATGGTGATGAAAGCTTTTTTGAACTCCAGAATTTTGTTTTCTACTGAATACTCACCTCACTACAATGTGATGTGTTTGCAACTTTTCTTCACTACTTCAAAGACATATTTCCATAAGAAGTGGTGGGTCTCAACCCTAAAGTGCTGCATAGCCATGAAGGGGACTTATATATCCATGGTCTATCTCTTCTTCAAGTTTCCCTATCAAGTGACAATAAATTATCCACAAACTAGATGTAACAATCCCAAATTAATAGAAAAGATCTTCATATGGGTCTATGCTGCCTGAATGCTTAAATGGCAAGAGTGGTTCTAGAGGCACATCCTGCGTCCAGTAGTAGAACAATGCAGAGCGAAACCCTTCGCCTCCCGAACGAAAATACTTATGTGCATACGGCGCGTGCGTCGCAAATAATCGCAATTTGTCGACTTCCCACATGGGGTGCTCCTCCATGTACTGCTCGGGGTCACGGCCCGCATTATCAGGAACACAGCGCACGAGTCGCAGGCTAGGGTGCCGAGCCATCGTCTGCTGGAGCCGCTTAGGTATGGTCAGGTCCAGGTCCAGCTGCTCCAGCTTAGGAAGCGCACACGCGAGCTGAAGCGCACCGGCGGCGGTCAACTTACAGTACCACAGCTCGACGACGCGAAGCTCAGGAGCACTTCTCGCCACAATCTGCACATGCTCGTCTCCGAACCAGCCATTACTAAGTACAAGCTCATTCAATTGCTCGGGCAGGAGCTCGAGCATATCGGCAAGGGCCTGGCGACGCACGAGGCGCGCACCCGTCACGTGCAGTCGCCGCAAGCGCCGCGGACGGCACAGCGCGCGCGCCCCACCTGTCGACAGCAGCCAGCACGAGTACAGCTGCAGCGAGCGCAAGTTGTAACAGTCGCCGATGACGCTGAAAGCCGCGTCGGGCAGCTCGTTGCAGCGAAGCGTCAGCTCGCGCAAGTAGGGGGCGCGCGCACGCAGCACGGCCAGCATCTCGCGGCGTGGGTAGTGCACGGCGCGTCCGTACATGTGGAGCGCGACCAACTGCGAGCCCGCTGCCAGCTCGCGGAGCAGACCCGGCGCCAGACTCTCGTTAGCCACGAGCGTGTCCAGACGCCTGATAATCTCCGTTAGTCGCTCGTCAAGCACGCGTGGACGCGTAAACACGTCGAGGTGCACCAGGTGAGGCAGCATTCGGAGCGCCGCCACGTGCGGCTCGTGAAAAGGTGCGGAGGAGTGCGCGGTCATCTCGCGCAGGAACCGCACTTTGGTAGTGATGTCGTCCATGAGCCCGAACAGATCTACGGGGAACGTGGTGAGAAGCACGGATCGTGTGGCCCGGTGCAGGCGGCGCTCGTCGCCCTCCTCCCGCAGTGCTAACGCCCGGCGCTCTACGACGAGCTGCCAGCGTCGACACACGCGCACGCAAACGCCTAGCAACATGGGCATCGACAGGTACTGGAACACCATGTCTAGAATTTCGTCAGGTAAAAGATCCATATTGGAGACCCATAACACCAGAACCACAAAGTTATATTCGCCTTTGACTCGGTTTGCAAAGCCGTCTTAGTAGTGGGACTTGTTTTATCTCTTTTAACTATTAATTGTCAAATTCGCCTTTAATTTTTTTAAATTCAGCGCCATCTCTTTTTGTTTCGATATTATAAAATTTTAATAACATCTTCAGCACATTTAGTCATAAATAATTAAAATGATACCTAAAGTAGGTACCCAAACACTTTATTAAAAATGTCAATGTCAATTGATTGATTGAGTATGTTCCGATATATGTTGTGTCCGCACTGTTCAGTGCTCGTACTGGGGAAGTGGAAATTCGTTCCGTTATAGACTGACAGTATACTGCCGCAGCTGCAGTAGGCTGTCTTAAGTTGGCTTGTTGTTGGCTTTGGTTGGAAATCGTTTTTTGACATATTTTTTTTGCTCTTTCAACTGTTCGTTAACTGTTCTTAACTGTTCGATCAAAATTTTTATTTGTTCGATCGTAGTTTTTTTTTGAAAAATAAAATAAAAAATTACCCTCAAGTTGGCGGGGAGAAGTCGTTTATTGACATTTTTTTTTATTATTTCAATTGTTCGTTAACTGTTCTTAACTGTTCGATCAAAATTTTTAAATGTACGATCTTATTTTTTTTTTATAAATAAAATAAAAAAATTGCTTTCTTAAGTTGGCGGGGAGAAGTCGTTTTTTAACTTTTTTTTTTGCTACTTCAACTGTTCGTTAACTGTTCTTCATTGTTCGATCAAAATTTTTATTTGTACGATCTTAGTTTTTTTTTTTTAATAAAATAAAAAATTACCCTCATGTTGGCGGGGAGAAGTCGTTATTTTATGTTTTTTTTTTGCTATTTCAATTGTTTGTTAACTGTTCGTTATTGTTCAATGAAAATTTTTATTAGTTCGATCTTAGTTTTTTTTTATAAAATTAAAATTTACCCTCAAGTGGCTAGGTTTAGGTTTGGTTAGAACTGTGACCATAACGCCAGAACCGAATTTTATGACAAACGAAGTACTTGGTTAAAAAAAATTAAGATCGAACAAAAAAAAATTTGATTGAACAATGAAGAACAGTTAACAAACAGTTGAAAGAGCAAAAAAAAATGTCAGAAAACTACTTCTCCCCGCCAACTTGAGGGTAATTTTTTATTTTATTTAAAAAAAAAACTAAGATCGCATAAATAAAAATTGTGATCGAACAATGAAGAACAGTTAACGAACAGTTGAAATAGCAAAAAAAAAGGTTAAAAAACGACTTCTCCCCGCCAACTTAATAAAGCAAATTTTTTATTTTATTTATAAAAAAAAAACTAAGATCGAACAATTAAAAATGTTGATCGAACAGTTAAGAACAGTTAACGAACAATTGAAATAATAAAAAAACAATGTCAAAAAACGACTTCTCTCCGCCAACTTTAGTGTAATTTTTTATTTTATTTTTCAAAAAAAAAATGAGATCGAACAAATAAAAATTTTGATCAAACAGTTAAGAACAGTTAACGAACAGTTGAAAGAGCAAAAAAAAAATGTAAAAAAATGATTTCGCCCCGCCAACTTAAGACAGCCTCTTAAGTTGGCGTCATAAAACGACTTCTACCTGCCAACTTGAGGGATTTTTTTTATTTTATTTAAAAAAAAAACTAAGATCGAGTATTTAAAAATTTTGATCGAACAATGACGAACAGTTAACGAACAATAGAAATAGCAAAAAAAAGGTTAAAAAACGACTTCTTCCCTCCAACTTAAGGAAGCAATTTTTTTATTTTATTTATAAAAAAAACTAAGATCGAACAAATAAAAATTTTGATTGAACAGTGACGAACGGTTAACGAACAATAGAAATAGTAAAAAAAAATGTAAAATAACGACTTCTCTCTGCAACTTGAGGGTAAATTTTATTTTATTAAAAAAAACACTAAGATCGAACAAATAAAAAATTAGATCGAACAGTTAAGAACAATTAACGAACAGTTGAAAGAGCAAAAAAAAAATTTAAAAAATGTCTCCCCGCCAGCTTAAGACAGCCTATTACATAATCTTCCGCAACTCACCGCAGCTGGCATTATATATTTTTGTTTATGGCTGGCATGGCATGTGTTTGACAATTGTGACAGCACTGTTTTGTTGCCTATTTTTGACATTTTGATTTTTGATTCACAATTATTGACATTATATTTTTCATTTGACGTTTTGTATTATCTATATAATAAATAGAACTTTAAATATAAAAAAATGCGTCTATTAACGTTCAGTTTTTTGAAAAAATGCAAAAACAAGACAACGAGCTACACTCTAAAGCGTATGATCAGCGGCGGCTTGTTGCAACCTAAAATCATACCCAAAGCTACTGGTTAGTTTTCCAGCTTGTAGCATGTCTATCACTATACATATTGATAAAAAACCAGCCTGGCAGGTTGAGCCTGGTAACAAAAGATCTGGGTACCACTCTCCTTAGGGAAATGAATGTCTGCATGATCTCATATACATTTTGAATATCAACACCCAAATAATTTAAACAAAGCACTAGATTATCACAAAGTTTACATTTAATAAATAATAGTAACTAACAGTTAAGGACTAAAAAAATGTAATTGAAAAATCCTTGTGGTGGTTCTGCAAAACGGTATTTTAAATTTCTAAGTAATGTGACATGTGTAATATCCATTAATTCATAAAAGTTTAAATTTCTAAGTAATGTGACACATGTAATATCTATTAATTCATGAAAGTTTAAATTTCTAAGTAATGTGACACATGTAATATCCATTAATTCATGAAAGTTTAAAATGAAACATTTAAAAAAAAATTGGTGCAGCCTTATATTATTCTTTTAACTATTATATGCAATTTCAGCTGATCCAAGTTTTCTAGAAATAGCCAAGTCTTGGAAAGATGACATGGAGCCAGAGTTACGGAAAACAGTGCTACAGGATATGCAAGTGATTCCTGAATTTGTCACAGAAGAAGAGGAGGCCACCATGCTTGCAGAACTGGAACCTCAACTGAAGCGCATGAGATATGAGTTTGATCACTGGGACAATGTGAGTACTACCAACTGCTCTACATAAAAGGACAAAGATCAAATATATTTACTTGGATAAACATTACAAATGTTACTGGTTAAACTCTGTCCATTCATTTTTTTTTTTTTTACACTGCCATAGATACTCAAATAGTGATGGTGAATAGGTTAATTTCAAGAGAAAGTTTCAATTGATTTGAAAATATAATTTTAGCTAAAAATATTGTAGGAAGTAGTGACAAGATCTGCATGCTTGCATCTTATTAAATTCATCAACATGCATTATGTCCACATAATACAACCTAAGTTCTGTGTCTTTTTAAATATTATTTTGTGTATTTACTAATTTTACTGAATTGTGTTACAGCAATTAATATTTGTTTTTTAGTAATTAATTTTAAAAAAATGGTTGCCATTGAATATGAATGTGCGCAAGTGCCTATAGTACCACAATCATCACCATCATACTCATCTCCCTTATGATGCCTATATTGAAAAATTCAACTGTTTTATAAATAATTAATATTTAAAAAAGTTAACCAACTTTAATGCACCTCAATCATGAAAAATTGTAATAACTACAGCTTCAAGAATACATTCTTGATCCCTTAATTTTGCGCCCTTAGAGGTGGATAATTTCCTCAAATTGAAATGGCACCAAACTTGAATACAACTTTGTAATTTAATTTAAAAAAGAATTATTAAAATTGTTTCACAAAATGACGCAGATGTAGCCGTGAACAGTCAAATTGAGAATACCTTTTTTGAGCCATTTAAAATCTAGTTGAGGTGACAAACATTGTGGCGTAAAAAATTCTATAAATTGTACGTGAGTTGTTTTTGCACTCCATAAATTTTTCTATGCATGTTTTATTTATTAAGTACTAGCTGCACCCGGCATGCTATTGAGGAACCCTTGCGGGTGTCCCCAGAACACCCTACCAAAGTTTCATCACAATCTGATCAATGGTTTGGTAACACATAGGGGACAAACAAACATACATTGATTTTTATATATATAGACATACCATTTTCAGTTTTTCCTAAAACTTTCAAATTTTCTGGTAAACTTTTTAATTTTTTCTGTGTCTAAAAGCCTACTTCATACTATTACGAATAATTTTTATTTTACGATTTAATCAAAATATACAGTCTCCTGTTGTGTAAAGTGGCAGAGGAGAAAAAAATACTTTGCTCTTTACTGGATACCAGACCATAGTTTTTTTGCTCGAAACTGAAGCAGTATAATACAAAATAGGAAAAGGGATCCTATGAGGCATACATAAATAAATGTTTATAATTATGTATTATGTGGTTTTCATGTATTTGCAACAGTCCCCTGCACCCATATTCTAGAAAATGAATACTATTTCTGAAATTAGCTGTAAACTCAATGGGCTTTTTCATACTTATCCCTTAAACCATTACTTTTCTAGGCCTTAGTTGTTTTTTTTAACAGGAAGAATATTAATTTAGATGAACTACAATGTAAAACGTTTTTACAGATAAGCACCTTACACATTTGTCTTGTGTTTTATACAGTTTGCATAACTGGAAGAAATTATGATCTCAAAACGATGCATCGATTTTTGTCAGCAAAAATGATACCATGTATACTATACTAATTACGTTTTCAGGCAATCCACGGTTTCCGTGAGACCGAACGCGGCCAGTGGTCGGAGGCAAGTGAAGCTGTGCTGTCTCGCGTTAAATCGGTGGCCTTCATCCCGGGTACTGGCGCAGGGATGCCTCTGCCCCACGCTCACGTGCTGGACCTGGCCCCCGCGGGACATATCAAGCCTCATGTTGATGCTGTTAGGGTGCGCACATTAATATTATTTATTAGCAGTAGTCCGATAAAGGAATGGTGAGGGTTCAATTAATTCGAAGAGTGCATTCGCACAAAAAAGTTCTTTAAACCTAAAGTAGGTGTAAGTTTGAAAGTACTATTTTTCGCAGAGAAGAGACACGCGTGTGTTTTGGAAGGGTGAAAATTTACAAGATTGGCGGATTTCTTGTGACCTTGCTCGCGCATTGGACAGATGCTCTTTTCTCTGACTCGGTAATTCAGTATAATGTCTGCATGCCTCTTTCGCTGAAGCTTTCTACTGGGACATCCATCTGAGAATTTTATTCGCACAGGCTCGAAAAAGTTAGGTCTAAGATCCCCTAGACCTCACGTATTTCAGTATTGAAATAAGTGTCGAGCTAAATGTTGGTTATTTATTTGTATTTACAAGTATGAGTCATTCCAGTTCTGCGGCGAGGTGATCGCGGGGCTGTGCCTGGTGTCGTCGGCCGTCATGCGCCTCGAGCACTGCTCCAACAAGCAGCTCGTGCTGGACGCGCTCCTCGCCAGGAGGGCTCTCTACATCATGCGGTGAGTGCAATGCATTTTCATCATCAAAAATTTTAACTAACAAAATCAGTCAAGTAGGTAGTTTTGACTGGACAGAAGGTTGGTTAATAGTGATTTAAACTGTAAATTAGTAGTTAAATATGGTTTTGACTGAAGCTCTCAGTTAAAACTACTTTTGACCATTATTACCCTAGCAGACCCGTATACACTGTATATACTCGATGTAAATTTGGTGTAAAGGTATATTTGGTGTTTATTGATCACACACTGAATATAGAAAAAAAAATAGATCCAATATACTCGGTGTGAATTCGAATCATATACCGCAAGTTTATACCGAGTATACACTCAAATTTTTTTTCAAAATCTCAATTAGGAAAAATTTTTAGAGGCTTACAAATACTAACGTAGACCGAAAAGTATTTCATAAGTGTTAAACAATCCAACTTTATACCTGCAGAAAATTTGATTCAATCTACGAAAATTATTCTTAGATTCTTAAGTTTTTATTTGGGTTATTTGAATATATGGAAATAAAAAATCAGTATACACCTTGTAAGCTTGATGATATCATATGACTTAGCGTAAACTCCTTCCTACCTACTGTTGCGAATCACACTACTCCGCGGGGCGCCGCGGGGACCGAAGAGACTAGAGGGGAGCGCACGGCCTCAGGCGCACACTCACTGGCCGCGCGCCGGCGCCGACAGATGCACGCACATTCATCAAAATACCTCAAGACGAACTAGACGCGAACGCGTTTCTAAGTACTTAATTAATGTAATACGCAAATTTACCATTATATCAAGCCAGTCACTGTCATACTGCATTTTTATTACAACCTCAACACATGAAGCAGACCCGTCTTTAACAATGGCGATCCCGACGAAAAAAGCGGTCCCCAGGCTTTCTTCGTTCTTTTGGCTTTTCAGCGGTATATTTAGGTGGTATACGTATACGCTGGTATGTTCACGTCTTATTGGTCACTTATAAAAGTTTTCAACTTTTGGACTTTAAAAAATTCTCGGTATATACTCGGTGTATATTCAGGGTGAATTCGACACATATACACTACGTATACTTGGTGTGTACTGAGTGTGTACGGATCCGTTAGGGTATCATAACAACATTCTAAGTAAATCAAAAACAATTCTAAACTACTGAATTAATAACCTGATTCTGGTTATAACCTTGGATCAATCTCAGAAGATCCATTGGCCAGATCCATGATGGATCTAGTGACAATTTTTTCTCTCATTGAGTGGATCTACTGAGTATTTTTTTTCAAAATATCCATTGGCCAGATCCATGATGGATTTAATGATATATGTATCTCTCATTAGAAAGGTACCCTTTTAAAGTTGTAGATCCACTGGATCTATAAAAAAACCGGCCAAGTGCGAGTCGGACTCGCGCACCGAGGGTTCCGTAAAATATTTTTATTATGTGATGTAACAAAAAAAATGTACGGTTTTCGCAATTTTTCCTTTATCTGTGCTATAAGACGTTGCTTCGTACCAAATTTCAAGATTCTGAATTTACGGGAAGTACCCTGTAGGTTTTGATTCCCTTGCGAGTGTTGAAAATTTGCGGCGTAAACGGCTGTATCTTTTGATTGCGTTAGCTTAGAAGTTTGATTTTTTCACAGTTCCAAAAAAAAATTTTACATAAAAATGACGATAAGTACTTAGCTTAAATAATAACAATTTTGTTTGTTTTTTATTTTCCAGTGAAGACTATTTGTTTTTTTTTATTAGTTTGTTTTGTAGCATTCATTTTTTTTAAATAAAAATTTTCGTTAGATCCACTTTATTTTTAAATAGACCTAATGAGAAAAAAAAATGTCACGATCTGGCCAATGGATCTTCTGAGATTGAACCATAACATTTTGGCACTTCGTTTTACTTTCTTAATTTTTTTTGGCTGCTTCCCTGCAACTTAGTCGTAGTCGTAACTACCAACACAATTCATTCTTTTTTCCCATTTGTATTTTGGTTTGATTCCGTATTTTCAATGTCAATGTCAGCTGTATTAATTTTCAAACTTCATTGGCTTATTCGTAAACTTTTCTATGATCTTCTCTACACATGTTATTCTTTTTTCTTAATTTTAGTCCCTTTATTGTGTTTATAAACATTAAACTATTTACTATTAATAGCGGTCCCGAACAAGAGCTCCATAATAACTTTTCTATACTTACCATGTCCCAATGTCTACATCTTTGCTATTACCATCGTTTAGTGCACTACCTACATTAAAAAACTGCTTTCATGCATATCACTAACGTAAGTAATGCACAAATCTGGTGCGGATATCGGGTAATAAAATCGTTGGATAAATCATGTGTGACCAATCTCAGGTCGAAAATGACCGATATTCTATTTTTATTTCCATAAGTAGTACAACAGCAGACAATTCCAAAAATTGTTTTACCAAAAACGTCTGCGGATAACAAAATTTGAAATAAAGTTAAGACTATGGCTGTTAGAGTCCATGGTCCATGCGTCATACTCGTGAACGGATGGTGCTTGGGGTGACCGGTCGGCCTAGTCAGCGATGCTTTAGCCTATACTATTATTTTGGTACGTTCACCTGCAACTCTAGCCTCTTAATCCAGTCACGAATTATTTTTAACAGTAGATTTTGTAACTGATGTGCACCTTGAATGATTTCTATGTTTAATAGGTTCAATTCTTCAACGGTATCACTGAGTGATATTTTTTGTTTGTACGTTAGCTTTTGGAGCATTTCAATAAAATGAAATTCAGGTGGCAACAGCATGCATCATGTTTACCTTTTATGTAACACTAATACCATTGTCCCTGAAGATCTGACTGTTAAGTGAGTGTAAGAGTGGCCATGAGTTTCTTTGCCAGTATTCTTCTCATAAGGCTCTACGCATTTTGGAAACTGGAAGTTATAGATCTACACAAGCAGGCAGTAGATTTTAGTGTTTTCACCTAATTTACCTCGACAATCTAGTACATGCTGTGGCGTTTGTTTGCGTCGATCTATAATTTTTAACAGTAGCTTCAATTTAACGTTCATAAATGTCACTTAGTGTCTTAATTGAATAAATGATTTTGAATTTGAAGAGAAGTCATTCTACTCAACTGCTGACCTAAGCTGGTCTTTGACTAGACTAGACTTAGTTGTAATTATATTGACATCACATTGTCATTGTACTCACTGTTAATATTTTATTATTGTAAAATATCAAAATTATATTATTCATTATCAAAATTGTATTATCTAACCTAGAAATATATAACGTCAATAAGACATATATTTAATAAAATTCCTAGTACGTACGATACGAAATCTACCGCTGTCACAATTCAAGGCTGGATTAAATCAGTTATTTTTCAGGTATATTTCTTCTTCTTCTTTTTAGTGCAGACAAATATGTATGTTAAGTGTAGTTAATTAGTCTCCATTAGTATTAATATTTTTTTTTTGTAAACAATTTTATGAGCTTGCGGTGTTAATCTGTAAATGACTGATACACTTGTTTTTCTTTTATTGTTCTATATGTTTGTATATGCATTAGTGTAAGCAGTTGTTGATTAACCTTAAATAAATAAAATAAAAAGGCTACATTTTATTCGTGGCTTGTCGAACAATGTTTTTATACCGTTAATGAATTCTTGAAAAATACCAACGAAAAATAGATGATAAGTACCTATAGGTATTCCAGCACTTTAATTTTGTTTCTTTAATATGCTCTAATAACATATAATAAATAAGAGTTTAAAAGTAAGTAAATATAGTGTTTAAGTATATTATAAGTATGCACGTGAGGACACTAAGTTTCCAACAACAAAATGTAAACGAGCAGACGGTAATTTTAAACGAATATATATATTTTTTCAATTTGACATTTTCGTCATAATTTAAATTAATATTGATTACGACCATTTGTTTATTTACTCTATTTTATATGAAACCAGCTGCAAAATTTTCTTAATTTTTCATTCCGTAAGAACCTTCTACAAAGTATTAGAGAACATAAAAAAGATGAATG